>CM053276.1:43770572-44370572 GCA_028583415.1 Protea cynaroides | reverse complement strand
ATATTTCAATAACAGATGCATAGGGACTAATTTAGAAGTAATGTATGAACCAACAAGTGTTTAGTTAGGGTGAACAATAAGTGGGCCACACCATAATACAAGAACTAAAAAAGACAATAATGCATACTAAGAAATAAGAACAGAGAGAGCCATAATATAAATAACTGAATCGTAAAATACAAAACTCAGGATAAGGCTGATAGCTCGAGTAGTTATTCCAAATGTAGACAAGATAAACAAAGATGAACGTGAAGATAAATGTAACAGATATTAAATAAACCATTCATAAGACAAATGGGGTACAGTCCACATCCTGGATAGTTACCTAGTTACCCTGTGTACATGATAAATCAAAGGAAAAATAAAGAGATAAATCAAGACCACAAGGGTTGTGATCTACTCGGGGGTACTGATGATGAAAGCCCATCCTGTGGGGAAAACGACAATGGTGCACTCGGAGGAGTAGGAGAAGGTGTAGGATGATGAACATAATGGTGTAGATTACCAGCAGTAATCATGGCATCTCGAATGAAGCCCACGTCCCTCTTAACAGTGTCCAACCGGGTAGAGATCACTTGTTACATGCTCTCCTGGTCCTTCTCCAACTTCTCTAACTAATCAGACATGGTCCTCAATACATCGATCAATCGTGTTGTCCTAGTAGCTGAAGGGGCATCACGAGTCTCAAGAGCACTATCCTCCTCCCTTTCATCATCTTCTGTCGAACCCTCACTATCATCACCACTGCTCTCCTCCTCATCTGAATCCTCCTCTACCTCATCACTGGTAGATGGCTCAAACACCTCCTCTAGGACTCAAAGTCGGCGGCTAGTCCCAGCACCTATCCCTGTACTGGCTCAAGGTGCTGCTGATGAGGGGGCTACTGTCGATGTAGAGGCTGTTGTTGCTACTGCCACTGCTATATGCCTGGAGGGTCAACTTGCCCTTGGAGGCCTAGGTCGTGCCTCGTACTCAGGATCAGAAAGAACCCCCTAATCCAATTGCATCCTAATGATGGTCTCCCAGCCGAAGTTTAAGGACCCAGGGCCATTATCTACAGCCTCTCCCTCCAAACTCACCCCATAGATGCAAAAAAATGGGAAGGAGTCCTCCCCCTTTGATTAAACCAGCCTCATCTATATGAATCTTCATGATATAGTGATGTCTAACCCAAAACAAGAGGCGATAGAGAGTCCCGAGCAGAGGGCACATCGTAGGCATCCAGTGATACATTGAGTGGTCATCCGATTAAACAGTGACAATGAGATAGATATCTCAGAGGGAGACATCGCGGAGGGACAGAGGGCTTCTACCTCTACAATAGTTGCTAGGCCTCATGGTGGCATAGCACAAGTAGAGTAGATGTTCACCATTCTCCAGGATCAGATAGCGGAGGGGCATCAATCTTTGATGACTGAGTTGGCTACTATACGAAGTGACCAACAGGCCATCTTGAGGCTATGGCTTCAACGAGGAGCTTGGTTAGATTCGGGCCACGATGGTGTCTACTAAGATGTTTCCTCCTTGGTACCCTCGGGGTCCGCCCGAGGAGACTTCTAATGCTGGTGCTTTTTGAGCAATAGGATGGTCAGTGCATGCCTACTCCACCACATGCCACTGATCCATAGTGTCCCTACTATCCTTTTACTTTTTTAATTTTATACTTGTGTCTACTACAAAATTCTTTCTTCTGTATTAGGGGATAACGGCTTGGCTTATGAGTCGTATCACCTAGCATTGGCATCACATACTTTTCGTACATGTCATGTGTAGGGTAACTATCCGGCCATGACCTCAGTCCATATACAATTTATACCCAACCTAAACCTCTAAAAGGACGAGGGTACTTATCGCTGGTTTCTTGATGATGAGGGTAGAAACCGACAGAGTTATTGACTATCCTTCCCTTGCAGCCTTCTTCTCCTTTCTCAAATCTCTGTCTCTCTCAACTCTAGGGTTTAATAGAATCAACAAGAGGTCTAAGAAGGAGAAGAGGCCTTTATATAGGGAAGGGTGACCTTTTGGAGACTCTCCCATGCAGAAGGTCTCTATGCATGGATTTAAAAAGTGGGTCCCACTAACAGTCTGTGCACACACCAAATAGCTTGCCTGATCGGACTGACCGATGGCACTACCCGAAAGAGCAGACAATGTTAAATTTGTCAGTTTTCATACCTAGATGTGTGGCTCCATCATCTTGCTGCTTCGTCTGGCTCGATCAAGATGGAAAGACCTATCATGACACAATAACCCATGTTAGACAGTTCGTGGAGTGTGGGTCTTATAACCCCCCTAAAAAGAAATTTTGTCCTCGAAGTTTGAACTTACCTTCTGTATCGAACAAATGAGGATATTCTTTCTATATCGCGGCTTCTTCTTCCCAACTGATCTCTTCCATGTCTTGGCTTCTCCAAGTTACTTTGACATAAAAGATATCCCAATTTTGGAATTTTGGTACCTTTTGACTTGTGATCTTAGCTGGTATAACTTCGAATGTCAGTTCCTCCGTCAAATCTGGAGGATCTACAGTCAATATATGGGATGGATCTCTAATGTACTTCTTCAGTAGGGAAACGTGGAATACATCATGCATGCTTGACATTGATGGTGGAAATGTTAGCTGATAAGCTACTTTACCACGACTGGCTAAAATCTAATACAGTCCCACATACCTAGGGCATAACTTCCCTTTCTTACCGAACCATTTCAAGCCCGCATAGGTGATATCTTTAAGAACACTTTGTCACCTACCAAAAACTCAGGGTTTTGGTGCCTATTATCTGCATAATTCTTCTGTTGGACTTGATCTGTGTTTACTCTCTCTTTGATCTTATCTACCACTTGATAAGTTTCTTCAACAAATTCTGGCCCCACTATCCTTGGTTCCAAAACAGAGGTGTCTAACATTTCCTACCGTATAGTGCTTCATACGAGGACATCTGAATGGTAGCTTAATAACTGTTGTTGTAAGTGAACTCAATCAGTGGTAACTTTTCATCCCTAGCTCCCTTGAAATCAATTGCACAGGTTCAAAGTATAAGCTCTAGGATCTAAATGGTCCACTCTAACTATCCATCCATCTAAGGATGAAAGCTTGTGCTAAACTTAGGCTTCGTTCCCATAGTTGTCTGTAATCTTTGCCAAAATTTAGAGGTAAAGCGAGGATCTCTATCTGACACTATGCTCTCGGGTACACCATGGAGTCTAACTATATTGTCTACGTATGGTCTTGCCAATCTATCCAAAGTATAATAAGATCTTATCGAGATGAAACGAGCTATGTTTGCAAGGCAATCTACAATCACCCAGACTACGTCAACTGATATGGGAGTCAACTGTAGTCCTGTGACAAAGTCCATAGTGATGTAGTCTCATTTCCATGGTGGCTCCGACAATGGTTGTAATAAAACTACTAGTTTTTGTCTTTTGGCCTTCACTTGTTAACAGTTTAAACATTAAAACATGTGCCTGGCCAAATCTGCTTTCATTTCCCTCCACCAGTATAATCTCTTCAGATCATGGTACATCTTGGTGCTTCCAGGATGTATTGAATATGGAGTAGAATGGGCTTCTCTCATTATTTTGTTTCTGAGGATTGAATCTTCACTTTCTAGTATACACAATTACCTCTATCTCTAAGTATCTTTTTTGCATCCAAGGTAAAGTCAGGATTAGATTTACCCTTCTCCAAATCCTCTGGTATGATTCTTAGATACGAGTCTTATGGTATTGCTGCTTTCACCTCATCTATCAGATCTGGTAGAAGCTTCAATGTGGCGAACATAAGTGAAAACTTATGAATTAACCCTTTCTCTATGGGGTCATCTGGAGATTCCAGTACATTTTGCACTATATTCCTTTTGGAAACCTATATTGCAAAGCATAGAGTGGCATTAGTACTGGGTCCTCCTTCCAACTTTAGTATTCCCTTTCTAGTCAACGCATGTGTTACTACATTGTCTTTTCCTGGATGATACTAAATATCGCAGTCATAATCCTTTAGCAGCTCTAACCACCTTCTCTGTCTCATGTTCAACTCCTTCTGAGTAAAAAAGATAGGTGAGACTCTTGTGATCTAAGTTGATCTAAAATTTCTCTCTGTACAAGTAATGTCTCCAAGTCTTAATTGCATGAACTACTGCAGCTATCTCCAAGTCGTGTGTAGTGTAAATTCTTCTCGTGCTCCTTCAACTGTCTTGAAGCATAAATGATCACTTGTTCTCCTTGCATTAGAACACATCCTAAACCCAATCCGGAGGAATCCATATAGAGAGTGAACGGTTGCCCTGGTGCTGGAATGGTCAAGATGGGAGCTGATATCAACTTTGACTTCAAAGTTTGAAAACACTCTTCACACTTGTCGGTCTAAATGAACTTCTCCCCTTTTTTGGTCAGCTTGATGAGAGGAACTACAATCCTGGAGTAGTCCTCTACAAATCATCTATAGTAACCAGCTAATCCCAAGAAACTTTTTATCTCTGCAATGTTCTTAGGTACTTCCCACCCTATAATAACTACTATTTTACTAGGGTTTGCCTTTATCCCTTCTAATGAAACCACATGACCCAAGAAAGTCACTTTGTTCACCCAAAACTCACACTTCTTAAACTTGGTATAGAACATTTCCCTTCTCAGCCTTTGTAAGGCTGCCCTGAGGTGTGTTGCGTGAGTCTCATTGTCTTTGGAGTAGACCAAAATATTGTCTATGAAGACTATGACCGAGGTGTCCAACATGTCATGAAACACTCAACATAAGCTCCATAAATGATGTGGGGTCATTGGTCAATCCAAACGACATAACTAGGAACTTGTAATGTTTATACCTAATTCTAAATGCAGTCTTAGGGATGTTGTCGTCCTTGATCTTCAACTGATGATACCCTGACAGAAGATCGATCTTAAAGAATACCTTTGCACCTTCCAACTGCTTAAATAGATCATCGATCTTAGGCACCGGCTATCATTTCTTAATAGTGAGCTTGTTCAGTTCCTGATAGTCTATGCATAAGCAAACACTACTGTCCTTCTTCTTTATGAACAGCATTGGTGCTTCCCATGGCAATATACTCGGTCGTATAAAACCTTTATCAAACAACTCCTATAGTTGAGTCTTCAGTTTCTTTAGTTCTGCAGGGGCCATTCGATAGCGTGCCTTAGATACCGGCGCTGACCCTGGTAACAAGTTTATCACGAACTAGGTTGCTCGATCTGGTGGCAACTTGGGTAAGTCTTTTGGAAACACATCAGGAAATTCTCATACTGCTTCAATGTCCTCCATCCATGGCTCCTTTGATGTAACCTCAACACAAACATAAGATAGCCAACCCCACCCTTCTCGAGACACTTCTTTGCCTTGAGAGCAAGAAAGATGAGTTTTCATTTCCTAGGTAACTTACTTCCAGCGAAACTAAATTTTATACTGTCCTTTCCTATGAACGATAACTTCCTTTTTCCACATAGCAGCTTTGCTAAATATTGAGCAACTAGTCCATTCCCAAGATAACGTCAAAGTCTGCCATCTCGAGTCGAACTAGATTCACTTTCAAGTCCCGTCCATCAATACGAATCAGACATGGTCCATAACATTCATCTAACAGTACCTCTAGTCCCAAAGGAGATCGTACTAATAGGCTTTGGTCTAAAGGTCTGACGGGTATGTCCAATCTCTTCCCAAACAAGATAGACAAAAAAGAATGGGTGGCCCCAGAGTCAAAGAGACCTCTGGCACGTGCACCAACTACACTTACAATACCTGTAGTTATAACTAGTGTTTAGTCTATATGCTCACACAAATATGCTATAAGTAAATTAAATCATACCTGTAACAATATCAGGTGATGCGACTGCTTCCTCTGAGGTCACAACGTACACTTTTCCATGCTGCAACTACTTCTTAGGTTGTGGGCATGTCTCCTTTTGGCTGGACTCTAGAACTCAAGCAATCTATACTGCCTCATTGTAGATGCTCTTTTCCAACATCAACACATGCTCACGAATGCTGCCTCTGAGCCCTATAGTGAACCATCGGGTCTTGGTAGCCTCTTCTTGCATACTTGTGGGGGCAAGGAAGAACAGTTATTCATACCTCTATTGGTAAGCATCCACTATCATCTGTCCCTGGTGCAGATTGATTAACTCCCTCTCCATCTGATCTCATAATATTTTGGGGTAATACTTATCAAAGAATGCTTCCTTGAATATGGCCCAAGTCAACTGAGCATGCTTGGTCAGCAAATAAGTGCGGGTGGAGTTCCACCAGTTGTTTGCACCTTCCCTCAGCATATAAGTGGCGTACAATACCTTCTCATCTTCCGTGCACACCATCATACAGAAATTTTCTTTAATTCTTCTATCCACTATGCTGGCCACAGTTGATTCGATCCCTTTCTTGAAAATGTTTGGGGTTTCATCTTCAGGAATCTTTCCACAGTCCTTGTGAGGTCGTTCTGACATGGTGTTGCCATCCCATAAGTCTGTGGTGTGTATGGGTACCCAACCTGGTAACCACCTTGATATTTACCCTGGTACTATCCTGGCGTCTTCATCACCAGGATATGTTGGATTTGTTGCTGGGCCACTTGGGTGGTATTACTGCCAACAGGTGCCATAGTATTCCGGCCTTGGGGTACTGGTGTATTGTTGATAGTGGTCGGTATGGTTGTTTCCAGTGCAGCTCGCAACTCTAACAATTCTCGCCGATGTTCCTTTACTTAATGGACCAGGTTGGTCAAGACCGTGGCCATATATCCTAAAGGTAGTCAAAGTAATGGGTTTTATATGCCCTAGACATGTATCCCTTGGTTCGTCTCTATTTGATTGTAATTGATTGGTATCTGCCCTGCCTGGTTATCAATCCCAGTTTTCATCTCGTTGTATGGTGGAACTGAGTTGCATGTATTGCGACTGCCTCTACTGGTGCAGCCTATCATTTTAGTCCCATAGTACCTAGAGGATCTATAAAAACATGACCAATATGTATGAGACAATTGTATGAAATAATTCGGCAACATATAGTGTAAGTGCCATACGATGCATGTGAAACAAAAAATCCAAACTTGAACTGAGCAGCAAAATTTTTCAGACAAAACACTTATATGAGAAATTTTGTTCGATTGGACTATCAAGTGTGGCTCGACTGTAGGAATTGTCTCACAGGTCATCTCACGTGACATTATCCGAGGGGGTCAGAGTTTGTTTGGTCACTTGTCCGGTGGCACTTGGAAACTGAATAATCTGACCAGATAAGCAAAAATCGCTTTTTAAACACGCGATTTGAGTCATTTTTCTCATTTCTTCTCTTGGTTTTACCTTCGGCTGCGTCTCTACTCGGCTCCGGTGCATTCCTATGACCCCTTTACACTTCGAGCAACTATTCCCCTCTAGTCAAAGTCTCCATCGTCATCTAGAGGTAAGTTCTTCTTCTTGAACCTCTTTTTTATAAATTTTCTAGGCTTTTTATGCCCATTTTCTAGTTTTTCCTTGATTAGTGCAATTTTAACCATAGAAAACTTTGTTTCTTGATTTAGAATTGATGTTGAGGCCTCAACGAACAAAAGCCCTCAGTCAATTTGGGGTTTCATCGGTTGTTTCATTGAAAACACCCAAAAAATCGGATTTCTGCCCTAGGTTTTCTAGGAAAATCCCAAAATTTAAAATTTTCATTAATTTGAAATTCTTGATTAGTTTGAATGCTTTGCTTGTTTCCCCTTTGACGTAAGTCCTTCTTCCCTCGTATTTGGGCGAGTTCAAGGTTTTTTTCCAATTTACGCCGTTATGCTTCCCAAATTTCTAAAATTTTGACTAACTTATGTTCATTTCTGGCTTGGTTTTTATAGGATTAGACATGTCTAGACACAAAGCGGTGGCCAAGAATGTGGAATTGATTCTCGTGGGCCACCACCACCGACCCGACTGTATAATGGATTCCATTTCTGTTCGGATGAGGCAAAAGCATGGTATCCATGGTACCAAGACAAAAGCGTTGAGGTGGGACGCTATGTGAACCTTTAGCAGTTAGACATGTTCGATGTGGAGGCGACATTTGGCGCTCTGGGTTGGCTGCCAGTGATCCAATATAATTCCGCCACCCTCCATGACTTAGTGAGGCAGTTCTACTGCAACCTGCAGTTGGAGGGAAACCCCAACGATTTTTCTCGAGGCCGGGAGTTGCACATCACTAGCAAGGTCAAGAGTATAGACATCTCCTTCAACACTGAGGAGCTGGTGGAGTTGCTAGGAGTGTCCAATACTGGTGAGCTGGTGTACTGCACATCCAAAGAGCGTAAGTACCTGACAAAGGATCTTTGCTAGATAATGTGGAGTCAGATTCTTTTCCTAGGTCATCCCATGAAGGCGGCCAACTTGCGGCCCCTGCCTCGCATCTTGTTACACCCCGTTTTTGACATATCAGTACTATGGAATGCAAAAGGATCTCCTCATCCTATTGGGGCAATAGAAATCCCCTTCCAGGATCACATGTCACGGAATACCACATATCAACCCCATCAAATACTCACAAAATTATCAGAGTAATTAAAACATCTCAAATTAAACAATTTATCCAAATATTAAGAGATTAATAATGGAAGTCTTATTAATCAAATATCAAATTATTATGCTGACATACTAATAGTTCAAAATTCCAAATTATTCAAGTTCCAAAATCCAAATCCACAATATCCCAAAATAAATAAATAAAACATTGTTTAAGGTTTATCCACCAAATAATGTATCACAAATAACAACAAACCCCAAATCCAAAAGTACTAAAGGAATCATAGACACAACCTAAGCCCATGAGCAGTCTCTAAGAATCGCCCTAAGGATCACGAATGTCTTCCTCAAGCTCATTGTCCTCATCCTCTACACCAGATGAACAGTTACCCTAAGCAACGAACGAAGAACCTACAAGATCTAAAATAGTTTGTGCGCACAAGGGAAAACTCAACCACCAAGTTTAGCAAAAAAAACTAAATGCAACAAGCAAATGCATGCAATTATCAACTATGGTCAGATAAGATAACTGTAAGTGCCAACTCAAGATAACCCACGAACGGAGTCTCCAAGCTACACAAGTCTCCACCTCAGAATTATGTCGCCTCACTCGGCGTATAGCAACATCCCCCATGTATAGGTCTGTCGTTTTGGTCCACACTGACTACAACTCATCCCAAGTCCACCTCGTGGCACTTGAGGAGGTGATAATCCCACTAGTCGACTCGCCTACCCATCCACACTACATTAGGTATGGAAAGCATCGCAGCTATGTTCTTACCATCCTTTATTGAACCCATGCCATTATATAACCCTCTAATGTCTAGGGGTACAGTTATACGGGTGATTAATGTTCAACTACCCATGTCCACTTAATTAGCCATATTATTGGACCACAACATTGGCAAGCTTTTGACCCCGTTTGAGCCCCCATGTAGGACATTGTGACTAGGCTAAGTTACATATGGTCAACGCAAAGCAGCACCAGTAAGAAGTGGTGCATGCGTCCCATTCCACCCACCTTCCTCCTTATTGACTTAACCATACATCATGAATCAATCATAGATTACTCTCTTTCATGGAAAGGTAGCGAGTGTCCCAGTCCACTCACCTCCAATCCCCACCGGCACTGCTGATCTCAAACGCAAGGTGCATATACATGAGCACAGAGAGCAATATATTGGATGACATGTTATCACACAAGGCATGTTATCAATCTCACAGCATCACACAATATAATAATAGAGATACACATGCATCCAAAAGGTTTAGTTCCCTTCTCGAAGACTAGAAGAAAAGACTACTGTAATCTCGATCTAGTAGCTTCCTATTCAAGTGTTCTTCATAACTCTATCAAAATCATATACACATTATTCATTAATTCATTATCCAATAGATTTATTCATGTATTCATTGTTTTACAAACTTGTCTGATATTTATGTCTACTGTCTATTGTCTGTTTATCAAAGTATAGCATTAAGGATTCATTCCTGATTACGGATTCAGGTTGTTACACCCCAATTCTGGACTAACCAGTGGTGTGATGAACCATCATGAGGACCAATGATTTAATCCAAGATCTCATATAGGCTGTGCCAACAATCCAAATCTAATACACATCCACATCAATAAGAGATATTAAAGTAAAAGTGAAAGTCTTATTAATAATGAACTAAGGTCTAATGTGATAAATAATTAAATAATCCAGTTATCTCCAAGTAATCAAAATATAAATATAATAAACTATTACAAATACCAAATATGAAAGTTAAATACTAAGTGTAATCATAGTTGAAACACTCGCTTGACGAGTCATATTCTTCCTCTATAGCTTACTCGTCCATAGCCGCCACATGTCCATATGTTGGCACATTCATGTAGTCTTCAACGGTATTACCTACATCATTAGAAACTAAAAAGAAAAGGGTACGCGAGGGTCAGCTCTCATACATGAGCTCAGTGAGTGAACAAAACAATGCAACAAACATATGCATGCATTTAATTCCTATCTTTGGTCTAGTTTTAAGTTTGCAATGTGCTATAGAAAGGATTGGTGGCCACCGCACCTCTATACATGGGTGTGTAAGCTCACCCAATGGATCAAACACCATGGCCATCACATCCAGCCTACCATGGAATAGAGATAGAGCTAAAGTATTTAGATCACATACCGCCAACACTTCCCCTGATGCCCTACCCATACCAATACGTAAGCCCCTGTTGGGGAGGGCTTGCAAACTGGGCTCGCAACTAACTAATCCTAATGCCATCTAATGTATTCAAGGCATCACCCCAGCATCCCTTAATATGTCCATAGAGATAGAGCTAAAGCCCCCCGACAGAGTCAAAGACCACACGGTCTGAGACCACCTCCCCTGATGCCCTACGATGTAATAGTTCCACTAAGGTAATTGCAATACGACGATGTCAGTAGGAAAGACTTAAGAAGAGATAGGGCTAGAGTTTGGTGACCAGGCTGAACCATAATGCCATGTCCTCCCCCTAATGTACTACTCACATCCAACTCACTAACCACACACACAAACACATGCCTATTCCTAGCATCATCATTATTATGTTATAAATAAATAGAAATAATATATATGAATAGAATATAGCTGTAATATTGGATGACATATGAGATGCACATTACAAATAAGCAAGCATAGAATCAATCATTGCATTAGACATAATAAAATAAAAATAGTTTGTTACTATCCAATTAGTTTAGGTCTTGTTCCCTCACCTTTGATTGATGTTTGTTCCTCTCCCAAGCTTTAGAAATCACTTTGAATATATTGGGAACCTAAACAATTAATGTATTTAAGTTAGGGATTAATTTCCTGAAGTTACCGTAGTCAAAAACCTTGTCTGGTCTAAAAACATACTTGCTGAAACTTTGTGGTAGCAGGTGTGGTCGAACTTGTGGTCTCACTATATGCGACCAGACATTGTGTGGTCGACCCCTGTGGTCGCATATCATGTGACCACATCATGCGACCCTACGATTCTAGGAAACTTCCGGAATAGCTGTGGTCGATCCTCTGATCACCCTATGGTCGACCATAGCTATGACCATACAAAGTTTGGTTGATTTTTACTTCTCATACAAGTTTCTCCTCTTGCCTTATCAATGGGATTCACCCTAAGATTATTCTATGGTCTTTAATCACAATTTATCCTAATCAATTATCCCTAACCTATTCTCTTATGGTTTCCCACAGAAAAACCTATAACCGAAATCATTACATTAGTCTTAACACATCAACTTGATGAAAAGGAACCTATCCTATCTGATCTATCTTTACAAAGATAGGTTCATACCTTAAGCTTGCTGTAGAGAGATAGAACTCTTCTCTGCAAATCCTTCTTCAAGCTTTCCTCTCCAAGTCCTCTTTCTCCTTCCCTTCCTCTCTCTCTTCCTCTCTTAGATATAGGGTTTGAGATTGATCCAAAAGGATGAGAGAGGCTAACAGATGTCCTTTATATAGAGAAAAACCTTCATATAGAGTCCCACTTTAATTAGAAAAGAGATCCCTTAAGTTTTGGAAAGTTTTCAAAACTCGGAGTCAATCTCAACATTCGTACTGTCGTACATGTGGTCGCAGAATCTGTTGACCACATGTTGTATGGTTTCATGTGTGTGGTCTCATGTGGTCAACCACACCCCTCAAAAATGTGACTACACAACCAAAATTTATTGTTTTTTAATTTTTTAACTGGTTGCTTCTACACGAACTAAATTTGACTTGTTGCTTACCTTATCTTGTGGTTTCTTCATACAATTCATTCACTTGAGCCGATTATGATGGGAAGACTGATCACGACATGAGAACATAAGGTTAAATTGGGTTTGTGGCATGCGGGTCTTACAACTCCACCACCCTTAAAAGAAATTTCATCTCAAAATTTGCACGCACAGTTCTTATAACTCCCCCATCTTCAAAAGAAATTTCTTCTTCGAAATTTAGATGTTCTTCAGAGTCGAATAGGTGGGGATACTGTTTCTGCATGGCATCTTCTTCTTCCCATGCACCTCTTCCACGTCTTGGCTTCTTTAGATCACTTTAGCAAAGTAGATAAGCTAGTTCCTACCCTCCAACTAATAAGTTTAGCTGGCACCACTTAGAGAGTTAAGTCTCCTATCAACTCCAATTGATCTGCCATCCAATACCCATGATGGATCTCTATCGTACCTCTTCAGTAGAGACAAGCGAAATATGTTGTGCATACTAGGAATAGACGGTGGTAACGCTAGTTGATATACACTTTTTCTACGTTTTTCCAAAATTTTATAAGGTCCAAAACATATATAGGATACAACGTTCCTATTTTTACCACACCATTTTAAACCACACATAAGTAATAACTTCAAGAATACTTCACCACTTATGGCGAACTCAAGGTCTTGGCACTCTTCTAACAATCTTGAGCTGTCTTGGCCCTTGTTCTTTGAGCTTATCTGCTACTCGATAGGTTTATTCAACAGACTCAGGTCTTACAATTCCTTATTCCTTGACTTCATCCCAAAACAAAGGAGTTCGACATTTCCTACCATACCATGCTTCATAGGTGACATCTATATGGTAGCTTGGTAGCAACATCGATCAGTGGCAACTTCTCAACTCAAGCTCCTTTGAAAACAATTTCACAAGCTCGGATACCTCCTAGAATCTATATAGTCTGCTCCGACTGTCCATCAGTTTAAGGGTGAAATGTGGTACTAAACCTCAACTTTGTTCCCATTACTTTTTGTAGTCCCTCCCAAAACTTCAAAATAAAGCGTGAGCCTCTATCTGCCACCATGTTCTCTGGTATACCATTCAATCTGGTAATATTATCCATATATAGCTTAGTAATGATAATTAATTAAATATGTAACCACAAGTGCACGGTATCGTGTAGTAACGGGTCGATCTCAGGGAGGAATCGCTATTATCCTAACTCAAATAAGGCAAAGCGTACCAAATGGATTTGAATGAATTAGCCACCCTAATTATTTCAAATAAAAATTGATCAAGCCACAAAAATGAAAATTACCAATTCCTAAGGGTACGAATATTTACGAAACCACTATATTAACCATAGAGTAACACAGATCTATTGTATAAAGGGAACGAAATTAAAAATAAAAGAATGTAAGAAAACTTATCTCGTTAGAAGATTCCTCTATCGTTGCTCGCCGTCTTGTTGTCACTCTAAGGCAATGTGCAAATAATTGCAAAGGGAGCTTTCTCCCTAAATTAAATTAGTAATGGGGTACAACCTATTTTTATCTACCGTATTATAGAGTTTAAAATCTGAAATTAAAACATAAAAAATAAATAAATAAAAGTAAACTTAAGCAAGAAGAATACAACTTGAAAAGAAGAAAACTAAGAATCTCAAACTCTCTCATAAATTTTCAAAACTAAAAAAAAAAAAACTTACAATAAAATTCTTGGATTATTTTTCTATTGCTAAGCATCACATATATATACAAGTGAGTAAAGATCCAAATTAATCTTTACAATTAGATTACAAGGGATTTTGTGGAGATAATTTTGGTAACCAAATGCCAACCTTGTAGGTTCATTGTATGTGGATGATTATTTAGTAGAAAAAAATCTTGCACCAACTCATTACATCTTTGACATCATTATCTCTTCTTCAAAACTTCCATAATCTATTGGAGCTTTCCAATCTTCCATGCCATGTCAATCTTGTAAATTTAATTCCAAATAAGTAAGAAATATTTTCTCAAGATAATAGAATCTTCTACAAGAGATTGAGCTACTTTTTGACTTGGTCCAAGGCTGATCTTATACATAAAATTCATGACTCTCCTTATAAAATTCATCCTATACCCAGTTGCTAAGTTGACTGGGTGAGTTAACTGGACAAGATCACCAAAAATGCATAAAATGGTCTTTTTAAGCTCAAATTTCTCCATTCATTTACCTACACCCTACAAACATAAAAAACACTATTAAATACCCAAAAAGAATCATACATAGAATAAGAGATGCATACTTTATGCCCTAAATTCACACATAAATTATGTTCAGCAAATTCCCCCACACTTGAGCTTTGCTAGTCCCGAGTAAAGAAAAATATAAAAAAAATAAAATAAAACCCTAAGTCATTTTCATAGGAATCATGATTGCACTTAGCATGTACAACAAGCCTTTAAACCCCTAGGTCACCCCTAGTGGACGAGTTGTGTCTCGTGAGTGGTTTTAGAGAATAAACATATAAAATTCATATAAAAATTTGAAACTTTAATTTTGGTAAAGAGCACACACACATTCTATTAGTCAAGACACTCAACTTGGGATCAAGAAAATATAGAAACCCCCACACTTGAACTTTGCTACCTCATATGATTCAAACACTACGGTCGTATCTCAATCAGGAAAACTTGTTATATCTTTCAAACATTTCTCTCCTTATGATGAACCTTTTGTAATGTATTGGTAACCAAGACCCAAGAATACCTTTAAACACTTGTATTTCACATTTTTTTCTCCCATTTTTTCTTTCTTTCTTCCTCTTTAAGCTACTCTACTACAATTGGCTTGAGAAGTGCAGGTGGTTATGCATTCCCATGTTACTATATAGCTTCGCTTTTGGCATATATCATTAAGGACATTGATGCTAAAGAGTACTCTTTTTTTTTTTTTTGAAAAAGTCTTTTCCAAGGAATTTCAATCAAGACACCTCGCTTCTTGAGGTGAAATGCGTTGTCTAGTTCCAATAACAAAAACTCTTATATTATTTTTTTTATGATTTTTTTTAGTAGAAGGAGGTCTCAGCTTTATTCAAAGGTTGAAATTATCAACTATAACCATAAAAGATTCATCCCTTCAAGTGAGGTAAGATTATTTTTTAACTCGATTCCCACCGTAAGATGCAGCCTAAGTACTATGCTCACGTAGGGTTTTATTACTTTGCATGTGATAGTTTCCTAGGTCTCTTTTTCCTTCTTCTTTTGTATCAAAACCATAGAAATAGTGGTTGACTTTCCCAAAAATCAAAGTTAAAAAATTAAAATTTGTAATGAAAACTCAAAATTTATTTTTTTTGATGAAATCTCAACCCTTCCCCCATGCATAAATCAGGCATTGTCCTTAATGTATGCAGAAAAATAAAAGACAAGGACAAGGGGAAAAAAAACTCCCTTAATTAAGGATCGATGTAAAAAGTCTCATGGAGATCCATAACCTCTTCAGTAGAGTCTTGTGGAAGCTCCAAAAATGGCTTCAAATGCCAACCTTTCACTTTGTTGGTTGCACCTGTACCTGGATTTAAAATCTCAATTGCACCCGATGAGAAAACAATATAAGGGCCCTCCCAATGAAATCTAAGTTTACCAGGAAAAATATGCAAACAAGAATTATAAAGCAAAACCTTATCGCCAGGGATGAAAGACTTCTGAAGGATATGTCTGTCATGGTAAGCCTTGGTCTTGTCTTTATAGATGCGGGCACTGTCATGGGCATCATTTTGTAATTCATCCAACTCAGAGAGCTGGAGTCCTCTATGAGTACTAGCATCTAACAAATCAAAATTTAATTTCTTAATGTCCCAAAACACCCAGTGTTCCAATTCAACTGGTAGATGGTAAGCTTTTTCGTACATTAGATGATAAGGGGATTGACCAAGAATGGTCTTCAAAGCAGTTCTATAAGCCCACAATGCATCTACGAGGCGAATGGACCAATCCCTACGAGTCGGATTGACAGTTTTTTCTAAAATCTGCTTGATTTGTTGATTAGACACTTCAACCTGTCCACTGGTCTGAGGGTGATAAGGGGCTGCCAATTTATGGGTAATACCATATTTTTAAAGAAGGGTCTCAAATGGTTTGTTGCAAAAGTGTTTCTACCTGTCGCTAATCATAGCTCGAGAGGTACCAAATTGGGAGAATATATTCTCCTTTAGAAATTTAATGAATACCTTATGGTCATTGGTCTTAGTCGCAATAGTTTTTATCCATTTGGACACGTAGTCCATAGCTAACAAGATATACTCGTTCCCAAAAGACTTGGAGAACTGACCCATAAAGTCGATGCCCCAAACATCAAAAACTTCAACAACCAGAATTGGGTTTAGTGGCATCATATTTCGCTTGGTAATGCGGCCCAAAGACTGGCAAGAAGGGCATGCCTTATAGTAATTGAAGGCATCCTTTAAAAGACTAAGCCAGTAGAATCCAGACTGTCAAACCTTGGCATGGTCTTATTTGGCCCAAAGTGGCCTCCACATACCTGATCATGACAATAAGACAGCACAGATTGTTGTTCATGGTCAGGTACATATCTCAAGATAATCTGATCAGGTCAAGTCTTGAACAGATATGGATCGTCCCAAAAATAGAACTTGACTTGGGAATGGAATCTATACCTATCCTAGGAGGACCAATGGGAAGGGGTCATACCCATTACCAAGTAATTTACAATATCAGTGAACCAAGGTCACTAGATACTGCAAACAATTGTTCATCTGGGAAAGACTCATTGATTGGTAAATCGACAGTCAAAGAATTAGGCAGTCGAGATAAATGGTCAGCAACCAGATTTTTATTCCTTGTTTATCCCGAATCTCTAAGTCAAACTCTTGTAAAAGCAAAACTCATCTAATGAGACAAGCTTTGGTATCCTTTTTTTGCAAGATATGCTTAAGAGTGGCATGAACAATGTAGACAATGACATGGGATCCTATCAAGTAGGCACGGAATTTCTCTAAAGCAAATATAATAGCTAAGAATTCCTTTTTAGTGGTAGTGTAATTAAGCTGTGCATCGTTTAAAGTTCTACTTTCATAATAGATTACGTGGGGTAACTTATTGATCTGTTGCCCAAGGACAGCTCCTAATGTAAAATCAGAAGCATCACACATAAACTCAAAGGGCTCTGTCGATATGGGTACCTGAATGACGAGGTCAGTGGTAAAAACCATTTTAAGTTGATTAAAACTCTCAAGGTAGGCATCATTAAAATCAAAGAGCTGGTCTTTAGCAAGTAAAGAGGTGAGAGGATGAGCAATCTGACTAAAGTCCTTAATAAACCTCCGATAGAAACTTGTATGTCTTAGAAATGAGCAAATGTCCTTAACAAATTTGGAAACTGGTAGCTTTTCAATCAATTCTACCTTGGCTCTATCAACCATGATCCCCTCTTTGGAAATGATGTGACCCAACACTATGCCTTATTTTACAATGAAGTGGTATTTCTCCCAATTTAAAACTAAATCCTTCTTCGTACACCTAGCAAGAACTATGAAAAGATTATGTAGGCAATCAGAAAAAGTATACCCATGCATAGAAAAATCATCCATGAATACTTCTAAATATTGCTCTACCATATCTGAGAATATGCTCATCATGCACCTTTGGAACGTAGCAGGGGCATTGCATAGCCCAAAAGGCATGCGTCGGTAAGCATAAGTTCTGTTGATGCATGTGAAAGTGGTTTTGTGTTGGTCATCTAAGGTAATGGGGATTTGATTGTTACTGGAGTATCCATCTAAGAAGCAATAGTATTCATGTCCGACCAACCTCTCTAACATTTGGTCAATGAAAGGAAAATAATAGACCTGATACCTGGAGCCGCACCAGTATCAAAGGCACCTTATAGAATGGCTCCTACTGAACTGAAGGAATTAAAAGTGCCATTACAAGAACTGCTGGACAAGGGTTATATTCGACCCAGTATATCTCCATGGGGGGCACCAGTTTTTTTACATAAAGAATAAGGATGGTAGCGTTCGATTATGTATTGACTATCGGGAGTTAAACAAACTGACAATCAAGAATCGATATCTACTACCTCGGATCGATGACTTGTTCGATCAGTTACAAGGAGCAAGAGTATTTTCTAAGATCGATCTTCAATCAGGCTACCATCAGCTGAAGATTAAAGAAGGGGATATTCTGAAGACAGCTTTCAGGGACCAGATATGGACATTATGAATTTTTGGTGATGTCTTTCGGATTAAATAATGCCCCGGCAACGTTCATGGAACTTATGAACCGAGTTTTCCACGATATGTTGGATACGTTGGTTATAGTATTTATTGATGATATATTGGTATACTCCAAGCACAAGGAAACCCATATCAAGAACCTAAACGCAGCCCTACAGCGGTTAAGGAAAGAGAAGCTATATGCCAAATTTTTAAAGTGCGAGTTTTGGCTAAGTGAAGTCGCATTCCTAGGCCATGTAGTATCCGTCGAAGGAATCAAAGTGGACCCCAGCAAAATCGAGGCTATTGTAAAGTGGGAAGCACCAAAGAGCGTTTCAGAAATTAAAAGTTTTCTGGGTCTAGCTGGTTATTATCGGAGATTCGTAGAAGACTATTCTTGGATTTCCGTACCTCTCACCAGTTTGACTAAGAAAGGTGAAAAGTTTGTGTGGACTGACAAATGTGAGAAGAGCTTCCAGACATTGAAGGCTAGATTGATATCTACCCCGATTTTGACCATTCCCGTTCCAGGACAGACATTTACTTTATATACTGATTCATCAGGATTGGGACTAGGATGTGTGCTTATGCAAGGAGAACAAGTAATTGCTTATGCGTCAAGACAGTTGAAGGTACATGAGAAAAATTGTCCCACTCATGATTTGGAGCTAGCGACAGTAGTACATGCTGTCAAGATATGGAGACATTACTTATACGGAGAGAAATTCCAGATCTAGTCCGACCATAAAAGTCTTACTTATTTATTTAATCAGAAGGAGTTGAATATGAGACAAAGAAGATGGCTGGAACTATTGAAAGACTATGATTGTGATATCCAGTATCATCCGGGAAAAGCGAACGTAGTAGCGGATGCATTAAGCAGAAAAGCAGTGATTAAATCTCAAGGAAAAGTTAGCACGACTGCAGCAATGTGTACCAACGGAATAGTATTCAATCACGGCAACGAGCTGTATGTGATAGATACGACGAATGAGTCAGCCAACCAAGGGTTCATTCACCGGTTTTCAAATATGTTCGCGGCTTTGAAGATTATACCGGATATAGTGGACGAAGTGAAGACAGCTATCAAATCAGATCCTTATCTGAGGACAGTACAAGAAGATATTGAGAAAGGTAGGACCAACCCTGAGTTCACCTTGGATGACGAGAAAGTACTGAAATACAAAGGAAGAATATGTGTACCTGAAACAGAAAGTATGGACATTAGACCGACTGATGAAAGAAGCCCATACCACCATCTATTCGATACATCCTGGAAGTAAAAAAATGTATCATGATCTGAAGAAATTATATTGGTGGAGGGGAATGAAAGTAGATGTAGCTAAGTTCGTGTCTCAATGCCTAAATTGTCAGCAAGTAAAGGCTGAATGACAAAGACCCGCAGGACTGTTGCAGCCATTACCGGAACCAGCATGGAAATGGGACTGCATCACTATGGACTTCGTCACGGGACTACCATTGACTCCTCGAGTAGTTGACGCAGTTTGGGTGATTGTGGATTGTCTGACTAAAATAGCTCGCTTCATACCTATACGACCTCAGTATACACTGGAAAGGTTAGCGAAGCTGTATGTGGATAATATTGTTCGGTTACACGGTGTACCAGAAAGTATTGTGTTCAATAGAGATCCACGATTTACTTCCAAATTTTGGGAAGGACTGCAAAAGGCTATGGGTACAACATTGAAGTTCAGTACTGCATTCCACCCACAGACAGATGGACAGTCAGAGCGTACAATTCAGATTCTAGAAGATATGCTACGAGCATGTGTAATTGATTTCAAGGGATCATGGGATGAAAAGTTACCATTGATCGAGTTCGCTACAATAACAGCTATCAGGCTACCATACAGATGTCACCTTATGAAGCACTGTATGGCAGGAAGTGTCGAACTCCCTTGTTTTGGAATGAAGTGGGTGAACGTAGCATTGTTGGACCGGAATTTGTTGAAGAGACTTGTCGAGTGGTCGACATTATCAAGGAAAGGGTGAGAACAGCTGAACCGTCAAAAGCAATATGCAGACACTCGACGAAGAGATCTAGAGTTTGCCATATGTGATAAAGTATTTCTGAAGGTATCGCCTATGCGAGGATTGAAGATGTTCGGACAGAAAGGAAAACTAAGTCCAAGATATGTCGGGCCATATGAAATTCTAGCTAAGCGTGGAAAAGTGGCTTATTAGTTAGCACTACCACCATCTATGTCAAGTGTGCATGACGTATTTCACATTTCCCTATTGAAGAAGTATGTCAAAGACCCAACGCATGTCTTGACAGTGGATTTTCTAGAATTGACTGATGATTTGACGTTTGAAGTAACACCAATAGAAATCACCAACCGAAAGGTTCAACTTCTACGCAACCGAGATATCTATTATGTTAAGGTCACTTGGAAAGGTAGAGACATGGAAGAGATTACATGGGAAGAAGAGAATGCTATGCGAAAGCAATACCCTTACTTATTTGATTCAGAAGGTACGTACAATTTCGAGGACGAAATTTTTATTAGTTGGGGGGAGTTGTAAGACCCGTGTCAATCTAACCCGGTCTTACCACCTTGAACCAGGTTTACCCATCATGGTCGAGTCAAATGTACCAAGGGCGTGAAGGAGATCGAGATCCCAGGTATCAAATCGACCCAAAAATACTTAAATTAGGGGAAGGGTCGCATACCTAGCTAAGCAGGGTCGGACCTCCCAAAACAGAAAGTCAGACCCTCAGCTTTGGAGGGAGGGTCGGACAGCTTAAGACCCTAGGGTCGACGGGATCATCGACCCTCCCATCGACCCTCGGTTTCTGCCGAATATAGAAATTAGGAAATTTCTATATTTTTCGATTGGGATTCTTTCCAAATCCCAATGGGACTTATTTTAGGATGTTATAGCCTATTTAAAGGACGTCCCTAAGCCACTTTCACTCCATTCACAACCCTAATTGAATTGAGAGAAAGAGAGGAGAAGGAAAAGAGGAAGAAGAGAGGCAAGGAAGAGAACCTTGCAAAAAGGAGAAGAGTTGCAGAGAAAGATTAATCTTCTCAGGTATGGATACTAATTCCATGAGTTTCTACAGACCTTAGGATAGTTATTGGAGAGAGAGTGATCTCGGAGAAACCCAAACCATCCATCCATGGTTAGGTTTTCATGGAAAACCCTAGGAGAATGCATGAAAGCCATCTAGGAGGATGATTCATGGTTTCAGACCATGGAATGAGTATTGAATGGAATGTAGAAGCAAGACATAGGACCCCAAACACGAAGGATAGATTAAAAGTGGAAATTGGACCAAAGTGCACCGAGGGTCGCACCCAGGGTCGATAGAACATCCGACCCTAGGTGTTTCTGACCATCGACCCTCAGCATTCGGGAAGTCTAGAAAGAAGGGAGGGTCGATAGACCCATCGACCCTAGCATCGACCCTCAGTTAACAGAATGGTTTTTAAATCTGGAATTAATTCTAATTAAATTTTATCGACTTTGTTAGGTCTTCTAGCAATATAATAACATTATAAAGGTGATTCTAGAGCTTGGAAAAATATCTTGTAGCAAGCTAAGTTGAGGAACCTTAACTCCAAACTAAATTGGTTAATAATAAATTGTTTTCTATTTCTTGAGTCCTATGCCATGCTTGATTCTATGCGAATATGTTTGTAATGTGCATACAGCATGCCATCCAATATTTCTATTACTTGTTCATGCATATTTACTTTATCGTTTATAACATGATGATGATGATGATGATAGGAATAGGCATGTGCTTGTATGTGTGTGGTTGATGTGCTTGATGCGAGCGAGTATCTGGGGAGGTGTGATGAGAACGTCAATAAACGTTAACCTTTGGCGGGTCTCAGCACTTTAGCTCAATCTCTAACTCAAGTCTTGTGCATTGGCATCGTCGTATCGCCATTACTTTAGCATAACTATTATGTCGTAGAGTATCAGGGGAGGTGGTCTCGGTCCTTATAGTCTCTGACTCTACCGGGGGGCCTTAGCTCTATCTCTATGGACATTCTGAGGGATGCTGGGGTGAGGCCTTGGATACACTGTTTGGCATTAGGATTGGTTAGTTGCGAGCCCAGTTTGCAGCCCTCGCCAACAGGGGCTTACGTGTTGGTATGACACTATATAGCAATAAACGTAACCTTTGTTATATAATGTTCATGATTGGGTGCATGTGAGTTGACGATAAACGTGATCTTCGGGTAACGTCACACACTCGTGTATAGAGGCGGAGTCAATAAACGCGACCTTTGGCTACCTCAACCTTTCTATAGCATACTGCAAACTTTAAACCAGACCAAAGATATAAATTGATGTGCATGCATATGTATTGTTGCATTGTTTTGGCTACTCACTGAGCCATGATGTGTGCTCACCCCTCGACGTCGAATATTTTTAGTTGATAATGCAGATTATACCGTTGAAGACTATATGAATGCGTCTGCGTACGGGAACGTGGCAGCCATGGAGGTTGAAGCTGAAGCGGATACACACGACTCCTCTTGCGAGTGCGACTCGTGTGTATTTGATTAGATATTTTATAGGTTTCTTTGTTGGATTTATTAAGACATGTATTTGGTATTTAAATATTTATGTCTCAGTTGAAAACAGAATAATTTACTATTAAATTAATGATATCATTTTAGTTCTCAGTTCATGTTACTATAAGACTTCCGTTATTGTGTATTTACTCTGATTATGATTATGGATGTGTGTAAGTTTAGATAACGCGGGGATAGCCTATTTGAGATCATGGTTGAACCGTTGGTTTATTAGCGGTTCATCACACCATTCTGGTTAGACCAAAATTGGGGTGTGACAACCTTGGGGAATAAAATTAAGTTTAGGGGGAGCATAAGGCCTAGTGTGACCAGGAGGACCTTTATTTGGAAATTGGGGGGGTCCACACGGTTCCCTTGGTTCTAGGAGAAATTTGGATGATTTCTCCATCCTGGGTTGTAAGTGTTGCTATACGGATTGTACAGTGCACTTACATTAGCATATTATGATTTCCCTATGAAGGGCATTCCTCCACTGTGTGTCTAAGAGTTTGACATCAGTTTCACATTAGGACTTGCTTTTAGATAGGGTATCTAGGAACAAAAGCTTTTATCCTTTTGATAAGGGTATCTAAGTGTGCCTCCTTAGCTATTATGCCGTCAACAAAGTAACAAAGTAACCTTTACCTTTTTGGGTGCGATTTTTCTCCTGTACAGACTCCCACTCTCTTATTTTTTTTGGCGAGATCCTCCAAAAAGTTCCAAGCGTCGTTGGCATCCCCATAGGAAGTGAATCCTTGAGGACACATAGACTCAAGCATTTGCTTGATAGGAAAGTCTATCCCCTCATAGATAATTTGATAAAGTTGTCACATTTCAATACCATGGTAAGGGCACTCTTGGACTAGGCCTTGGAACCTCCCTATGAGTCATGTGGCTCTTGTTTGAACCGCATTATATCCCCTCGAAGTTTATTTGTCTTGTGAAGAGAAAAAAACTTTTTAAGGAATAATATAGTAAATTAATCCCATGATGTAATGGAATTTGTGGGAAGACCATAAAGCCATTTTTTAGCTCCATCCTTGCTTGAAAAAGTGATGCACTCAATTTGACAGCATCATCACTGAGCTGTTGCATCTTAATGAGGGCACACACCTCTTTATACTCACGGAGGACCAAGTACGCATCCTCTGAAGATAACCCATGAAAATGGGGAAGCATGGTAATGCATTAAGTTTTCAATTCATAGTTATTGCTTGTGGCAGCCAGTAATTGAATACATGAGGGTTGTGCTGCCCTAGTAGGGTAGAACTTATCCTTAAGTGTGGTCTTGGGTTCAGCCATTGTAAACGATGGGACTCTCATCAAACCGTTGGGAAAATCACGAGTCCACACTCTTATGCATAAACCTCTTTAAATGACAAAATTTTCTCTTTCTTTTTCCTCTAAATTCAACTCAAAAGGCTGAATTTTTTCGAATCGGGGTCAATGCAAACCTCCTGACAATTAATGGCTTAAAGACCGGCTATATCTGCATTCACCTTGAAAAACAACGCCGTTACCGTCGAAGCTATTGGTCATTATTCCTCTTGATAATTCAATAGCCAGCATCCCTTAACACTACATCATGATCAAGATTGGACCGTTGAGTATACTATTCCAACCTAATAGATCGGAAGTGCAAAGAAAGGCATTAAAAGCAATGAAATTTTTTTTTGCATTTTTTCTCTTTTCTTTTTTTTTCTTTTTTTAATCACTTTGAACTATTTAAAATTAGAAAAATAACGGCTTGCCTCCCCGGCAATGGCACCATAAACTTGATGATAATTAATTAAATATGTAACCGCAAGTGCATGGTATCGTGCAGTAATGGGTCGATCTCAGGGAGGAATCGCTATTATCCTAACTCAAATAAGACAAAGCATACCAAATGGATTTGAATGAATTAACCATCCTAATTACTTCAAATAAAAATTAATCAAGCCACAAAATGATAATTACCAATTCCTAATGGCACGTAGATTTAGAAAACCACTATATTAACCATAAAGTAATACAGATCTATTGCATGAAGGGAATGAAATTAAAAATAAAAGAATGTAAGAAAAACATATTTCGTTGGAAGATTCCTCTGTCGTTTCTCGTCATCTTGTTATCACTCCAAGGCGATGTGCAAACGATTACAAAGGGAGCCTTATCCCCTAAATTAAATTAGTAATGGGGTATAACCTATTTTTATCTACCCTACTACAGAGTTCTAAATCTGAAATTAAAACTTAAAAAATAAATAAATAAAAATAAACTTAAGCAAGAAGAACACAACTTGAAAAGAAGAAACTAAGAATCTCAAACTCTCATAAATTTTCAAAACTAAAAAAAATTACAATAGAATTCTTGGATTATTTTTCTATTGCTAAGCATCACATATATACAAGTGAGTAAAGATCGCAATTAATCGTTACAATTAGATTACAAGGGATTTTGTGGATATAAGTTTGGTAACCAAATGCCAACCTTGTAGGTTCATTGTATGTGGATGATTTTTTAGTAGAAAAAAATCTTGCACCAACTCATTGCATCTTTGACATCATTATCTCTTCTTGAAAACTTCCATAATCTATTGGAGCTTTCCATTCTTCCATGCCATGCCAATCTTGTAAATTTGATTCCAAATAAGTAAGAAATATTTTCTCAAGAGAACGAAATCTTTCACAAGAGATTGGGCTACTTTTTGTCTTGGTCCAAGGCTGATCTTATACACAAAATTCATGACTCTCCTTATAAAATTCATCTTATACCCAGTTGCTAAGTTGACTGGGTGAGTTAACTGGACAGGATCACCAAAAATGCATAAAATGGTCTTTTCAAGCTCGAATTTCTCCACTCTTTTACCAACACCCTACAAACATAAAAACAATATTAAATACCCAAAACATCATAAATAGAATAAGAGATGCATACTTTATGCCCTAAATTCATACATAAATTGTATTCATCACTTAGCTAGCCGCTCCAAAGCACACCGAGGTCGTATAATAATGAAACGAATTGTCTTTATAAAGCGATCAATAATCACCCAAACTACATCAATCGATCTGGGATTCAGTGGTAAACCGGTGACATAGTCCATTGTAATGCAGTTCCACTTCCAAAGTGACTCTGATAGTGGTTGTAGTAAGTCTGCTGGTCTTTGTCTTTCAGCTTTTACTTGCTGATAATTCAGATACTGAAACTCACACTAAGCCACATCTATTATCATTCCTCTTTATCAGTACAAAATCTACCTCTGTATCTGAGTACCTTTTCCACATCCAAAGTAAGTCAGAGTTTGGTCTTTCTTTCTCTAAATATTCTTGCACCACTCTTAGATACAAATCTAACAGAATTACTACATTTCTTTGTCCATCAAATCAGAGACAACCCTTGATGCTGCGAATGCAAGCGAGGAACTATTGCTCCATAAATCAACCATATGTTCTAGCTCAATTGGATCATCACGAGTTTCTATTTATGTTGCTCTTCTTCCAAATCTTCTATTGCTATGAAATACAAGGCAGGGTTGGTCTTAAGTCCTTCTTCTAACTTTATAATTCCCTTTTTTTTTGCTCAAAGCCTCAGCTACTACATTAACCTTGCCTGGATGGTACTGAAATTTGCAATCATAATCCTTCAAGAGTTCCAACCATCTCCTTAGCCTCATGTTCAACTCTTTCTCGGTGAAGAGATAAATAAAACTCTTGTAATCCATTTAATCTGAAATTCTTCTCCATATAGATAATGTCTCCAGGTCTCGATTGCATGAATCACAGCTGCTAACTCCAAGTCATGAGTAGGGTAACTCTTCTCATGCTCCTTCATTTGTCTTGAAGCATATGTAATTGCTTATTCTCCTTGCATCAACCTTCATCCTAGACCTAATCCGGAAGCATCAATGTGTATGGTAAAAGGTTCCCTTGGTGCCGAAATAATCAAGATGGGAGCTGATATCAACCTTATTTTTAGAGTCTGAAAACATTCTTTACACTTGTCAGTCCAAACAAACTTTTCTCCTTTCCTGACCAGCTTAGTAAGAGGTACTGCAATCCTACAGTAGAGTAGTCCTCTACGAATCCTCTATAATAACCAGCTACACCCAAGAAACTTATGATCTTGCAATGTTTGTAGGCACTTCTCACCCTAATATTTCTTTTATCTTACTGGGATCCACTTTTATTCCTTCTGATGATACTACATGACCCAAGAAAACCTCGTTTAACCAGAACTCACACTTCTTGAATTTGGCATAAGGTTTTTTCCTTCTCAGCCATTGTAAGGCTACATTAAGGTCTATTATTAGACTTTCTTCATCTTTGGAATAGATCAAAATATCATCAATAAAAGATAAGACCGAAGTGTCCAACACATCACGGAATACCCAGTTCATAAGCCCCACAAAGGATGCAGGGGGGTTGGTCAATCCAGATGATATAACCAGGGATTCATAATTCTCGTACCTGGTTTGGGAAGCTATCTTCCGAATGTCACTATCTTTAAACTTCAATTGGTGATATTTTGCCCAAAGGTCGATCTTAGGGAACACCTTTGCACCTTTTAGCTGATTAAACAAGTCATCGATCTGAGGTAGTGGATATCGATTCTTGATCGTAAGCTTATTCAATTCTTGATAGTCTATACATAGTAGAACACTACAGTCCTTCTTCATGAACCACACTAGTGCTCCTCGTGATGAAATACTTCACTGATTAAAACCTTTGTCTAATAACTCCCGTAGTTGAGTCTTCAAATCCTTCAATTCTGTAGGAGCTATTCTATAGGGTGCCTTAAACACAAGTGCCATCACTGGTAATAAGTTGATAACAACTCGATTGCATGATCCAATAGCAATCCGGGTAAGTCTCCTGAAAACACATCAGAGAATTTATGCATTATGTCAATATCTTCCATCTGTGGTGCTTCTTTAGTAACGTTTACCACAGATACCATATATCCAACTCCTTTCTCTTTAAAGCATCTCTTCTCTTCTCCTTAAGTACAGGGAGGATAAGCTTCCGCTTCTTAGGCAACATGCTTCCAATAAAAAAAATTATGGTGTAGTCTTTATTCTTGAATGACAACCTCTTTTATGCACATAACTGCTTGTAGAGTGTTGAGACAATCAGTCCGTCCCCAAGATGACGTCAAAGTCTACCATCTCAAGTCAAATTAGGTTGCATCCAAATTCTATCCATCCATACGATTCAAACATTGTTCATAACACTCATCTTTCACATCATCTAGTCCAAAAGGACTTAATTTAGCAAAATCCGATATAAAGGTCTTAAGGGCACATCTAACTCCTTTATCTCTTATGGTTTTCAAAGACTATCTTCAATAATCTCATATCCTAAAAAACTCATTAGCTGACACCAATAATCTCATATTATACTTATTAGCTTACATCTCTTTTATCACTGTTGCTCTATCCTAATCTCTCTTTCATATATCTTGAAAAGCATCTTTTGATTAGTTACTCTCTATACATTCAACATGTCTACCTATAAGCATTAGGGTATATGCTTATAACTTTATTATTTTTGCCAAACTCTCTTGGTCATTACTCTATCCTCTTATTTGATATTAGGAATAACTCATTATTACTTGTACTAATCCGAATACTATCAATGCCATGATTTTTGACTTCATCCTTGTATCCACTCTTAGATATGCTTTTAGATGTCTTCTATCATGTCAAAATTCATACCAATATAGCCATCTTTAACTCTTCTTGAGCGGTATCTAGTTTGTACTGGCTACTCTTGGCAGTTCTCACTTCTTGTTCATGCACTCTTTTACAGGCCATGACTCAATCCATCCATCCAACAATCTCAAAATAGATTCTCCATTACTTCATCTGAGGCTTCTTGGCTATAGAATCTAATCTGAATTTAATTATTTTCCCTCCAATAATTCTCTTATTAATTAAGCATATTTATTGACAGAGGTCAGAAAATGTAAGAATCAGAATGTTTATCCAAAAGCAATTCATTTCCTTCTTTCGAATTCATTACGATGATGATCATTTGTTTTATCTAGAGAATCTAGATTCAAAGGATCAAGAGTAAATCTATGGTATCCAAATCAATAACCAAGGGCCATTAGGTAGCAAGATGGTCCGAATACATGGAAGTAGAGGTTCTACAGCTCTTAGCCTCATGGTTACAGGTTTTATCAAGTATATAATGCCATTGGTCAAGGCACTATATAAATAAATCTGAAGAAAATTTTGGTACATCAATAACTCAAGTATAAATCAGAAAGATGTACACTCAATATGATTAAACCTTTGACTATCCATTCAGTTCATATCTCTATTCATATTGTCGATCATGAGAGTAACTTAGATTGGTATACTTAGGACTAAATCTAATGAAATAATATCTATAACTCCAATTGACAAGTTGAATTGAGAAGGTATCTTGTCAAGGCACAATAATTTAAAATTAGGTATGTACATCCTTTATAAGGGTAAGTCAATGATGCACCGCATCCTATATACACCTGTCTAAATATATGGTCACAATAGATTTGATCCTTTGCTGAAAATGTTCGAGGCTTCACCTTCAAAAAATGTTCCTCAACCCTTGTCGGATCATTCTGCCATGATGCAACTATCCCATACATCAATAGCTGATAAGGATAACCACCTTGATACATTGCTTGTTGTGCAACAAGATTCTACCCTAAGGTGTCTGTTATTGGGACCTGCTATATGGTAGGTACTATATTATGGCTAACAGCTACTGGAGATTTAGTGTTGCTACCAATTAGTATCATACATGGTCTGACCTAAAGGTGTTGGTATAGCGGTAACTTGGGTAGTGATTTACATGGAAATTTTCGTAGCCGGTATCATCTATTGTTGCTCTTGCATTTTGCTAGATCATGTTCATTATAACCATAGCCAAGGCATTTGGTAGTCCAGGTAGATTGGCTAGAGTGGCCTGGTTGTTCATCCTTTTGATTTGCTCTAATTTAATTATCATTATTTGGCATCTGCTCAGATGGGTTCTCATTACTTGTTCTCTACCAAGATAGTGGTGGGGTCTGGTTGTGACCTTTTCTTAATGCCCAGCGAACAATGGATCAATGTGTGGTAGAACTCACTCCGAGTCTCTACATCACCCAAGAGTAGAGCTTTATCTCCTTTTATAGTTACTCTTGTTTTTGGTGTATGGCTATTGTTTTTCTATCTTTGTTGGATTTGGTCCGAGATCTATTCCTTTACCTCTGTAGGGATTTAGGCATTACTAGCCATTTTTCTTCTTCCTTTATCATACATCGAGTTTCACATCTTATGAGTACCAACTCGGTATTCAAATTTTCTACTTCACAGATGCTCTTTTCTTGTTACTGTACTATATCCTTTGTATACTCAGGCAACTATCCGATTGGTAGACTATCCCTATGTTATTTGTTTATTAGGGTAGGTTTAGATTTTCTTTTTCTTATGTTTGTATACACATATGGCTCCATCTTTTATATGTATATTATTGTCTTGCTTAAGTTTTATCTCAACCACCACAGGTGCTTATGGTGTGTTTGTATTAAAGCTTTTAAGTTTATCCTAACTTAGTTTATAGACATAATTGTGAATTATTTGGGTTTGATTGGAAAAGCCTTAGTGCTCTGATACCAAATTGTCACACCCTAATTCTGGACTAACCAGTGGTATGATGAACCGTCATGAGGACAAACGGTTCAAACTAGGATCTTGTATAGTTCATGCCAACAATCCAAACCAAATACACATTCCACAACAATCAGAGATATTAAAGTAAATAGCGAAAGTCTTATTAATAACGAACTGAGGTCTAACGTGATAAAAAATTAAATAATCCAGTTATCTCTAAGTAACCCAAACATAAATATAACAAACTATTTGTAAGACCCGCAATCCATGAACCTGATTTAAACCTTTAATTCATGTCGTTACAGGTCTTCCAATCATCACCAGACCAGACGGGACAAGCTGATGACAATAAAGTATGAAAATGGACCTTAAATAGAGATAAATTTTTTACCGGTCTCATGGTACAGGTCTATGGTACCGGTCGACCGGTATCTCTGTGCGGCCAGACTAGTTAGATCTAGAAATGGATCTTTGCGGGTCCTGTTTGCCAAATCTCGAGCCTAGGGACTTTCATAACGTAGGAAAACTTCTTAAACCCCAACCTAGTCTATTTAAGGACCCTTAAACCTCCTTAAAACTCTCTGATTTTTTCTCACAAACCCTAGAGAGGAGAAAGAGATCGAAGAAGGAGAAAGAGCTAAGAAAGGTGGGAGAGGACCCGTCGTTGGACGAAGAACACCATAGTTGTGAATCAACAATAAGTGCTTGAACTTCTCTCTAAGTTAAGCAATATAGATGATTGATTATGACTTGATCAATACCATGCAAGGCTAGGTATTGATCTAAAATCCCTTAAATTACCGTTAAACCCTAATTGTTCGTTAAACCCTAGATTCAAATTCTAGGCGAAGAAATCATAGGAAGTAGGAATTGAATGGAACTTAAGACAACCCTAACTCATTGCTCATGCCTAGAATGCATAGGAGAAACCCTAACAGCTGTAGTGGGTGACCGACGGAAGGCGAACACTAAGATGGTGGTCTTCTGGAGGCATACCGATCGACTGTACCGGTTGTACTATGTGCGACCGGTACTATGACCAGTACCTCTCGGGAGCTGGTCTGTGAGGGACCAGTCGACCATACCAGTCGCACCTTTCCCCACAGTGCCACGATCGGTACCTACGACTGGTATGTACTGTGAGGGCTGTATTTTAATCCAGTTGGTTTCTGACCAACGTAAACCCTAAGAAACTAATTTTAATTTAACCCTAACATCGTGTAGGACCTTGTGATAGCGAGTTTGGATTCTATGACGCAGAGTGAGCTAGCAATCAAGTTTCAGATAAGGGAATCGGACCTAAAACCTAATAACTTAATAATAGTAAAACGTTGTTAATAATTATGATTCTGTGGAATGGTGTTTGTGCATACTCACGTGTCATCTTTACTTTCAGTTATTATATTGTTCATGCACACTCGCTATGCTAGCTTTGTGTGATAAGCATGTGATTGTTTTCGTTGGTGAGTGGAATGGGAAGGGCCTGGGGTCTTGGATCATTCCTCACACTAACACCTTTTCATATCGCTTCTGTCTCAGCATGCTTGGTGCGGATAGGGTATCAGGGGGAGGAAGTGGCACTGTGGTCTCCGGCCTGGCACTAGACTTGAGCCCTATCTCTATGCCATAGGGAGCTGTACTGGGATAGGGCCTACAGTGATGACAAATAGGATTGGTTAGTGCGAGCCCAGTTTGCAAGCCCTCACCAATAGGGGCTTACGTGTTGGTGTGGGTAGGGCATCAGGGGAAGTGTTAGCGGTGTGTGATCTGAACAATTTAGCTCTATCTCTATTCCATGGTGGGTGCATGTGGGATGACAGTTGTGTTTGATCCATTGGGTGGATTCACACACTCGTGTATAGAAGTGCGGTGCCCGTCAATCCTTTCTATAGGACATTGCAAACTTAAAAATCAGACCATAATGTGAATGTTATTCATGTATGATGTGTGTTGTTTTGTCTGATTTTTTTACGGAGCTAAGTTGTGAGCTCACCCTTGTGTACACACTATTTTTAGATGTTGATGCACGTTATACTGTGGAGGACTGTGTGGATGCTCCAGTGTATGGAGGTGCTGCTGCCTTGGAAGTGCAAGCAGGAGAGGACGAGCATGATGCTTCATGCGAGTGCCCTTTCTGTGTATACCTCTAGGATGGTTTTATTTTATTTTATTTTATTTCAGTTGGATTCATAAATTGTGTAAAGATATTTTATTTACATTTTGGTAAGGAGAATAATTGGTTACTATACTTACAATGTAGAACTCAGTTCATTTAATTTAAGACTTCCACTGTATTTAATCGTATTCTGATTGTGGTTATGTGTAATGGTTTGTATAAGTGGATACGGTCTTATCGAGATCCTGGTGTAAACCGTTGGTTTAGTGGTGGTTCACTCACACTTCTGATTCGATCAGAATTGGGGTGTGACAACTTGGTATGAGAGCTCTTAGGCTCTGTCCAACACACCATATTTGCACTTAACTGAGTCGATGAACTGAGATAAGAAGAATTAAAAGCTTTAATAAAAACGCACCTTAAGCACTTGTTTGATGCCTGAGACTAAATACTAAAAAGCATAATGTACTATATTAAAAGTGATAACCTAATAAACCGACATGCTCTAGTTAGAAAACCATAATAACAAGTAGAATGATCATAAACTACCATTAAGGAAAAAACATCCAAGAGTGAAAGAGTTAATTGTACTATAGGGTACAGTCCACAAGCCAGACAGTTACCCTGTTATAATAAAATTTACTGAGAGGGGAGAGGAAAAATAATGTGATCCATCATGGGGTTGGGGGGATCAGAGGAATAGGGTCAGCAATGTCATAGTTGCGCTCATATGCGACCCTGAGTATCACACCCCAAATTCTGATCCAACCAGAATGGTGTGAGTGAACCGTCATTGAACCAACGGTTCACACCAGGATCTCGAATAGGCCGTGTCCACCCATACAAACCAATTACACAAAACCACAATCAGAATATACATATACAGCGGAAGACTTTAAATAGAATGAACTGAGTGTCTAATGATAATTTAAAGAAATATCCCATTATTCAAATTCAAACACATAGGATAATAATCTTTTACATCCCTTTAGTCCAATAAAAAATAACTGAAATAAATAAATAAAACAAATCAAAGGTACACGCAGAAAGGGCACTCGCATGAAGCATCATGCTCGTCCTCCCCTGCTTGTACATCCAAAGCAGCCACACCTCCATACGCCGGAGCGTTCACATAGTCATCCACAGTATAACCTGCATCAACATCTAAAAACAATGTACGTACAAAGGGTGAGCACACAACACAGCTCAGTAAGACAATCAGACAGTTTCACAAGATTATGCATGAGTAACAATCAATTTTATCTTTGTGGTCCGGTTTAAAGTTTGCAATGTGCTATAGAAAGGTTTGGTGGCCCCCGCACCTCTATACACGAGTGTGTGGCGTCGCACGGGAATCACACTACCACCAACCCACATGCACCCATCATGGAATAGAGATAGAGCTAAGGTATACCCGCACCTCCCCGATACTCTACCCATACCGGTACCTAAGCCCCTACGGCCGGGGCCGTGGCTCGCAACTAACCAATCCTATATGTCAACAATGTATGCTCTATCCCGGCCACAGCCATCTACGGCATAGAGATAGAGCTCGAGCGTGCAGGCCCGGGTCGGAGACCACCAAACCTCACCTCCCCCTGATACCCTATCCACAACTAACCCACTAGGATAGAACAATACGCGGGTAGACCCTATCCCAACATAACTCCCTACGGCATAGAGATAGAGCTAAAGCATCGTGGACAAGCCGGCGTCGACTCGGAATCCTCGGTACCACCCAACGATGGCCGGGACAACATCAATATCGGAGACCACCGTACCACGATCTTCCCCGATACCCCACCCGTACCAAACATGTTAAGATAGAATACTACAAAAAGTGCCGGTGTGAAGAGCGATCCCGGGCCCATGCCCCACTCCACACACCAACGAAAACAATCACATGCCTAACAATCACATCCTATGAATGCATGAACAATAATAATAACCGAAAGTAAAGGATGGCATGTGAATATGCACAAACATCACATCATAGATATTCTATGATTAACAACGATTTACTGTCCATTAATTATTAGGTTTAGGTCAGATTCCCTTACCTGATGCTCGTTCGATTACTTACTCCACGTCGCAAGATCCAAACGATAAGTCACAACGTCCTACATAATATTAAGGTTTCATTAGAATATATTATTTAGGGTTTCATGTTGGTCGAAAACCAACAGGGATCACAAAATACCCTCACAGAGCTGACCGGTGGCATGTACCGGTCGCAGCTCGTGGGAAAGACCGGCAACCGGTATGGTCAGCCGGTCCCCCACAGACAACCTCCCGAGAGGTAGCGGTCGCAACGTACCGGTCGCACTATGTGCAACCGGTATAGTCGACCGGTATGTCTCGGGAAGACCATACATGGGTTCTTCGACTGCCGTCGACCATCCTCCATGGATTTTCGGGGTTTCCTCTATCCATTCTAAGTCTAGGCTTTGAGTTAGAGTTATCCCCAACTCATTCAAGTCTCGTTTCGATGAATATCATCTCGAAACTCGAATCTAGGGTTTGGCGGCAACTTAGGGTTTATTGGCCAATTTAGGGTTTTAGATCAATACCTACTTTGCATGGTATTGATCCACCCACACAACTATCACAGGGTAAGAAGAGGGATTCAAACACTTACCGTTGACAGGCGTAGCGTGAGCTTCGTCAAACGGTAATGGCGGCACCTCCTTCTTCTTCCTAGCTCCTTCTCCTTTCCAAGCTCTTTCTCTTCTCTAGGATTTGTGAGAGACAATGGAAAGGATTTGAGGGGTTTAAGGGTGTATTTATAGGCTAAAAATAGGGTTTAGTAACCCTACTAGGATTAGGAAACTTCTAGGATTCGAAATCGGGAAAGCGGGACCCGCGAGACCAATTTCCAAATTCCCGCACATAGCTGTGCAGGCCATACCGGTCGACCGGTACCATCATCCGGTACCATCGACCGGTATACCTAAAATCAGGTATAATTGGTCGACTTCGGTCCGATTTTGTACCTGTTTGTTATCCGCTTGCCCCGTCCGGCTCGGTGATGATCGGAAGACTCGTCACGACACGAAACCAAGGTTAGACCGGGTTTTTATGAGTGCGGGTCTTACAACTCCACCACCCTTAAAAGAAATTTCGTCCCGAAATTTGCATGTAGGTACTACAACTCCCCCCACCCTTAAAAGAAATTTCGGCCTCGAAATTTGAGCGTACCTTGATCGTCAAAAGGTTAGGGTACTCCTTTCTCATCGCGCTCTCTTCTTCCCAAGTAATTTCCTCCACATTTTGGCTTCTCCAATGCACCTTTACATAGTGGATATCCTTGGTTCGAAGTTGCTGAACTTTTCGGCTTGAGAGCATTACGGGCACCACTTGAAAGTTAAGTCTTGGTCAAGTCTAGGAGGATCAGCGCTCAAGATATGCGATGGATCTCGACATACTTCTTCGGTAATGATACATGGAACACATTATGGACGCTAGACATAGATGGTGGTAGAGCCAGTTGATATGCTACATTACCACGTCGATTTAATATCTCATATGGTCCCACATACACGGGGCATAGCTTCCCCTTCTTACCAAACCGTTTCGGACCTCGCACCGGTGACACCTTCAAGAACACTTTGTCACCCACTGCAAACTCCAGATCTTGGCGTCGATTATCCGCATAGTGCTTACGTCGAACTTGAGCTGTCTTTACTCTCTCTTTGATTTGATCAATCACTCGGCAAGTTTCTTCAACAAACTCCGGTCCTACAATTCTTCTTTCCCCCACTTCATTCCATAACAGAGGTGTACGACATTTTCTCCCATAGAGAGCTTCATATGGGGCCATTTGAATTGTAGCCCGATAACTATTGTTGTAAGCAAACTCGATAAGTGATAGCTTCTCATCCCAAGCTCCTTTGAAATCTAATGCACAAGCTCGAAGCATATCTTCCAAAATTTGAATGGTTCGTTCATTTGTCCGTCCGTCTCGAGGATGGAAAGCCGTCTTGAACTTCAACTTTGTTCCCATAGCTTTTCGTAATCCTTCCCGGAATTTCGATGTAAAACGGGGATCTACGTCGGATACTATACTCTCTGGAACGCCATGAAGTCGACTATATTATCAACATATAACTTGGCCAGCTTCTCCATGGTATCCCGAGGTCCGACCGCAATAAATCGAGCTGTCTTGGTGAGTCGATCTACTATAACCCAAACCGCATCCACGACCTTGGTGTCAAAGGTAAGCCGGTGGCGAAATCCATAGTGATACAATCCCACTTCCATGCGAGGTTACGTAACGGCTGTAGTAAACCTGCGGGTCTTTGCCTTTCCGCTTTAACTTATTGACAATTCGGACATTGGAACACAAAACGAGCTATATCGGCTTTCATACCCCTCCACCAATATAGTCTTCTTAGATCATGGTACATCTTGGTACTTCTCGGATGTACCGAATATGGAGGTGTAATGAGCTTCAGTCATAACTTCGGCCTCCCGATATCGCGGTCTTCGCTCTCGGGTATACATAACCGTCCGCGATACTTGAGTACTTTGTCCGATTCCAAGGTAAAGTCGGGATTACACGTACCCTTCTCTAAGTCTTCTGCCTTTGTCTTGAGATATGGATCCTGTAGGATTGCTACCTTGACTTCATCAATTAGACTCGGCGAGATCTTGGTCGCGGCGAACATCATAGTGAACTTATGAATCAAGCCTTGCTCCACCTGGATCTTCTGCAGTTTCAATAATATGTTCTTCATCAATTTCCATCGAACTCGAGGCTGCAGCACACAATGCAGCATTTGTACTCGGTCTGCCTCGGGTTTCGATGCCCACTTTTCGCTTAAGGCGTCGGCCACCACATTTGCTTTACCGGATGGTACTTGGATGTCGCAATCATAATCTTTTAACAATTCCAGCCATCTTCTCTGTCTCATATTCGGATCCTTACGGTGAAGAGATAAGTTAAGCTCTTTGTGATCCGACTTGATCCGAAACTTCTCACCACATACAAATAGTGTCTCCAAGTCTTGATTGCGTGAATAACCGCTGCTAGCTCCAAGTCATGCGTAGGATAGTTCTTCTCATGCTCTTTTAAGCGTCTTGATGCGTAGCGATCACCTGTTCTCCTTGCATCGAACACACCCAATACCCAACCACGAAGCATCCGTATATAGAGTAAACGGTACACTTGGTTCGGGGATGGTCGGGATAGGTGCGAGAGACAAGTCTTGACTTCAAAATCTGGAAGCACTTCTCACACTCATCTGTCCATATAAATTTCTCTCCCTTCTTGGTCAATCCGGTGAGTGGAACCGCGATCCTGGAGTAATCTTCCACGAATCTTCTATAATAGCCAGCCAACCCAAGGAAACTACGAATCTACGCAACAGATTTTGGTGCTTCCCATCCTACTATAGCAGCTATCTTGCTTGGATCAACCTTGATACCGTCTCCGGATACAACATGGCCCAAGAAAGCCACTTCCTTCAGCCAAAACTCGCACTTCTTGAATTTTGCATAAAGCCTCACATCCCTCGGCCCGTTGTAGGGCTGCCCTCAAATCGCTGTATGAGTCTCCATGTCCTTAGAGTAGATCAATATGTCATCGATGAATACGATGACCGAAGTGTCTAACATGTCATGGAACACTTCGGTTCATCGAGTTCCATAAACGGCGCTGGAGCGTTGGTCAACCCGAAAGACATAACCGAGAAACTCATAATGCCCATACCTCGTCCCGAAAGCAGTCTTCGGAATATCTCCGGCCTTGATCTTCAATTGGTGATACCCGATCGGAGATCGATCTTTGAGAAAACCTTTGCACCCGCAGCTGATCGAACAGATCATCGATTCTAGGCAAAGGATACCGATTCTTGATCGTCAACTTGTTTAGCTCACGGTAGTCAATACATAGTCGTACACTTCCATCTTTCTTCTTGAGGAACAACACAGGTGCTCCCCAAGGCGAAATACTAGGTCGTATGAAGCCCTTATCCAGCAATTCTTGTAATTGGGTCTTCAACTCCTTTAACTCGGTCGGGGCCATCTCGTATGGCGCTTTAGACACCGGGCCGATCCCGGTATAAGATCTATCACAAACTCGTAGCCCTGTTCGGTGGTAAGCTCGGAAGATCTTACGGAAATACATCCGGAAACTCCCGAACCACCTCTATATCTTCCATCTTGAGTGACTCTGCTGTGTGAGGTCGACTACGGATCCGAGATAACCCACTCCCCCTTTCTCCAAGCATCTCTTAGTCTTTAGGGCGGAGAGGATCAACTTCCGCTTCCTAGATAGCTTAATCCCAGCGAAACTATAATCCTTTCCCTCTTTGTCAGTAAGCATAAGCTTCCTTTCACCACATAAAAGGACGGCCGAATGATGGCCTAGCCAATCCATCCCTAAAATGACATCAAAATCTGCCATCTCAAGTATTACTAGGCTTCCTTCTAAGTCTCGGCCCTCGATACTTACAGTACATGGTCCATAGTACTTGGTCAAAGCCACATCGACTCCTAGTGGAGAGCGAACTATCAAGCTTGGGTTCAATTGCTTGATTGGTAACTCCATTCGCTTCCCAAAAGAAACAGAAACAAAGGAGTGCGTAGCCCCGAGTCAAATAATACTCGGCGGGTAAACCAGCTACATTTACAATTCCTCGGAATATATTGCCCCTTAATTCTATATGCTCATGCAACCGAAAGAATAAACCGGATAGTAAGGGATAAAGTCGTACCGAGTTACCACATCGGGTGATGCGGCTGCCTCTTCGGTGGTATTTGCATAAACTCCGGCTTCTTTGGGGAGCTTGCTTCTTAGGTAGCGTGCAGTTCCTTGCAACATGTCCCGATTCTGCGACGTTATAACATTTAATATTTGGGTTGGGTGTTGGCAAATTGTGCCAATTTTGGTGGTGCCGGGTTGTTTCTCGCGGTGCTGTAGCGGTCCGCCCCCTGTATGGGCGGAATGGTCTAGTATTACCGCCACCCGAGCTCTCTCCGGCCAGATCTCTTCACTCCCCCGTTACGAGCGAAGAAGCTGTCCCTCCGACCGGACTCTATCACCCTCGCAACCTGCCTTTGCCTCGTTGTAAGTCTTCTTGTCCGGACCCAAAAGGTGCTCTCGATGCTCCCACGTAGTCCCATGGTGAACCTACGTATCTTTGTCTCCTCTTCCCGCATCTTGGCTGGTGCGAAGAAGAACAGCTCTTCGTACCTCTGGCGATATGCATCTACGGTCGGCCCGACCTGCTGCGGGTTGAGAAACTCTCTCTCCATTTGATCTCCTCTTTTCTTGGGAAATATATTGTCGAAGAAAGCCACTTTAAACACTTCCCAGTGAGTGACTTGTTCTCCGGGATATGGCCCCGTGGAATTTTTAATCCAATTTTTGCTCTTTGAGGCGTACCGGTCGCAACATACCGGTCGCCCCACCTATGGAAATATCTTCGGCCGGTCGAGCCGACCGGTCGACCGGCCGGGACATAATCGGTCGCATGCCTAGGAGGTACCCGGTCGACACTCCGTATACGGTGTTGCGACCGGTATAGTCGACCGGTCGAGAAAATTTTTTCTGGCCGAGACATAGCGGTCGCACACCTGGGTGATACCGGTCGATAGGTATAGGCAAAACCGTCGACCGGTATGCCCAGAATTGACTTAAAATCGCGAAAAAGTGAGATTTTTCTCACTTTTTCTTTTCTTCTTTCTCTCCGGTGGCGATTCTCCTCTGGGTTCCGAGTTGCTACAGTCCGACCGGTGCTATTTGAGGCCGATTCCTTCCATTCAAGACCTAGCACATCGTCTCCAGGTAGGTCTCTACCCTCTCTCTCATAATTTTAGAAATTTTCCATATCGTCTTTATGTAGAAATTTAGGTTTTGCTTTGTTTGAGATGTTTTAACCATAGGAATTCTTTTCCTTCGGCTTAGAAAGGGTTTAGGGACCCCCAAGAGCAAAAGCCCTCAACTAATTTGGGGTTCCACCGAACGGTTTTCCTAAAAATCAAAATTTTCATCTTTTGACCTAGGTTTTCATGAAATTTCGAAATTTTTTTATAATTTTTCTAAATTCTTGGAATTTCTTGCAATTTCTTGTTATAATTGCTTGTGATTGGATTATTGAAGAGTGTGGGGGTTATGTAAGTCCTCCTCCCCATGTTTTTGGGTGAGTTCGAGGCTTTTTCCCAATTTATAGCCGTTATGCTGCCGAAATTTCGAAATTTTCTAACTTTTTATCTTGTTTTCTTTTGTTTTGTAGATTTTTAAATGGCTCCTAGACGTGCTCTCGGGAAGCGCTCACATGGTTCTAGTTCTCGGGTTCCCTCTCCGCCAGTTCCTCAGCTAGATGAGCTATGGTTTCGCTCCTTGGAAGCTCAAGCTCGGTTTTCCTGGTTTGATAATAAGAGTATTGTATCCGGGCGCCGGGTCAACGTGGAACAATTGCACCGGTTCAATGTAGAGACGGCTTTTGGCACTCTAGGTTGGTTGCCAGTTATTTCCTACCCGAGACCACACGCCCTAATCTGGTCAAGCACTTTTATGCAAATTTGGAACTCGAAGGGGATGTCGAAGACCCGAACCGGTGTAGGGATCTACGCATCACCGGCTACGTCCGGGGTGTACATATTTCCTTCAACACCCACCCGGTTGGCTGATCCGCTTGGGGTTCCCAATGATGGAGATTTGGTGTCCTTGCGCCCCCCAAGGCGAAAGGTTACTTGACCGAAGATTTGCGCCGGGAGATAGCGCATCGGATCCTCAACCCCCGGGGCTCCTATGAAGGCAGCTAGCTTGAGACCTATACCCCGGGTCTACAGCCGCATTATCCGGCCGCGATATAGTGCCACGGGCGGTCACTATAATGAGTTGTCCCAGCTCACCCGATACGTCACCTATTGCGTGCGCACGGGGAGAGCGGATCTCACTTCCATACCTCATCATCCGGACTATGCATCGGCGGCCGTGGCCGATCGGGCCAGCAACCTTCCCTATGGCCGTCTCGTCACTTTCCTTCTTCGCCGTTTGGGCGTGAGTTTCGAGGAGAGGTAGCCGTCGAGGACTCCATGACCTCCGACATCGGCCGGGATGCGATACGCGGAGGATGCGGATGGTTGATCTGCCCGTTAGTGATGACGAGTTGGAGGCTCGCCCTCGTCCACTTGGGAGAGTAGCGGCGGCGGCCGCGGCGGCGGCCCGCGGCCAATGCGGCCTATCGGCGAGAGATGGGGGATGATGATGATGACGATGTAGTTGGGGGAGGCACCGGTGCCCGCCCCACGGCCCCCACTGTACCACCACCATCCGTTCCCACAGCTTGGGCCATCTCGACCCCCTCCCGACTCGGTGTTGAGTATGTTTGCTGAGATCGGGGACACCCAGGAGGGTCATCCTGGAGTCTCGGCGACGATGGGTCAGGAGTTGGGGCCTTGTCTCGTGGTCTACGGGTGACTCAGGACCAGGTGCATTGGCTTAGGGTCGCATAGGAGCGGGACTATGATATAGCTGACCCCATTCCTCCCAGGCCTCCTACCCCGTGATTTCCCATTTACTTTTCTTTTCATATGACGGTTTATATAACAGGGTAACTTTCCGGTTTGTGGACTGTACCTTGTAGCACTATCACATTTGATACACTTTTCTTTTTAATGAAAGTTTCATGGTTTTTTCTTAACTAGTATATGTGCACAATTAAGTTTCATATTTAGAATAGTACGTTATTCTCTTTCTTAATCCGTCTCAGGTATCAAACAATGCTTAGGGTGTGTTTGTATTAAGATTTTTAAACTTCCTAACTCAGCTCATCGACCCCATTATGTGTAGCATGGTTTGTTGGAACAGAGCCCGAGAGCTCTGATACCAAGTTGTCACACCCCAAATTCGATCCAACGAGCAGGTGTGAGTGAACCGTCATTGAACCAACGGTTCACACCAGGATCTCGAATAGGCCGTGTCCACCCATACAAACCAATTACACATAACCACAATCAGAATATACATATACAGCGGAAGACTTTAAATAGAATGAACTGAGTGTCTAATGATAATTTAAAGAAATATCCCATTATTCAAATTCAAACACATAGGATAATAATCTTTTACATCCCTTTAGTCCAATCAAAAATAACTGAAATAAATAAATAAAACAAATCAATGGTACACGCAGAAAGGGCACTCGCATGAAGCATCATGCTCGTCCTCCCCTGCTTGTACATCCAAAGCAGCCACACCTCCATACGCCGGAGCGTTCACATAGTCATCCACAGTGTAACCTGTATCAACATCTAAAAACAATGTACGTACAAAGGGTGAGCACACAACACAGCTCAGTAAGGCAATCAACCACCAAACCTCACCTCCCCCTGATACCCTATCTGCAACTAACCCACTAGGATAGAAACAATACGCGGGTAGACCCTATCCCAACATAACTCCCTACGGCATAGAGATAGAGCTAAAGCATCGTGGACAAGCCAGGCGTCGACTCGGAATCCTCGGTACCACCCAACGATGGCCCCGGACAACATCAATATCGGAGACCACCGTACCACGATCTTCCCCGATACCCCACCCGTACCAAGCATGTTAAGATAGAATACTACAAAAATGCCGGTGTGAAGAGCGATCCCAGGCCCATGCCCCACTCCACACACCAACGAAAACAATCACATGCCTAACAATCACATCCTATGAATGCATGAACAATAATAATAACTGAAAGTAAAGGATGGCATGTGAATATGCACAAACATCACATCATAGATATTCAATGATTAACAACGATTTACTGTCCATTAATTATTAGGTTTAGGTCAGATTCCCTTACCTGACGCTCGTTCGATTACTTGCTCCACGTCGCAAGATCCAAACGATAAGTCACAGCGTCCTACATAATATTAGGGTTTCATTAGAATATATTATTTAGGGTTTCATGTTGGTCGGAAACCAACAGGGATCACAAAATACCCTCACAGAGGCTGACCGGTGGCATGTACCGGTCGCAGCTCAGAAGGGAAAGACTGGCGACCGGTATGGTCAGCCGGTCCCCACACGGATAACCTCCCGAGAGGTAGCGGTCGCAACGTACCGGTCGCACTATGTGCAACCGGTATAGTCGACCGGTATGTCTCCGGAAGACCATACATGGGTTCTTCGACTGCCATCGACCATCCTCCATGGATTTTCAGGGTTTCTCCTATCCATTCTAAGTCTAGGCTTTGAGTTAGAGTTATCCCCAACTCATTCAAGTCTCGTTTCGATGAATATCATCTCGAAACTCGAATCTAGGGTTTGACGGCAACTTAGGGTTTATTGGCCAATTTAGGGTTTTAGATCAATACCTACTTTGCATGGTATTGATCCACCCACACAACTATCACAGGGTAAGAAGAGGGATTCAAACACTTACCGTTGACAGGCGTAGCGTGAGCTTCGTCAAACGGTAATGGCGGCACCTCCTTCTTCTTCCTAGCTCCTTCTCCTTTCCAAGCTCTTTCTCTTCTCTAGGGTTTGTGAGAGACAATGGAAAGGATTTGAGGGGTTTAAGGGTGTATTTATAGGCTAAAAATAGGGTTTAGTAACCCTACTAGGATTAGGAAACTTCTAGGATTCGAAATCGGGAAGCGGGACCCGCAGAGACCAATTTCCTAATTCCCGCACATAGCCGTGCGGAGCCATACCGGTCGACCGGTACCATCATCCGGTACCATCGACCGGTATACCTAAAATCAGGTATAATTGGTCGACTTCGGTCCGATTTTGTACCTGTTTGTTATCCGCTTGCCCCGTCTGGCTCGGTGATGATCGGAAGACCTGTCACGACACGAAACCAAGGTTAGACCGGGTTTTTCAGAGTGCTTGGTCTTACGGGGCCCCCCCCCCCCCCCCCCCCCCGCCCCCGGGGCCGCCCGGGCGGCCCCCCCCCCCCCCCCCCCCCCCCCCCCCCCCCCCCCCAAAACCCCCAAAACCCCCCCCAACCCCCCGGAGGGGAGAAAAGAAACCCCCCCCCCCAAGAAGGGGGGGGCCCAAAAAAAAAAAAAACCCCCCCCCCCCAACCCCCCCCCCCCCCCCCCCCCCCCCCCCCAAAAAAAAAAATGGCCCCCCCAACCACACCCCCCCCAAAGGGGAAAAAAAGGAGCCTCTCCCCCAGCCCCCCCCCCCCCCCCCCCCAAAACCCCAAAAAAACCCCCCGAAAAAAAAAAAAGAAAAAACCCCCCCCCCCACCCCCCCCACCCCCCCCCCCCCCCCCAAAAATAAAACCCCCCCCCCCCCCCCCTAAAAAAAAAAAAAAAAAACTCCTCATCATTGATCGGCAGGTTGTCCATCCTCATCCGAACATTGGCATCCAAGTCAATGTCTGATGTCATAGTGTCCTCAACAGAAATCTCATCCCTCATATCTACTCGAAGGAGCTGCAGGAGTGTAGTGATAAGCCAGTCATAAGGAAGGTTGCTTATCTGGTCGAGCATGGTAGCCTGACGCATAGTCCTAATGATAATATAAGGGAGACAGACCCGCTCCCTAGTGCAGACACAATAAGTCAAGTACTGGGTGAGCTGAGATAACTCACTGTAGTGGCTGCTCTGAGGGACAATATTATGTTGGATAATGCGGCAATAGACTCGAGGGAGAGGTCTCAAACTGGCAGCTTCATGGGTGCCCCTGCGTTAAGGATCTGCTCTGTAACCTCCTGGCGCAGATCATCAGTAAGGAAGCCTTTCATCTTGGGAGTGCAGTAAACCAATTCACCATCATTAGGAATCTCCCAGATATCAGCAAGCTGGTGAAGCGGATGTCCCTACTGTGGCTAAAATCGTTAACATCCCCTTCGACATCTAGGTTAGCATAGAAGTGCTTGACCAGATTGGGTCAGGTAGTCACTGTATAGGTAATCACGGGTAACCACCCAAGGGCACCGAAGGCTGCTTCAACATCGAACCGCTAGAGCTGCTCTAGGTTTACGCAGCATCCAGACTCTATGTTTTTCTCTTCGAACCATGGGAAACGGGCTTGCGCCGCCACCTAGTAAAACCACCACTCATCAAACTGCGAAACAAACGGGTGTGGATGGTTCATGCCCAGAGCATATGTGTGCTTACCAGCACTACGACGTCAAGACATTGTTTAACTATAAAACAAAATAAAAGCAATGAGAATTAGTTGAAAATTTTTGAAATTTCGGCAGCATAAGGATAGTATATCAAGCAAAGGCCTTGAACTTACCCAAAATCTAGAAACAACATATAGAGACCAAATAATCATCAAACAAGCAAGAAATTTTGACAAAAACCTAGGTCAAAAATCCAAAAAAAAAAATTTTTGATTTTGAGTAAACATACGGTGGAACCTCAAATAAATTGAGGACTTTTGTTCATAGGAGTCCCAAAACTATTTCTAAGCCGAAGAAAAAGAGTTTCTATGGTTAAAATCTTCTAAATATAGGAAAACCTAGTTTTTGGGCCAGAAACCATGAAGAAACGATGTAAAAGAGAAAGAGGAAGGAAGGAACTTACTTGGAGAGGTTGTGAAGCACTCTTGGGAGAAGAATCGCTTTTCCAAGCACCGGTCGGACTATAGCAACTCACCAAGTTGGAGAGGAATCACCACCGGAGAGAATCGAAAGAAGAAAGTGAGAAAAAGAGTCAAAACTTACGGTTAAAAGGGGTTTTAACCCATACCGGTTTATGGTTTGGGCTATACCAGTCGACCAGTACCCTTTGATACCTGCGACCGGTATCTCTCGGCCAAAGGAAAAATTTGACAATCAACTATACCAGTCGCACCATAACATACAGAGCTGCGACCGGTACCCCTTGGGAAGTTCAAGAGATTTTGTAAGACCCGTATCAAACTAACCCGGTCTTACCACCTTGAATCAGGTTTACCCATCATGGTCGAGCCAAATGGACCAAGGGCATAAAGGAGATCCTGATCCCAGGTATCAAATCGACCCAAAAACACTTAAATTAAGGGGAGGGTCGCATACCCAGCAAGGGAGGGTCGGACCCCCCAAGACAGAAAGTCAGACCCCCTGTTTTATAGAGGGGGTCAGACATTTTAGGATTTAGGGGTCGACGGGATCATCGACCCCCTCATCGACCCTCAGTTGCCGCCAAAAACAGAATTAGGAAATTTCCATAATTTCGGTTGGGGCTCTTTCCTAATCTCAAAGGGACATATTTTAGGTTGTTTCTACTCTATTTTAAGGATGTCCCTAGCCCTCTTTCACTCCTTTTAGAACCCTAATTGAATTGGGAGAAAGATAAGAGAAGGAAGAGAGGAAGAAGAGAAGGAAAGGAGAAAAGAAGAAAAAGGAGAAGAGTTGCAGAGAATGAGTGTTCTTCTCAGGTAAGAATACTAATCCTATGAATTTCGTGAGACTTAGAATAGTTGAAGGAAGATGTAGGAGAAACCCAATCCATCCATCCATGGTTAAGTTTCAATGGAAACCATGGAGGATATCAATTAGACTATATATTGGGTGAAGAGAAGTTCTAATCCATAGAAAGTATGTGGAATGGACTATGGAAGAAGCCATAGGAGTTAAACAAGGAAGAATGGATCAAAACATGAGAATATCGACCAAAACCAGAGGTGGAGTCACATAGGGTCGATAGACCCATGGAGCCTGATATCGACCCTGTTACAGGGGGTCGCAGTATACTGCTACCCTACCTGCGACCCATCCTGCGACCCTACAGTTAACTGCAAGCTGTAAAAATTAGAATAAATTCTAATTAAATTCTATCGACTTTGTTAGGTCTTCTAGCAGTATAATATTGATATAAAAGTGATTCTTATGGCTTGGAAAGAGGATCTACAAACAAGCAAAGGTGAGGGAACAAAACCTAAACTAATTGGTTAATAACAAACTGTTTTTATTTCTTGAGTCCATTACCATGATTGTGATATGCGTGTGTGCTTGTAATGTGCATTCAACATGTCATCCAATATTTCTATTATTACTGTTCATGCATATTTAAATTTATTGATTATAACATGATGATGTTGATGATGGTAGGAATAGGCATGTGAATGTTTGTGTTTGGCTGGTGTACATGGTGCGGGTAGGGATGGTATCAACAGGTACTTCGATGTCGTTCTCATCGGGGTATATTGTGCCATGGTCTATTCAAGTCATGTCCACTAAGCAAGTGTTAGTGTGCTTGATGTGAGTGGAGCATCAGGGGGAGGACATGACATTATGGTTCAGCCTGGTCACCAGACTCTAGCTCTATCTCTACTCAAGTCTTGTCCACTAACATCGTCGTATCGCCATTACCTTAGCGGAAGTAATATGTCGTAGGGCATCATGGGGGAAAGTAGCATTATGGTTCAGCCTGGTCACCTGACCCTAGCTCTATCTCTATGGATGTATTGAGGGATGCTGGGGTGAGGCCTTGGATACACTGTTTGACATTAGGATTGGTTAGTTGCGAGCCCAGTTTGCAACCCTAGCCAGCAGGGGTTTATTTGTTGGTATGGTATCAACCGGTACAGCCATGCCATTTTCATGGGTGTATATTGTGCCAATATGGGTGCTGTGGGCGACGGTGAGAGGTTTCCTCGGGCGTATCCACACTCTCGTGCATATAGGTGCGGCAGCCACCTATCCTTTCTATAGCACATTGCAAACTTATATACCAGACCAAAGATATGAATTGATGCATGCATATGATTGTTGCATTGTTTTGTTTACTCACTGAGCTCAAGTTGGAGAGCTGACCCTCGCGCGTAATTCTTTTTAGTTTCTGATGTTGCAGGTACTATGATTGAAGATTTTGTTTACACGCCAACATATGGACGGGTGGAGGCTATGAATGAGCAAGCTGTAGAGAACGAACATGGTTCGTTAAGCGAGCGTTTCAACGGTGGATACGTTTAGTGTTTAGTTTTTGTATTTGGATATTGTAATATGTATTAAGTTATGTTTTGCTTACTTGGAAATAAATGGAATATTAATTATTTATCATGATTAGACCTCAGTTCATTATCTGTAAGACTTCCACTATTTATTTTATTACCTCTGATTAATGTGGAATATGTTTTGGTTTATCATATCTGGGATAGCCTATGTGAGATCCTGGTTGAACCATTGGTTTATTGACGGTTCATCATGCCATTCTGGTTGGAGTAGAATTTGGGGTGTGACAACTTGGTATCAGAGCTCTCGTAGGCCTTACCCATTATACCTGAATACTACCACTGGAGTCCATGAACTGAGTTAGGATAAATTAAAAGCTTTAATACAAATACACCATAAGCACCTGTGTTGGTTGAGACAGAACTTAACAAGACAATAATGTACATATAAAAGATGAAACCATATATATACAATCAAACAGAAAGAAAAGACCAAAATTCATCCTGATAAACAAATAATATAGGGTATTATCTATAAGTCGGGCAGTTATCTAGGAATACAAAGGATATAGTACAGTAAGAAGAAGGAAGCATCTGTAAAGCAGAAAAAATTGAATACCGAGTTGGTACTCACAAGATGTGAAACTCGATGTATGACAAAGGAAGGAGAAAATGGCTAATAATGCCTAATTCCCTACAAAGGTAAAGGGAAAGATCTCGGGCCGAATCCAACAGAGATAGGAGAATAATGGCCCTATATTAAGAATAAGAGCAACTATAAAGAAGATAAAGCTCTACTCCTGGGTGATGTGGAGACTCAGGGTGAGATCCACCACAAGCTGATCCATTACCCGCTGAGCATTAAGAAGAGGTTACAACTTGACCCCACTACTATTAGGGTCGAGAATGGGTAATGAAAACTCATCTGAGCAGATGCTAGATAATGATAATCAGATTAGAGAAAATCAAAGGAGGTGAACAACCAGACTACTCTAGCCAACCACCTGGACTATGAAGTACCTTGGTTATGATTGTCATAAACTTGACCCAATAAAATACAAGAGCAACAACAAATGAGACCGACTATGCAAGTTGCTGATGCTACATCAACACCTCTGGGTTAAACCAAGTACGGTACCAATTGGTAGCATCACTGTACCCCAACACTTATTAGCTATAACACAGTGCCTACCATACAACAAGTCCCAGTAATGCATATCCCAGTGCAGATGTTTAGTGCACAACAAGTAGTGTATCAAGGTGGTTAACCTTATCAGCCACCGAAGTATGGGATAGTTACATCATGACAGAATGATCCAACAATGATTGAAGAATGTCTTCTGAGGGTGATGCCTCGGCCATTTTCAGCAAAGGATCAAATCTATTGTGGCCATGTAACTAGATATGTTTATATAGGATGTGGTGCATTATTGATTGACTCTTATGATTATAGAGGATGCACATACCAGATTTTAATTTCTCAGGCCTTGACAGGATACCTTCTTGATTTAACCTGTCAATTGGAGTTATAGATATTGTTTCTTTAGTATTAGTCCTGATTATACCAATCTGATCCACTCTCCTGATCAACAACATGAATAGAGATATGAACTGAATGAACAGTTAAATGTTTAATCATGTTGAGAGTACATCTACTGATTTATACCTGATTTATTGATGTACAAAATTTTCCCCTAGATAATACCTGATTTACTGATGTACGAAATCTCTCTCCAGATTTACTCCTGTAGTGCTTTGACTAATGGCATTATATATATTCGATAAAACCTGTAACCATGAGGTTAAGAATTGTAAAACCTCTATTTCCATGTATTTGGACCACCATGCAACCTAACGACCTTTGGATGCCGATTGGATTACCATAGATTTACTCCTGATTCTTAAAACCTAGGTTCACTAGATAAAGACAAGTGTCCTACATCATACTAAATTAGAAGAAGGAAATGAATTATTTTTGGATAAACATTCTGAGTTATACACTCCCTGATCTTTGTTGATAAAGATGTTTAGTGATAAGGGAATTATTGGAAGAAAGATGATTGGATTCAGATTAAATGCTATAGCCAATGAACCACAGATGAAGTAATGGAGGATCTATTTTGAGATTACTGAATTGATGGATATGAGCCATGTCTATAAAAGAGTGCCTGAGCAAAAAGTGAAAACTATCAAGAGTAACTAGGAAAGAGTAGATAACACTCAAGTAAAGTTAAAGATGGTTATATGGGTATATATTTGACAAGGCAGAAGATTCCTAAAGGCAAATCTAAGAGTGGATATATGATAAAATCAAAAATCATGGCATTAATACTACCCAGTTTAATATAATGATAATTGAGTTATGCCCAATGCTGAGTGATATGATTAAGAAAAGATCCAAAGAGTTTGGCCTGAATTAATGAAATTATAAGCATAAACCCTAATGCATATAAATAGATTTGGGATATGAGATTTTAACGATAGTCTTTGAAAAATCATAAGAGATGAAGGAACTAGACAAGCTCTTAAGACCTTTTCACCAGATTTCTCTAGTTTAGCCTTTTTGGGACTAAATGTTGTTTTAGATGAGTATTATGAACAATGATTGAATCATATTAATGGATGGATGAAATTTGGACGCAACCTAAATCGACTTGAGATGACAGACTTTGACGTCATCTTGGGAATAGACTGGTTGCCTCAACACTCTACAAGTGATTAGGTACATAGAAGAGGTTATCATTCAAGAATAAAGACAATATATAATTTAGTTTTATTGGAAGCATGTTGCCTAGGAAGTGAAAGCTAATCCTCTCTATGCTAAAGGCGAAAAGATGCGTTGAAGAGAAAAAAAAAGTTGGATATCTGGTATCTGTGGTATACACTACCGAAGAAGAACCACAGACGGAAGGTATTGATGTGATGCATAAATTCTTGATGTGTTCCAGGAGACTTACCTGGGTTACCATCTGATCATGTGATCGAGTTCGTCATCGACTTGTTACCAAGGACAATACTTGTGTCAAAGGCACCTGTAGAGTAGCTCCTATGGAGTTGAAGGAACTGAGACTCAACTACAAGAGTTATTAGACTAAGGTCCTAATCGGCTAAGTATTGCATCACGGGGAGCGCCAATGCAATTCATGAAGAAGAAGGATGGTAGTGTTCGATTATGTATAGACTACAGAGAATCGAACAAGCTCACGATCAAGAATCGATAACTACCACCGCAGATCGATGACTTGTTTAAATAGTTGCAAGGAGCGAAGGTATTTTCTAAGATTGATCTTCGATCAAGATATCATCAGATGAAGAATTTGGATAGCGATATCTCGAAGATAGTTTTTAGAATCGAGATAGGCCAATTATGAGTTTTCGATTATGATTATGATGTTTGGATTAACCAATGCCCTTACATCTTTTATGGAACGGATGAACTGGGTGTTTCATGACATGTTGGACACGTCGATCATAGTTTTCATAGATGATATTTTAGTTTATTTCAAGAATGAAGCAACTCATACAACGGATCTTAGAACAGCTTCACAACAACTGAGAAATGAAAAGCTTTACGCCAAGTCCAAGAAATATGAGACCTGATTAAACAAAGTGATCTTCTTGGATCCCATAGCATCATATAAAGGGATTAAAGAGGACCCCTTTAAGATAGAAGTAATCGTATGGTAAGAAACACCTGAAGAGATTGTACTAGTAAAGAGGAATGATAACAAATGTGGTTTAGTGTGTGTTCAAGTGTCTAAATTATCAGCAAGTAAAGGCTAGAAGACAAATACCAACATGGCTTACCATAACCACTATCGGAGCTAGTCTGGAAGTGAAACTGCAGTACAATGAACTATGCCAATGAAATGCCACTGACTCCCAGATCGGTTGACATGGTTTGGGTGATTGTTAATCGCATTATGAAGATAGCTTATTCCATTGCGATACGACCTCGATATGCTTTGGAGCGGCTACTAAGCTATATATGGATAATATTGCCAAATTGAATGGTATGTATATGAGCCTTGTAACGGTCAGAAGCTCATGCTTTATTTCAAAGTTTTGGGAGGATCTATAGAAAACAATGGGGACAAAGTTGAAGTTTAGTACCGCACTTTTTCTCAAACCGACGGACAGTCGGAGCGGACTATACAGATCCTAAGAGATATGCTCCGAGCTTGTAAATTGATTTCAAGGAACTTGAGTTGAGAAGGTACCGTGAATTGAAGTTGCTATTAAGCTACCATGTAAATGTTACCTATGAAGCAGATACATAGAAATGTCAAATTCCTTCTTTTGGAATGAAGTTAGTGAATGAAGAGGTTTAAGACCTAAGTCAATTGCAGAAAACTGTCGAGTGGCAGACAAGATCAAAGAAAAGGTCCAGAATAGCTCAAGTTTTCAGAAGAGACACCAAGACCTCGAGTTCGCCATAAGTGACAAAGTATTTTTGAAGAAATCACTTATGCGTAGTTTGAAATGATTAGATAAGAAGAAAAAGTCGTATTCTATATATGTGTTAGATCTTATAAACTTTGGAGAGACGTAGAAAAGTTGCATATCAATTAGTGTTACTGCTATCCATGCCTAGTGTGCATGATGTATTTCGTGTGTCTCTATTGAAGAAGTACATTGGAGATCCATATCAAAGGTATTGACCACGAAATCACTGGATTAGATAGAATGTTTAACTATTGAAGAGGTACCAGCCTAGTTCACTAGTGGGAAGGTATAATGTTTCCAAACCTGGGATAATTATTATATGAATGTAACCTGGCAAAGACAAGACGTGGAGAAGAGTGCATAGGAGGAAGAAGATGCAATGCGGAAATAGAATTCCCACCTATTGACTCCGAAGTAAATTCAAATTTTGATGACAAAATTTATTTTAAGGATGGGGGAGTTGTGAGATCCGTAATTTCAAATTTCGAGGCCAAAATTTCTTTTAAGGGTGGTGGAGTTGTAAGACCCGTATCAAACTAACCCGGTCTTACCACCTTGAATCAGGTTTACCCATCATGGTCGAGCCAAATGGACCAAGGGCGTGAAGGAGATCGTGATCCCAGGTATCAAATCGACCCAAAAACACTTAAATTAAGGGGAGGGTCGCATACCGAGCAAGGGAGGGTCGGACCCCCCAAGACAGAAAGTCAGACCCCCTGTTTTACAGAGGGGGTCGGACACTTTAGGATTTAGGGGTCGACGGGATCATCGACCCCCTCATCGACCCTCAGTTGCCGCCGAAAATAGAATTAAGAAATTTCCATAATTTCGGTTGGGGCTCTTTCCTAATCTCAAAGGGACTTATTTTAGGTTGTTTCTAATCTATTTTAAGGACGTCCCTAGGCCTCTTTCACTCCTTTTAGAACCCTAATTGATTTGGGAGAAAGTGAAGAGAAGGAAGAGATGAAGAAGAGAAGGAAAGGAGAGAAGAAGAAAAAGGAGAAGAGTTGCAGAGAATGAGTGTTCTTCTCAGGTAAGAATACTAATCCTATGAATTTCGTGAGACTTAGAATAATTGAAGGAAGATGTAGGAGAAACCCAATCCATCCATCCATGGTTTGGTTTCAATGGAAACCATGGAGGATATCAATTAGACTATATATTGGGTGAAGAGAAGTTCTAATCCATAGAAAGTATGTGGAATGGACTATGGAAGAAGCCATAGGAGTTAAACAAGGAAGAATGGATCAAAACATGAGAATATCGACCAAAACCAGAGGTGGTCGCACATAGGGTCGATAGACCCATCGCGCCTGATATCGACCCTGTTACAGGGGGTCGCAGTATACTGCTACCCTTCCTGCGACCCTACAGTTAACAACAAGCTATAAAAATTAGAATAAATTCTAATTAAATTCTACCGACTTTGCTAGGTCTTCTAGTAGTATAATATTGATATAAAAGTGATTCTTAAGGCTTGGAAAGAGGATCTACAAACAAGCAAAGGTGAGGGAATAAGACCTAAACTAATTAGTTAATAACAAACTGTTTTTATTTCTTGACTCCAATATCACGATTGTGATATGCGTGTGTGCTTGTAATGTGCATTCAACATGTCATCCAATATTTCTATTATTACTATTCATGCATATTTAAATTTATTGATTATAACATGATGATGTTGATGATGGTAGGAATAGGCATGTGAATGTTTGTGTTTGGCTGGTGTACATGGTTCGGGTAGGGATGGTATCAATCGGTACTTCGATGCCGTTCTCATCAGGGTATATTGTGCCATGGTATATTCAAGTCATGTCCACTAAGCAAGTGTTAGTGTGCTTGATGCGAGTGGAGCATCAGGGGGAGGACGAGACATTGTGGTTCAGCCTGGTCACCAGACTCTAGCTCTATCTCTACTCAAGTCTTGTCCACTAACATCATCGTATCGCCATTACCTTAGCGGAACTAATATGTCGTAGGACATCAGGGGGGGAAAGTGGCATTGTGGTTCTGCCTGGTCACCAGACCCTAGCTCTATCTCTATGGATGTATTGAGGGATGCTGGGGTGAGGCCTTGGATACATTGTTTGACATTAGGATTGGTTAGTTGCGAGCCCAGTTTGCAACCCTAGCTAGAAGGGGTTTATTTGTTGGTATGGTATCAACCGGTACAGCCATGCCATTTTCATGGGGCGTATATTGTGCCATTCTGGGTGTTGTGGGCGACGGTGAGAGGTTCATCAGGCGTATCCACACTCTCGTGCATAGAGGTGCGGTGGCCACCTATCCTTTCTATAGCACATTACAAACTTATATACCAGACCAAAGATATGAATTGATGCATGCATATGATTGTTGCGTTGTTTTGTTTACTCACTGAGCTCAAGTTGGAGAGCTGACCCTCGTGCGTGCAATTCTTTTTAGTTTCTGATGTTGTAGGTACTATGATTGAAGATTTTGTCTACACGCCAACATATGGATGGGTGGAGGCTATGAATGAGCAAGCTGTGGAGAACGAACATGGTTCGTTAAGCGAGCGTTTCAACGGTGGATACGTTTAGTGTTTAGTTTTTGTATTTGGATATTGTAATATGTATTAAGTTATGTTTTGGTTACTTGGAAATAAATAAAATATTAATTATTTATCATGATTAGACCTCAGTTCATTATCTGTAAGAATTTCGCTATTTATTTTATTACCTCTGATTAATGTGGAATGTGTTTTGGTTTATCATATGTGGGATAGCCTATTGTGAGATCCTGGTTGAACCGTTGGTTTATTGACGGTTCATCACACCATTCTGGTTGGAGCAGAATTTGGGGTGTGACAGATTTGTCCGCCTAACCATACCGGTCGCACTATATTCTACAGTGTCGCGACCAGTATGTTGCGACGGGATAAGTATTCTGAGCCCAAAAAATTTTGAGGAAATTTTTAAATTTTTTATTTAAAGTTCCCATTACAATTTTTTCCTCGTACTTGTTAAAGACTAACACTATTATGACAAATGTGACTATTCGAATGTACCTCATGTGTTATGTCTTCTTCTCAGAGAGTAATCTAAGATGGCAAGCTGAAACAGTCGTAGAGGCTCACGGAAGCGTCACCATTCAAGGGTGCGCCAAGCTGAAGACAATGTGGAAATAGGAACCATAGATGAGCAAAACCTGAACCCAGAAGGTGGAACCCCAATGAGGGATGATGGGGACAGGACACCAATGAGAAATGGTAGAGAAAGGCAGAGTCACAGAGCACCAACAAATCTTCCAGGCCATCCTCACACCAACTCTAAGACTATTGTGACGAATCTGGTCTACCAGATGAAAGCTCAGTAGAATACGTTCTTGAACGAGATGCTGAAGATGTTCAGGCCACCAGGATATATCCCTACAGAAGGTACACCTGAGTCTGGGGAAATAACACCGCACTGCCAGTGGATGGTAGCACTGGGCCGATGGGTCAAGAACAGAAACCCCAACTACCACACCAATTTCCAACATCATCTGCCTATCAATGGATTTATCCGTACCCACCACCATGGTATGGAACAAATGCATAGAGGTAGAACGATCTAAGCCGAGCAGTGGACAGGTTCTTGTAACTGTAACCCCCTACCTTCATAGGGAAACCAGGAAAACCATTATGGCCTGCATAGTGGGTTGCTGAGATGGAGAAGAACTTCCATCTGATGACTTGCACAGAGGATGAGAAGGTGTTATTTGCTACAAATACACTCAAGGAAGATGCCAATGCCTGGTAGAATTCTACCCGGCCATACTTGGAGACGAAGCACACTCAGATCACCTAGGAAATATTCAAGGGAGCCTTCTTCGATAAGTACTTTCCTAAGAGCTTTCGTGATCAAATGGAGAAGGAATTCCTCAACTTGCAACAATCCCAGATGACTGTAAATGCGTACTAACAGAGGTACAAAGAGCTGTTCTTCTTCGCTCCAACGAGCATGTAAGAGGAGGAAACCAAAACCCATAGGTTCACTATGGGATTGTGAGGAAGTATCCGATCGCTCGAGTGATCGAATCAAGCCAGAAAGACAGCTTCTTTGCTCAAAATAGGGGACTGAAGAGGCCTGCTATTGAGACTTCGGCTAGAGGGAATAATAAACCATTCTGCCCATACAGGGCTCAGTCTGTTGTGGTGCCAACAAGGAATACAACTGCACCACCACCACTACAGATAGCTGGTCAAAACCCTAATGTCAAATGTTTCAACTGCCAGCAATTGGACCATTATGCAAAAACTTACACTCTACCAAGAAAGCAACCGCCAGAGCAAGGGAAGGTATTTACAGTCACCACTGTGGACGCAGCCACATCACTTGATGTGGTCACTGGTATGTGTAAGCACCCCATTTTTGCCACCCTCAACATAAGTAGAACCAATATGGCAGGTTTTCGACCTTTAACCCAAAGGTTATTGATTCTCTAATGAACCCCACAGTAGGATCTTAGATTATTACCTACTTGGATGTACAGGTCGTGAAATTATCTTTGAAATGAGACCGAAATCATCAAATTCTGACGTCAAACAAGGAAGATATCGCAGCTTGAAAGTGCAAGGGCATTTATGTAATTATCGTATGATGCATGCATTATCAGTCAAACCTCAAAACATCATATCTTGGTCATCTGATATCAGAATTAGATGATTCAAAGGCCAATATTCCTTATTTTCAGTCCTCTTCAAAGTGGATGTGAAAAATCCCGGGTAGAAGTCACCAGTGGGCCCCATGCAAGCTATGTAAAATTATCGTTAGAACTTCAAAGCTTCATATCTTTGTCGTTCTACGTCGGATTCAGATGATTCCAAGGCCATTATTCTTCATTTGTGATGTTCTACAAAGTAGAGATAAAAAACCTCGGGTAGAAGTCTCCGAAGGGTCCCATGCAAAATTACACATAAAAATTGTCATTTAATCTTCGAAAATTCATATTTTGGTCATCATATATCCAAATCATGTAAATTCAGTTTCATTATGTTCCATTATTAGTATTCTACAAATTCGATGTAAAAAATCTCAGGTAGAAGTCTCCGAAGGATCCCATGCAAAATGGTCAGCTAAATTATCAATAATTGGCCTGCTTAAATTTCAAAAATTCATAAGTTGGCCATTTTATTTCCAAATAAGGTGATTCAAGTTCCAATATTCCATATTTTTAATGTTCTACAAAGTGAATGCAGAAAATTTGGAATAGATGCTATCAAAAAATTCCATATGGAAGGGTGATAGAAATGGACTATGAAATGTCAACCTTGGTCCAAACCAGCTTAATCCAGCTTAGTCTAACTTAGCCCGGCCCAGCTCAGACCAATCCAGAGTATGTTATGTCAGTCCATATGCATGCATTTTCTTTTATATGTGTATAATGTATAATATATTATTGTATAAAATATACATATAGATCTTATGGATATATATATATATATATATAGGGAAGAGAGAGGAAAGAGAGGTCGTGGAAAGAGAGGCCATGGTAAAATGAATGGGAGAAAGAAAAAAAGGGAAAGAGAAAGAAATAAAAGAAAAAAGGAAAAGAAAAAAAGGATTTTTTACGTTTTCTAGAAAGAAAACGTGAAAGAGAAAGAGAAGAAGAGAAGAAAAGGAAAGAAAGAGAAGAAGAGAAGAAAAGGAAAGAAAGAAAAGAGAAGAAAGGAAAGAAGAAAAGGAAAAAGAAAGAAAAGAGAAGAAAAGGAAAGAAAGAGAAGAAGAGAAGAAAAGGAAAGAAAGAGAAGAAGAAAAGAAAAGGAAAGAAAGAGAAGAAGAGAAGAAAAGGAAAGAAAGAAAAGAGAAGAAAAAGAAAGAAAAAAAAAGGAAAGAAAGAGAAATAAAAGAAAAAAGGTAAAGAAAAAAAAAGAGGATCTTTCACGTTTTCTAGAAAGAAAACGTGTAAGAGAGAGAGAAGAAGAGAAGAAAAGGAAAGAAAGAGAAGAAGAGAAGAAAAGGAAAGAAAGAAAAGAGAAGAAAAGGAAAGAAGAAAAGGAAAAAGAAAGAAAAGAGAAGAAAAGGAAAGAAAGAGAAGAAGAGAAGAAAAGGAAAGAAAGAGAAAAAGAGAAGAATGCTTACTAAGACGCGTTAGCATGCTTTGACGCGTTAGCACGCCCGTTTATAGTTGGGGCGTTAGTGCTTTTCTTGCTGTGTTAGCGCAACGGTTCTCTAAGATCAGCTCGACCACAGGCTGGTTGTAAATCAGGTGGTCGTAGAGCAGCTCGACCACCGGGAGAGAGTGGTCTACGATCAGCTAACTCTTTAGTTGCTTGGTTGCTGGGTTCCTTTTTCGTCTCGACAAAGAGGAAAAGAATCATATTGAAAATGCTCCTAACCCAACCCCTTCCATCGTAGAGCCGTGTATTGTAAGTGATCCAAACCTGCCCGGAGCGAGCCCCTCATAGAGACAAGTGAAGTTGGTGAGCCGTATGATGGGCAACTATCTCTTGCGGTTCGGAGAGGACTCAGCTGTTAGTTAGTACCCCCTTGGTTTCGGGGTGGACCCTTTTACTCTATTTTATTATATATACTTAGCGAAAAGAATGTTTTTCGACACACCTAGGACATGGATTCTATATGAACCAATGGATCATGACAAGTCGTTACTAGAAAGAAAAGAGAAGAAAAGGAAAGAAAGAGAAGAGAAGAAAAGGAAAGAAAGAGAAGAAGAGAAGAAAAGGAAAGAAAGAGAAGAAGAGAAGAAAAGGAAAGAGAGAGAAGAGGGAAAAAAAAGAGAAATAAAAGAGAGAAGGAGGGAGAATCCGAGAGGGATTGGGGGAAGAAGAAAAAAGGAAGAAAAAAAGAGAGAGAGAGGGAGAATCCGAGAGAAGGGGGAGAGAAAAAGAAAAAAATTATTAAAAGAGAAAGGAGAGAGATCGGGAAATAGAGAGGGCGAGATCTGAAGGAGGGGAAGAGGAGAAGAGATGGAAAGAAAAGAAGGGAGAAGCGGCAAGGCAAGAGGACGAAAAGAGATGGCAAAGAAGAGAAGAGAGAGCATTCGGATTCAGGTAAGGATTTTTTTTTCTGGTTTCTAATAGAATGATCGAGAGAGAGAGAGATTGAGTAGTGGGAGAGAAGAAAAGACCTACATCTCCACTCACTCTCTCACAATACCATGCCACTTGTCAATCTCATACTATAACCGAATCTACCCACCACCTCACAGCCATGATGCCTTGACCGAACCTCAAACCTAGCCATCAATACCATTATCACTTTGCATTTGCTGTACCAGTATATCAAAACCCATCCTCCATATCACTTATGAAACCAAACCCTTTAATCTGATCATAACTCCACCGACCATGCACCTTATCCCCACTCCCAAATCTGATCCGAACCATCATCATTGTCACATTGAATTTGATTCTTTAATCCATTTTATTTGATCATATGGACGTGATTCTATCCGATTAGTTGGGTTTAAATTCTTGAATTTGATTATTTTCTAATTGAATTTGATTGGTTGAATGTTGAAATTATTTTGATCAAGTGGTTATAAATCTGATCTTTGGATGTTGAATTTCAATCATGTGATGATATGAACTATGCCATGATTTTGAAATTTAATCTGATTAATCCAACCATGATTTGGAGTTCTAATGTGATCGATCCAATCATGATTTGGATTTCTAATATGATTGATCCGACTATACCTGGAATTTTTATGTGTTTGGTCGAGTTACATGCTTGAGTCTTAATAAGCTTGAGTTTTAATGAGATTAAATATGGACCATTTATTTTGGGATTTTTATGTACCATTGATCTTTGGATTTTTTGATGTGAAATAAATATGGACCATTGATCTTGGAATTTTTAATGATTAAATCTAGATTGTTGATTTTAGATACATTGATTTTAGATATGTTGATGCTTGATCTGAACAGTTAGATAATCATTTTGAGTGATCTGAACCGTTAGATTGCCATCAGGAGTTATTTAAATGATTTTAAACGCTTAGATTATTGTTTTGAGTGATCTAAACCATCGGATTGGTATCAGATGTGATTTAAATGATTCTAAATTGTTAGATAATCATTTTTGATTGATTTGAACCATTAGATCTTAGTCTGATCATGATGACTTGATGTGGGAGGAATCTGAGCCGTTGATCTTGGCTGTTTGGATGAAATATGAGTAGATGATCATAATATTTTGAAAAAATCTAACCATTAGATTGAGGATCTGATGTGATATTATTGATGTGAGAGTTTCTTTGAGTCTGGACCGTAGATTGAGCATCTGTCTTGTTTACACTGTTGTATTTGCATGCATTATCATGTTTAGGATGTCATTGCTATATTTGCATATACTGCCATGTTTGAATGTTCCCATTTTTGGCAATAACTTACTTTCTGTTGTACCCTAGTCGAACTGACATATTTGTACACCTAGCAAACATATTAGGTGTGGGGACGTGCATTTAGGCACCCACATTCTTGGGAAGGACATAATGGAAATAATAAAAATCTTAATAAAGAAAGAGAATGTTTTGCCAAACATTCCAAAATTAGAGCTTAGGTTGAAAAGGGTAATTCAGGACGATTTTGCCCCTCGATAAACCCTAAACCTAGAATAGGTTCTCAACCCTAAACTTATAATGGGTTCTAAACCCTAAACCTATAATAGGTTCTCAACCCTAAACCTAGAATAGGTTCTAAATCCTAAACCTAGAATAGGTTCTCAACCCTAAACCTAGAATAGGTTATCAATCATTAACCTATAACAGATTATCAGCCCGAACTACGCAGATTCTGATTCCTAGGGCAAACCCTAGGATACGTAGGCCATTTGAAAGAAACCCAAATTCGGATTCACACCTTAGTCCATTCGGTTCAATGATATCAAACAACTTGGTTTGGCTCGGTTTAACAGATAGAGTCTAGCATAGGAAAGGTATAGGAGACCGATTTTGATCGGGCGGTTTGGGTGCCTAACCCCTTCCCATAACCATAACCTGACGCTTACCCAATCTCTGATGGACCAGAAATCTAATCTAAGGGTCATGAGTCAATCGAAGTTTTACCTTAGGGTGAGATTTCACATTTCTAAGGTCCTAGACCTTAATCTAAGTGGCGACTTCTACTATTTTCAATCTTTGTCCTCACAGTATGAATTTGTCTCTTATTATTTTTTTGGTTACTGCATTACCATGTATGAGCATGTAGATTAAGGAATAATTAAATTCCAGGAACTGTAGATATAGCTGGTGTACCCGCCAGAGTACTCTTTGACTTTGGGGCTGCACACACCTTTGTATCTGTATCTTTTGGGAAGAGACTGGAGCCACCTGTTAAGCTCTTAACTCCAAGCTTGATAGTTCGCTCTCCGTTGGGAGTAGAAGTGTCCTTGAATGAATGCTATGGCCCGTGCCCAGTTATTATTGATGGACAAAACCTGGAAGCAAATTTGGTCCAACTCGAGATGGTAGACTTTGGTGTCATCTTGGGAATGGATTGGTTAGGCCATCATTCAGCCAGCTTATTATGTGCCAAAAAGATGCTTTCAAGGATGATAATTGGAAGGAGTTTAGCTTCACCAGAACCAAGTTACCTAAGAAGAGGAAGCTGATCCTCTCTGCTCTAAAAGCTAAGAGATGCTTAGAGAAGGGAGGAGTGGGTTACTTAGTGTCTGTGGTCGAAATCACTACAGAGGTGCTAAAGATGGAAGATCTGGATGTGGTACAAGAGTTTCTAGATGTATTTCCAGAAGTCCTACCCGGACTACCTCCAGACAGGGCTACAGAGTTCGTGATAGACCTCATGCCAAGGTTGGCGCTAGTGTCTAAGGCACCGTACAGGATGGCTCCTACAAAATTAAAAGAGTTGAAGACCCAGTTACAAGAACTACTAGATAAGGGTTTCATACGACCAAGCATATCACCATGGGGAGCACCTTTATTGTTCGTAAAGAAGAAGGATGGTAGCATACGACTATGTATCAACTACCGAGAGTTGAATAAGTTAACCATCAAGAACCGATACCCTTTGCCTAGGATCGATGATCTGTTTGATCAGTTGCAGGGTGGAAAGGTTTTCTCGAAGATTGATCTTAGATCGGGGTATCACCAACTGAAGACCAAGGCAGGAGATATTGCGAAGAATGCTTTCAGGACAAGGTATGGGCATTATGAGTTCCTTGTAATGTCGTTCGGATTGACCAATGCCCCAACGTCGTTCATGAAACTGATGAATCAAGTGTTTTACGACATATTGGACACTTCGGTCATCGTATTCATTGACGACATCTTGGTCTACTCAAAGGACAGGGATACTCATGCAATACACTTGAGAGAAGCCCTACAACAACTGAGAAGGGAGAAGCTCTACGCCAAGTTCAAGAAGTGTGAATTTTGGCTTAAGGAAGTGGCCTTATTTGGTCACGTAGTATTTGCAGACGGCATCATGGTAGATCCAAGCAAGATCGCAGTTATAGTGGGATGAGAAGCACCAAAATCAGTTGTAGAGATTCGTAGCTTCCTTGGATTGGCTGGTTATTATAGAAGATTGTGGAAGACTACTCAAGAATCGCCGTTCCACTCACCAGACTAACCAAGAAAGGAGAAAAGTTCATATAGATAGATGAGTGTGAAAAGTGCTTTCAGACTCTAAAGTCAAGACTAGTCTCTGCACTTATCTTGACCATCCCAGCACCAGGCTTGCCGTTCACCCTATATACGGATGCCTCAGGGTTGGGTCTTGGATGTGTGTTGATGCAAAAAGAACAGGTGATTGCCTACGCATCAAGACAGTTGAAAGAGCACAAGAACAACTATCCTATGCATGACCTGGAGTTAGCAGCGGTCATTCACGCAATCAAGACTTGGAGGCACTACCTTTATGGTGAAAAGTTTCAGATAAAGTCAGATCATAAGAGCTTGACTTACCTTTTTACTCAGAAGGACCTGAATATGAGACAAAGGAGATGGCTGGAGCTATTAAAAGATTATGATTTTGACAACCAGTATCATCCGGGTAAGGCAAACGTCATAGTTGATGCCTTAAGTAGAAAGTGGGCATTGAAACCTGAGGCAGGACCTAGTACAAATGATGCACTGTGTGCTACAGCCTCAGGCTCAATAGAGAATGAAGAAGAGTATATATTAGAGACTACAGAAGATCCAATGGAACAGGGCTTGATTCATAAGTTTACATTGATGTTCGCAGCCTTGAAGATCTCACCAAATCTAATGGCTGAGGTAAAAGTAGCAATCCTATAGGACCTACACCTCAAGACTGTGCAAGTAGATCTAGAGATGGGTAAAAGCAACCCTGACTGTACCTTGGATTTAGATAAGGTACTCAGGTATCGTGGATGATTATGTATTTCTGAGAGTGAGAATTCAAATATCAGAGATAGAATTATGACGGAAGCTCATTACATCCCATATTCGGTACATCTAGGAATCACCAAGATGTATCATGATTTAAGAAGATTATATTGGTAGAGGGGTATGAAAGCAGATTTAGCTCGATTGGTATTCCAATGCCTAAATCTCCAGCAAGTTAAAGTAAAAAGCCAGAGACCCGCAGGTTTTCTACAACCACTACAGGAGCTAGCATGGAAGTGGGAATGTATCACAATGGATTTTGTCACTGGCCTACCCTTGACACCAAGGTCAGTGGAATCGATCGACTTACCAAGACAGCTCCCTTCATTGTTGTCAGACCTCAGTATACCATGGACAAGATAGCAAAGTTGTATATGGACAATATAGTCAGACTTCACGGTGTCCCAGAGAGTATAGTATCTGACAAAAATCCTCATTTTACATCAAAATTCTAGGACGGATTACAGAAAGCCATGGGAACCAGGTTGAAGTTTAGCACAGCTTTTCATCCTTAGACAAACGGGCAATCAGAAAGAACTATTCAAATCTTGGAGGTTATGCTCCGGGCGTGTGCCCTAGACTTCAAAGGAGCTTGGGATGAGAAGCTATCACTCATCGAGTTTGCTTATAACAATAGTTACCAGGCTACGATCCAAATGGAACCATATGAGGCACTCTATGGGAAGAAATGTCGTACACCTCTATTATAGAATAAGGTGGGAGAGAGAAGGATTATAGGACCGGAGTTCGTAGAAAAAACTTTTCGAGTGATTGATCAAATAAATGAAAGAGTGAAGACAGCTCAAGTTTGACAAAAGCACTACGTAGATAACCGACGTTGAGATCTGGAGTTGCAGTGGGTGACAAGGTGTTCTTAAAGATATCACCTGTACGAGGTTTGAAACTATTTGGTAAGAAGGGAAAGCTATGCCCCAGGTACGTGGGACCATACGAGATTTTGACTAGATGTGGTAATGTAGCATATCAACTGGCTCTACCACCATCCATGTCAAGAGTTCATGATGTGTTCCATGTTTCTTTATTGAAGAAGTATGTCAGGGATCCATCACACATCTTGACAGCAGACCCACCAGACTTGACAGAGGACTTGATATTTGAAGTACTACCTATGATGCTCACAAATCGAAAGGTACAACATCTCGAAAGCAAGGATATCCATTACGTCAAAGTGCATTGAAAAAGCCAAGATATAGAAGAAATTACTTGGGAGGAAGAGAACACTATGCAAAAGGAGTATCCTAACCTTTTCGATGAACAAGGTACGTGCAAATTTCAAGGCCAAAATTTCTTTTAAGGGTGGGGGAGTTGTGAGACCCACATGCAAATTTCAGGGATGAAATTTCTTTTTAAGGGTGGGGGAGTTGTAAGACCCACACTCCATGAACCCGGTCTAACCTTTAATTTATGTCATAACAGGTCTTCCAATCATCACCACCCCAGACGGTACAAGCAGATGACAATCAGGTACGAAAATGGACCTTAAACATAGGTAAATTTTATACCGGTCTCATGGTACCGGTCTATGGTACCGGTCGACCAGTATGTCTGCGTGGGCAGACTAGTTAGATCCAAAAACGGATCTCTGTGGGTCTCGCTTGCCAAATCTCGAGCCTAGGGACTTTTCTAATGTAGGAAAACTTCCTAAACCCCAACCTAGTCTATTTAAGGACCCTTAAACCTCCTTAGAACTCTTTGATTGTTTCTCACAAACCCTAGAGAGGAGAAAGAGATCAAAGAAGGAGAAGGAGCTAAGAAAGGTGGGAGAGAAGCCACCGTTAGACAAAGAACACCGTAGTTGTGAACCAATGGTAAGTGCTTGAACTTCTCTCTAAGTTAAGCATTATAGATGATTGATCATGACTTGATCAATACCATGCGAGGCTAGGTATTGATCTAAAATCCCTTAAATTGTCGTTAAACCCTAATTGTTTGTTAAACCCTATATTCGAATTCTAAGCGAAGAAATCATAGAAACTAGGACTTGAATGGAACTTAAGACAACCCTAACTCATTGCTCAGGCCTAAAATGCAGAGGAGAAACACTAACAGTGTAAGCACCCCATTTTTGCCACCCTCTTCATAAGTGAACCAATATGCCAGGTTTTTGGCCTTTAACCCAAAGATTTGTGATTCTCTACTAAACCCCACAGCAGGGTCATGGGCTATTATCTACTTAGATGAATAGGTTGTGAAATTATCTTCAAAATGAGACTGGAATCATCAAATTCTGACTTCAAACAAGGAAGATATCGCAGTTTGAAAGTACAAGGGAATTTACATAATTATCGTATGATGCATGCATAATCATTCAAACTTCAAGACATCATATCTTGGTCATCTGATATCGGAATCAGATGATTCAAAGGCCAATATTCTTTATTTTCAGTCATCTTTAAAGTGGACGTGAAAAATACTGGGTAGAAGTCACCAGTGGGCCCCATGTAAGCTTTCATGCAAAATTATCGTTAGAACTTCAAAGCTTCATATCTTTGTCGTTCTACATCGGATTCAGATGATTCCAAGGCCATTATTCTTCATTTGTAATGTTCTACAAAGTAGATGAAAAAAAATCTCAGGTAGAAGTCTCCGAAGGGTCCCATGCAAAATTACACATGGAAATGGTCATTTAATCTTCAGAAATTCATATTTTGGTCACCCCATATCCAAATCAAGTAATTTCAGCTTCATTATGTTCCATTTTTAATATTCTACAAAGTGGACGTAAAAAAATCTCGGGTAGAAGTCTCTGAAGAATCCCATGCAGAATGGTCAGCCAAATTATCAATAATTGGCCTGCTTAAACTTCAAAAATTCATAAGTTGGTCATTTCATTTCCAAATGAGATGATTCAAATTCTAATATTCTTCATTTTTAATGTTCTGCAAAGTGAATGTAGAAAATTTGGAATAGATGCTATCAAAAAATTCCATATGGAAGGATGACATAAATGGACTATGAAATGTCAATCTTAGTCCAAACCAGCTTAATCCAGCTTAGTCGAACTTAGCCCGGCCCAACTCAGACTAATCCAGACCATGTTATGTCAGTCCATATGTATGCATTTCTTTTATATATGTATAATGTATAATATATTATTGTATATAATACATATATATATATATATATATATATATATATCTTATGGATATATTATATGTATTAATACATTTATATATATATATATATATATATATATATATATATATATATATATATATATATATATATATATATATATATATATATATATATTTATATATATATGTATGTATACACACATATATATATATGTACACACACACACACACACACACACACATATATATATATATATATATATATATATATATATATATATATATATATATATATATATATATATATCTTATGGATATATTATATGTATTAATACATTTATATATATATATATATATATATAGGAAAGAGAGGAAAGTGAGGCCGTGGAAAGAGAGAGAAAAGAGAGGCCATAGGAAAGAGAATGGGAGAAAGAAAAAGGGAAAGAGAGAGAAATAAAAGAAAAAAGAAAAAAAAGAAATGATTCCCCTTTACGTTTTCTAGAAAGAAAACGTGAAAGAGAGAGGGAGAAAGAAAAAAAAAAGGAAGGAAAGAGGAAAGAAAGAAAAAAAAAAGAAAAAGAAAAAAAAAGAAATATTTTCTAAGAAAGAAAACGTGAAAAGAGAGGGAAAAAGAAAAAAAAAGGAAGAAAAAGAAGGAAGAAGAAAGAAAGGAAAGAGAGAAGGAATTTTCTAGAAAAAGGGAAGAGAGAAAGGAAAGAGAGAAGGGATTTTCAAGAAGAAGAAGGAGAAAAAGGAATGAAAGGAAGAAAAAAAAACGTGGGAAGGAAGAAAAGAAAGGAAAAAAAGAAAAAAAAATGGAATGAAAGGATTTTCTAGAAGAAAAAAAAAAGAAGAAAAGAAAGGAAGAGAGAAGAAGGAAATAGGAAGAGAGAATTTTCTAGAAAAGGGAGAGAGAGAAAATGTGTGAAATAGAGAGGGAGAAGAGAAAAGGGAAGGAAGAGAAGAAAGGAAAGAAGAAAAAAGGAAGAAAAAAAATATTTTTTAGAAAAAGAAGAAAGGAAAAAAGGATCTTCTAGAAGAGGAGAGAAAAAGTATAAATAGGCAAGAGAAGAGAGAGGAGGGTCTCTTTTTCTAGACCATAGAGAGGGTAGAACATGAGTGAGGGAGAAGAGAACATGAGTGGGAGAGAGAGAACATGAGAGAGGGAGAAAGAAAGAGAGAAGAAAAGAGAAAAGAAAGAAAAGATAAGAAGAAAAGAGAGAAAGAGAAGAGAGAGAGAAGCAAAAGAGAGGAGAAGGAGGATTCGCATTCAAAGGGGATTGATACAACCTCCAATCACCCTTCATCGATGGTTTTGCTCGATTTGAGCACAAGGTTAGTACTCTAAACAAATTTAGAGGTCGTTAGAATGCTCGAATGTTAATTTTGCTTGACAAAGGCTAATTTCCATGAAATCTCAATCATGAATGCTCTATTACATGCTTGTTAATGTTACGATGCCTATGTCTAAAATTTTTCATGAATGATAATTTATCTAAGCTATTCAAGATGAATTTTTGAATGATATTCAATGACGTTTGATGTTTTTTGCAAATTTCATAAAGTGGTTTTCTGATCTGAAAATTCTAGATTTAGGATTCAAACTTAGGAATTACATCACATGTATTTTTTCTATGATTTTGAAACCCAAGTTTTTATGGTAGTCTCTCTGATATGTTAGAAGACTACCCTAAAAATGCCTTTTCATTTGGAATTGGGAAACTATATTAAACAAATTTGTCTTTGACATTGCTATTTTTCTCAAATGTAATACAATCCTCCATCAGAAAGTCTCTAGACAAAGATCTTATGGCCATAATCAGAAAATTCACTTAATTTGAACTTTTTAGACATGCAACTCTTCTAAAAAATGGCACTAGTTTCATATATTTTCAATTTTTCGTTGAATTGATATCAATTTTTAAGTGCATAGTGCTCTGATTTTAAATCTGTCATGATGTACTGATTTGCATGATTAAAAAGAGTCATTTTTCACAAAGAAAATATACTGTTTTTACTAGTTTTTCTTATTGAAATTTTAGATCAGACAGTTATCTATATATACATATGTCTGTATTTAATTTTCATTAAGAATATAATTTTATTTGGAATTTATGGTGCAACTGGTCAAAAATCTGGAATAGATTTGACCAGTGCACATGTTCGATCTTAGGGCATATCTTTGACCTATTTTTTCTTTCTGTTGAGATTCAAATCCTTCATATGAAATATAATATATTAAGTCATATTTCTATTAAAAAAAGTTGAGCTTGATTTGAGTTTCGAAACACCTACTTATGGTCATTCTTGTATTATGTGATAAATCTGAATACAGTTCATAGTTTTGTCCATTATCTGAAACCTTGTGTCACAATTTTGACAGTTCTGAGTCATTAATCTTCCCAAATTTCTTCATAAAAATTATAATTTTTTCAAAGAACATTGAACATATGTTTTTTTTTTTTTTGATAATTTTGTACTTTTCAAAAAAAGGTTTCATTGATGTCTCATTCATTATAACATCAATGATTGTTTAAATGAATTCTGTAATATTTGGATAAATGGCTATATTTGGAGCATTCATATGCTTTGTTTGGATTGTGCATACCATGTTTGCCACATTTCATGTGTTGCTATTTTTGGTAGAATAGATAAATATTTACCATATTTTAGCAAAATCTTAAGAATTACTATTTTTAAGTTTTACTATGCTTAGAAAATAGCATATAAGATCTTTCCTTTTTTAAAAAATTCATGTCATATGTGCATTCTATGATTGGTACTTACCATATTGATATATAGATGCATATTAGATCTTGCCATGCTTGGATCTTACCATATTAGGTTCTCGCCTTATTTGCAATACATGCCATGTTAGGGAGATTTTCATAATCTTACTATATGTTGTGATAGTTACCATAAATATCATACATGCCATGCTTAGAATATTCTTTTTTTGGCAATAATTTAATTTATGCTACACCCTAATTGAACTGCCATATTTGTACACCTAGCAAACATATTAGGCGTGGGGACGTACATTTAGGCACCCACATTCTTGGGAAGGGCATAATGGGAATAATAAAAACCTTAATAAAGAAAAAAAATGCTCTGCCAAACTTTCAAAAATTAGAGCTTAGGTTAAAAAGGGTAACTCATGACAATTTTCTCCCTCGGTAAACACTAAACCTAGAATAGGTTCTAAACCCTAAACCTAGAATAGGTTCTCAATCATTAACCTAGAACAGGTTATTTCCATCAGTCCAAACTACGTGGATTCTGATTCCTAGGGTAAACCCTAGGATACGTAGGCCATTTGGGAGAAACCCAAATTCGGATCCACACCTTAGTCCACTCGGATTATCCATAAATCCACTAGGATATTTACCCAAATTTTGGCCCAAATGGGGTTATCTAGGCCCGAACTACGCGAATTCTGATTCCTAGGGCAAACCCTAGGATACGTAGGCTATTTGGGAGAAACCTAAATTTGGATCCAAACCTTAGTCTACTCGGACTATCGATAGATGCACTAGGATATCCATCCATTTCAATCCGTCCCGAACTAAGCGGATTCTGATTCTTAGGGTAAACCCTAGGATACGTAGGCCATTTAGGAGAATCCCAAATTCGGATCCAAACCTTAGTCCACTTGGATTATCCATAGATCCACTAGGATACCCAACCATTTCAACCCAGAGCCCGAACTACACGGATTCTGGTTCCTAAGGAAAACCCTAGGATATGTAGGCCATTTGGGAGAATCCCAAATTCGGATCCAAACCTTAGTCCACTCGGACTATCCGTAGATCCACTAGGATATTTATCCCCATTCCGACCCAGAGCCCGAACTACGTGGATTCTGATTCCTAGGTCAAACCCTAGGATACGTAGGCCATTTGGGAGAACCCCAAATTCGTATCCAAACTTTAGTCCACTTCGACTATCCATAGATCCACTAGGATATCCATTCACATTATGACCCAAATAGGGTTACCCACATTTTGACCCAAATAGGGTTATCCACATTCCAACCCAGAATGGGTTATCCATATTTTGATCCAAATAGGGTTATTCTTAGATCTACTAGGACTATCTATCAGTCCACATGGACTATCCAGATCCTAACCCATAGGGTTTCTCATCCTTTCAAGTATAAATTTCAACTTGAACAATGAACTTAATCATGCACAAGCATAAATCACAGCCATAAACATTAATCACACCTGAACTATGATGGTGAACCTGATTTTTGAAATGATTTCATGATACGTAGGCAATCTGATGGACACAGATTCAGTTCAATGATATCAAACCACTTGGTTTGATTTGGTTTAACAGATAGAGTCTAGCATAGGAAAGGTATAGGAGACCGATTTCGATCGGGCGGTTTGGGTGCCTAACCCCTTCCCATAACTGTAACCTGACGCTTACCCAATCTCTGATGGACCAGAAATCCAATCTAAGGGTCATGAGTCAATCGCAGTCTTACCTTGGGGTGAGATTTCACATTTTTGAGGTCCTAAACCTTTAATCTAGGTGGTGACTTCCAAGATTTCCATCTTTGTCCTCACAGTGGCGACTCCACTGGAGATATAAATGTCAAACTCCTAAATGAAAACTTTCCTTGTGTGAATTGGATGCTAGCTTTTAGGATACTATATTTATGCTTGTATCATATTATTTTGAGGGGAATGGGTTCAGTCACACATTTATGCGAGTAGCCAAACCGGGTCCCATGCATATGGGGCAGCCCACTAGGCGAAACACACAACCTTAGCCTGTACTTTGTGAGACCACGACCGGCGAGCAGCCTCTAATGAGCATTTCTTGGGTCTGCCTGAGAATGCGTTATGCTACTCCATGTCGCTTGGATCCTTGCAACATAGTATATAAAGGGATTGGGGGCCCATTATTCATCGTGCATTCGGTGATAGGTTACCCCGTCCTTGTCAAGGTGACCTTTTCTATCCTAACCCAGATTATAGCCCAATGATTGTTATTTTTGGTTCATCCCTGAACCAACCCAGTAAAATCTGCTTAACCATGACATCCATGTTCGAGACGTCGAAGTTCTGCCCGTTTTTTCTTCATTTGGTCAACATGTTAGAATCTACACAATGAGCATCTTGAACTCTCACCCATTGGGAGTATGAGGTATGTATACACATGTTCTACATCATAGTAGACGGTCACTATAAACCCTCCATTAAGTAAGCTCAATGTGTCAAATCTCTCATTGTTAACACGTCGATTTTGAAAAATGAACAGAAAATCCCTGACAAGACATAGATACCATGTTCAAGAAGAATTTACTAGTTTGTTCATCTATGGACCGCTTTTGCTAACCATCCCTAATAAGGACGAAGGATTAATATATCCATTTCAATTTCATCGAATTTGATAATCCAATTGGCCAGACCTTGGTACCACTAATTCTCTATTTTGGAATCATGAGGTCCCAAAACTGAACACACAGCTTAACCAGATTCAACTAAATTGACTCGGATAATGTTTACCCAAATTTCCCTTATGAGGGAGCTAACTTTGTTTGGTTAAGTCATCCTTGATTGTGCATGTGACTTCGTTTATTCGTCTAGATGTCTAAAATCTTGATATTTCTCTATTGGATTTCAATGCCTTTGGAAAAGAGAATCAAGCTGCAACCATATCCACCCTTTTAGGGTGAGAGTCCCCTACAATTAGGGAATTGTCTTGATCTCCCACCTAGAGATCCATCCATGTTATCTTTCTAAATGAATCAATGAAAGTCATGAATCTAGATCTTGATTGAACATCAAATTTTGTAAGAAAAAAGGCAACCAGATTTGGGAACACAATCGGTAACTCAGTCAATCTGGTCCAATAGAGCATTCAATTTAGGCAGCGACAAGCACCTATCCCTGAGAAAGTTTACAATATTCCTGTACAGTTAGTCCTTGGGCTTACTCAAATATCATATTCAGTTCATCTCATAATTAAAGAGAGATTCGGTCCCTAGGCAAATTCAATCAGTATTCTCAATGTACCTTAGAATTAAGGAATGATTCTGTCCCTAGGCAAATCTAATCATAGTTCTTGACTCATCTCTAGATAAAGGAAAGATTATGTCCCTAGCCAAATCCAATCATAGTTCTCGATTCATCTCTGAATTAAGGAAAGATTCAGTCCCTAGGCAAATCCAATCATAGTTCTTGATTCATCTCAAAATTAAGGAAAGATTTAGTCCCTAGGCAAATCAAATCACCATTCTCCATTCACCTCTGAAATAAGAAAAGATCCAGTCCCTAGGCAAATCCAATTATTGTTCCCTATTCACCTCTGAATTGAGGAAAGATTCAGCCCCTAGGCAAATCCATTTATTGTTCCCTATTCACCTTTGAATTAAGGAAAGATTCAGCCCCTAGGAAAATCCAATTATTGTTCCCTATTCACTTTTGAATTAAGGAAAGATTCAGCCCCTAAGCAAATCCAATCATTGTTCCCTATTCACCTTTGAATTAAGGAATGTTTCAGCCCCTAGGCAGATTCAATCGCATCCAGTTCATCTCAGAATCAAAGAAATATTCAACCCCAGATTCAACCACCATTTTTGGTTCATCTCAGAACTGAAGAAAGGTTCAGCCCTAGGCAGGTCAAATCATCATTTCGGTTTATCCAGAATTAAGGAAAGATTCAGTCCCTAGGCAAATTCATTTACTTCCAGTTCATCTCATAATCAAAGAAATCTTCAGCCCTAGATTTAACCACCATTTTCGGTTCATCTCAAAACTGAAGAAGGGTTTAACCCCTAGGCAGGTTCAATCATCACTCCCAGATTCCTTCAGCGGATACCACATGGCCTAGGAAGGCGACTTCACTTAGCAAAAATTCACACTTTGAAAATTTTGCATACAGCTTCTCTTTCCTTAAACGCTGTAGAGTGGCGTTTAGATTCTTAACGTTGGTTTCCTTGTCCTTGGAATATACCAATATATCATCAATAAATACTATAACCTACATATCCAACATGTCGTGGAAAACCCGGTTCATAAGTTCCATGAAAGTTGCTGGTGCGTTTGTTAATCCAAAAGACATGACCAAGAATTCATAATGTCCATATCTGGTCCTGAAAGTTGTCTTAGGAATATCACCCTCTTTAATCATCAGCTGATGATAACCTGACCGAAGGTCGATCTTAGAAAATACTTTCGCTCCTTGCAACTGATTGAACAAGTTATCGATCCGAGGTAGTGGATATTGATTCTTGATTGTCAGTTTGTTCAGCTCCCGATAATCGATACATAATCGAACGCTACCGTCCTTCTTCTTTACGAATAATATCGGTGCTCCCCATGGTGATATACTGGGTCGAATATAACCTTTGTCCAGTTGTTCCTGTAGTTGCACTTTCAATTCCTTCAGTTCAGTAGGAGCCATTCTATAAGGTGCTTTTGATACTGGTGCGGCTCCAGGTATAAGGTCTATCACAAACTCGGTGGCTCTGTTGGGTGGTAATCCTGGTAGTTCCTCCGAAAATACGTCGGGATAGTCCCGCACGACATCAATATCTTCCATTCGTGGTGCTTCCTTGGTTAGGTCGACCACTGATACTAGATACCCGACTGCCCCCTTCTCAAGGCACTTCTTAGCCTTTAGTGCTGAGAGTATGAGCTTGCGTTTATGGGGCAGTTTGGTTCCTGCAAAACTGAATTCTGCTCCTTCTTTGTCATTAAATGTTAGCTTCTTTTCGGCGCATAATAGGTTTGCAGAATGCCGAGCTAACCAGTCCATTCCCAAGATGACATCAAAGTCTGCCATCCCAAGTTGGATCAAGGTTGCATCTAAGGTTTTCGCCAATGAGAACTGGACATGGCCCATAACCTTTCTCTAATTCCACTTCTAACCCCATCGGTGACCGTACAAGTAGTTTGTAGTCCAATGTTTTGATGGGTAAGTTCAGCTTCTTTCCAAACGACATAGATATAAAGGAATGAGTAGCTCCTGAATCAAAGAGTACTCTGGCGGGTATGCCATTTATAGGTACGATACCTGTGATTTGTTTAAACTTAGTCTACATGCTTACACATTGTAATACAACTTAAGGTTTAGGTCATACCTGTGACCACATCAGGTGATGCGGCAGCTTCCTCAGACGTAACAGCATAAACTCATCCTTGATGTTGTTGCTTCCTGGGTTTAGGACACTCTCTCATCATATGTCCCACTTGATTGCAGTTATAACATCTTGGACTTTTAGTATTTGGCTTTGGTTGCTGCTGAGCTGCTTGAGTGGTCTTGGGTGCAGCGGTAAAGCCTTGGGCACGGAAAGGTTTAAATGTTTTGTTGTTCCCTCCATTATAAGAATTTCCGGCTGGTCTTTTATGCCTCTGTTTTGTGTAAAGTAACTTTCCTTCTGGCTCGATTCGATAACTCGAGCGATTTGGACAGCTTCATTATATATCCTTTTCTCTAAACCCAGGATATGCTCTTTGATGCTTCCTCTAAGTCCCGTGACAAACCTACGGGTCTTAGTGTCTTCCTCTTGCATACTAATTGGTGCAAAGAAAAACAGCTCCTCATAGCGCTGTTGATACGCATCAACGAACATCTTTCCCAGATATAAACTCAGGAACTCCTTCTCCATAGCATCTCTGAAGCTTCGGGGAAAATACTTCTCAAAGAACGCTTCTTTATAAATAGCCCAAGTCAATAGGGCGTGCTTGGTCAGTAGATATGCCCTGATAGATTTCCACCAATGATCTGCATCGCTTTTCAGCATGAAGGTGGCACATAACACCTTTTCTTCTTCAGTAATAGTCATCATGAGAAAGTTTCTCTCCATCTCATCGATACAATGTGCTGGCCATAACGGATCCAACGGTTTACCGTTAAATTCCTTGGGCTAAATCTTCAGAAATCTCTCAACCAATCGAGAGTGATCCATCTGATTTTGGGGGTATGCCCCAAACATAGGTTGTGGATACTGATACTGAACCTGAGCTGCTTTCGGACCAGGTACTAGGATCTGTGCCGCTGGTGGTTGAGTTGTTTGAGGTGCTGGGTGGTTACCCACCGGTGCTGCACTGGCTTGTCCAGTTTGCATGGGTGTAGCATGTGCGGCCTGGAACATAATCCCCATTGCAACTTGCATTTGAGCCTGTGCATGTTGCATCTGTTGCAGCTGCTATGCTAGATTCATTACCATGGTTGCTAACTCCGGTGGTGGAGGTGGCAAGTTGTTAGGATTTGCCTGATCTGGATTTCCTTGGGGTACAACCTATGGATTTCCTTGTGCATATATATTCTCCTGGCTAGTTTCCTCTACAGGTGGTGGTGGAACTGCATTTCAACTCTGCCTGGTTACTCTACGTCCAGACATGTTTTCTTCTGAGATTGGTGGTGCCTGAAAATCATCAAAATAGGTGAGTCAATCATTTATACTGCATGTAGGCACGCTAACCGATGTAAAATTCCAAATTTTCAGCTCATTTTATGAAAAATACTATCTTTTCTATACAGGGTCGATGGTGGGGGTCGAAAGTATGTCCGACCCTCAGCATCTGACCCTGGGAATGACCTGTTCTTCCCAAGAGCTGGGGGTCAATGTGGGGGTCGATGGGTATCTGACCCCCTGTCCGACCCCTGGTTCCCTGCCAAGTTACCTAGAACTGGGGGTCAATGTGGGGGTCGATGGATGTCTGACACCCTGGTCCGACCCTTGGTTTTCTGTCAGATTCCCGAGAGCTGGGGGTCGATCTGGGGGTCGATCCGGGGGTCGATGATCCTAGTCGAATTGTCCGACCCCCAGACCAAAAATTAGACCTTTAAGATCCGATTCTGGGTTCATTACCCATCATTTCTCTCCCGTTTCGACTCGTCTCCCACCTCTGAGTTGCTATAGTGCCACTACGCTATTTTGGTAGTTTGGATCCATGTTTCGACGTCCACATCATCCCTACAGGTATGCTTTCTCATTTTTACCTATTTTTAGGTTTCCATTTCTAGGTTTTTGTCCATTTAACTTGTATTTTTCAAATTAAACTTTTTCCAACCGCAAAAATTCGATTTTTATTGGGGGATTTTGTTATTGGTGTCTCGAGGAATGAAAGCCCTCAAAATTTTTGAGTTTCATCGGTTGGTTATCGAGAAACTTGGATTTTTGCTCTTTTTGCCCTAATTTGTCGAAATTTTTGATTTCTCGTAATTTCTTCAAATTGGACTTCATTAGCTAGAATTTCCTACTGTAAAAGTATTGTAGGACATGTTGGAACCTACGTAAGTCCTCCTGCCCACGTGTTTGGGTGACAAGTGAGGCTTTTGGCCAACTTACATCGTTATAATGTCAAAATTTTGGATTTTCTATCTTATTAACATATTATCTATTTTTCTTTCTTATTTGTAGATACCATGGCTCGTACCAAGGTACCCAGAGTTTGTGATCCTCTTCGTTTCCGTTCCAACGAAGCCGAGGCACAATATGCCCACTTTGTTTGTAAGAAAGTGGAGGGAGGTCGTATGGTGAACTTGGCTGAGTTAGTCTTGTTCAATGTGGAGAGAGCCTTTGGTAATATGGGGTGGCTCCCTGTCATTACCTACGACACTTGCACACACCCGAATTTAGTGCGACAGTTTTATTGTAATCTCCAGGTGGTGGGGAATTACAATGACGTCGAGAGGGGTCAGGAATTGCATATCACTTGTTACGTCAAAAGGGTGAACATCTCTTTTGATTATCGGAAACTGGCCGACCTACTGGGCATTCCTTATGATGGCCCCATGGTTTACTGTGCTCTTGGAGAGCCACAGTTCGTCTCCACAGAGATGAGGGCTGAGATTGATAGTCAGTTGCTACGACCTGATCGCTGGCAGATGAGGGCTTGCTATATGCGTCCGGCTCCACGGGTCTTTTGCAAGATTATCCAGCATAACCTGCTCCCGCAGAGTGGTCACTACGAGAGGGTTTCCCAGCTGACCCAGTATCTGCTATACAGTATCTGCACTAGACAGCCCGTCTGCCTGCCGTACATCATCATGCGGACTATGATCACTGCTACATTGCGCAGCCATACTAGCAACCTCCCGTACGGATGTACGATCACTATGTTGCTGACCAGCCTGGGAGTTGATTTAGTGGATGAGAAGATTCAGGAGAAAACCTTCTCGTCACCTCTAGATTGGGAGGCTGTCTGCAAGATGGGCTTGCGGGATGCCCAAGTCAGTGACGAGGAGAGGAACGAGATGGTGCGCCCTCACACTCGCATCGAGATTGCTGACGCTGAGGCTGCTACTACCGCCACTAGAGTTCATGCGGATCCTATCGATGATGATGACCACATGTACATGGATGTAGACTCGATACCACCGCCTTCACCCACGCATGTGGCTGGAGCTGGTACTTCATCTGCGGCGGGTCCTACACCTGAAACTGGTCCTTCTCATGCGGCTGGTCCTTCACACCCACCTTCTGATATGATGGAGATGTTGCATGAGATCAGAGAGGCTCAGGGCAGATCTGATCTGAGGATGGAGGAGTTGCTAGACGCTCAGCGTGTGAGAGTGGATGAGCTGGTAGTCACCCAATGCATATTAGACACGCGGATGGGAGAGCTCATAGATGTTCAGCGCCGGTCAGATATGCGTATGGAGGATCTTTTGGGTGCTCAGCGCGTGAGTGATCAGTGGTGGGCTGGTCTCACAGTTAGTCTTCAGACGACCCAGACTCAGGTAGCCTAGTTGACTAGAGTCTATGCTGAGGATTATGACAGAGATCGTGAGACACCGCCTCCTCCTTCACCTCTGGCTTCATAAGTGTATCTTTTCCTTCTTCTTGTACTACAGAGTAACTGTTCGGGTTGTGGATTGTACTCTGTTTTAGTTATGTATATACGTTTGTTTCTTTCACATTGTATTAAAATTGTTCCCCCTTTAATAGATGCATTATTTTGTTTTAAAATTTGGTCTCAAACATCACTTGTGCTTATAATGTGTTAATATTACTGTTTTTACTTTTATCCTATCTCAGTTCACAATTGTCTTGAATGTATGCTAGTTTAACGGACAAGGCCTGAGATGCTCTGATACCAAGTTGTCACACCCCAATTCCACACTATTCAGAACGGTGTGATGAACCGCTAACAAACCAACGGTTCAACTAGGTCTCGAGTAGGCTATATCCGTTTTATCTAAACCCCATACATCCATAATAATAATCAGAGTAAATACACAATAGCGGAAGTCTTATAATAAAATGAACTGAGAATCTATTGTGATATCAATATTTAAATAACAAATTATTCTGTAACAACTAAACATAAATAAATAAATATCAAATACATTTCTTTAATAAATTCAAATAGATAAAACTAAAAATCTAATCGAATACACATGAGTTGCACTCGCAAGAGATGTCATGTCTATCCACTTCATCTTCAGCTATCATCGCTGCAATGTTCCCGTATTCTGGAGCATTTATATAATCTTCAACGATTGTACCTGCATCATCAACCAAAAATATTTGACGTCGAAGGGTGAGCACACATCACGGCTCAGTGAGCAAACAAAACAATGCAACAATACATATGCATGCAATCAATTAATATCTTTGGTCTGGTTTTATGTTTGCACTGTGCTATACAAAGGATAAGTGGCCACCTCACCTCTATGCACGAGACTATGGATACGCCCGATGACTCTCACCGCCGCCCGCAGCACCCATAATGAACATTCTACAACGAAGGTCACGTTTATCGATGCATAACTCCATACCAACAAATTAACCCCTGATGGCTAGGGCTGCAAACGGGGCTCGCTACTAACCAATCCTAATGTCAACCAATTTATCCAAGGCCTCACCCCAGCATCCCTCAGAGCACCCGTAGAGATAGAGCTAAGGACCCTCGGTAGAGTATTGGACTCAAGGACCGAGACCCTCCTTGATGCCCTACGTCGCAATAGTTCTGCTAAGGTAACAGCGATACGACGATGCTAATGCACAAGACTTGAGATAGAGATAGAGCTAAAGTGCCTGGATCAAACACCGCATAACACCTCCCCTGATGCCCTACTCGCATCAAGCACACTAACCACACACAAACACCCACATGCCTATTCCTGGCATCAATCACCATCACCATGTTATAAATAATCAAAATTAAATATGCATGAGCAATAATAGCAGGAATATTAGATGACATGTTGAATGCACATTACAAGCATATTCGCATAGAATCAAGCATGGCATTGGACTCAAGTAAATAAAAGTAGTTTATTACTAACCAATTAGTTTAGGTCTTGTTCCCTCACCTTAGCTTGCTAATAGATACTCTTCCAAGCTTTAGAATCACCTTTATATTGCTATTATATTGCTAGAAGACCTAACAAAGTCGATAAAATTTAATTAAAATTTATTCTAATTTTTAAAACCATTCTGTTAACTGGGGGTCAGAGGTAGGGTTTGAGTTATGACCGACCCCTGGTGCGACCCCCCCTAATCTGGACTTCCAGAACCCTGGGGGTCGATACTCAGGGTCACATAGGGTCGGATGGTCATCGACCCCCTGTGCGACCCCCTGTGGGTTTTGGTAAATTTTCCTCCTTTTAGTCCATTCTTCATGTTTGGGGTCCTATGGCTTGCTCCTACAGTCCATTCAACATACATTCCATGGTCTAGAACCATGAATCATCCACCTATATAGCTTTTATGTATTCTCCCATGGTTTTCCATGGAAACCTAACCATGGGTTGATGGTTTGGGTTTCTCCGAGATCACACTCTCATCCTTATCTAACCTAAGGTCTGTGTAAATTCATCGAATTAGTATCCATACCTAAGAAGAATACTCCTTCTCTGCAACTCTTCTCCTTTTTGCTTTTTCTTCTCTCCCTTGCTTCTCTTCTTCTTCTCTTCCTTCTCTTCTCTTTCTCTCAATTCAATTAGGGTTGTAAAAGGAGTGAAAGAGGCTTAGGGATGTCCTATTTATAGGGTGGAAACTCTTAAACTAAGTCCCATTGAGATTTGGAAGGAATCCAATCGAAATTTGGAAACTTTCCTAATTTTAGTTTCTGGCGGCAACTGGGGGTCGATGAGGGGGTCAATGATCCCGTCGACCCCTGGTTTCCTAAAGTGTCCAACCCCCTCTGTAAAACAGGGGGTCTGACTTTCTGTCTTGGGGGCTCCGACCCTCCCTTGCTGGGTATGCGACCCTCCCTTTAAATTAAGTGTTTTTGGGTCGATTTGATACCTGGGATCACGATCTCCTTCACACCCTTGGTCCATTCATCTCGTCCATGATGGGTAAACCTGGTTCAAGGTGGTAAGACCGGGTTAGTTTGATACTGGTCTTACATCTGCCCCATTGGCCAAGGAAATGATAGAATCCAAAGAGTTGCCCTCATATTTCTCATTATTCAAAGAGAATGAATGAAATTTTTCCGAGCAGTAGGTTAAACCAAAGAACAGATCCAATTTACCCTAGGCTAGGATAGAAACCAGAATCACGGCTAGGGAATGGTCCAATGAGGAAAGCCAATGACCCCTGAACTGGAGCATGAACAGGATTGACCTTGGTCCTGAATTGGGTATGGTTTAATGATGAAACCCTTAACCCCTGAACTGGGGCATGAACCGGATTGACCTTGGGCCTGAATTAGGTATGGTTCAATGAGGAAAGCCCTTGAGTCTTAAGTTGGGCATGAACCGGATTGACCTTGAGCCGGAATTGGGTATAGATCAATGAGGAAAAGTCACCGTGATGTGGTGGAAGTCATCAGTTCGAGCCTGATTATCCCTAAACCCAATGTCAGTTTTTCTATTTTGACTTGCCCCCCCCGCAGTGATCGAATGAGAATGGATAAGAGGCTCGTAGGATTAACGTGACGGGGTAGGGATGGCTATATTTCTGGGAGCCCCTTGAGCCCTAAGTTGGGCATGAACCCGATTGAACTTGGACCCAAATTGAGTGCGGTCCGATGAAGAAAGCCATTGAGCCTTAAGCTGGTCATGAACCAGATTGACATTGGACCCAAATTAAGTGCGGTCCAATGAGGAAAGCCAATGACCCCTGAACTGGGGCATGAACCGGATGACCTTGGGCCTGAATTGGGTATGGTTCAATGAGGAAAGCCCTTGAGTCCTAAGTTGGGCATGAACCAGATTGAACTTGGATCCAAATTGAGTGCGGTCCAATGAAGAAAGCCATTGAGCCTTAAGCTGGTCATGAACCAGATTGACATTGGACCCAAATTGAGTGCGGTCCAATGAGGAAAGCCATTAAGCCCTAAACTGGGGCATGAACTAAATTGACCTTGAACCCAAACTAAGAGTGTTCTAATGAAGAAATCCATTGAACCCCCCAAGCCAAGGCATAAACTAGTCTAATCTTGGACTCAAAATGGTGTAGTGCAATGGCGATACCCCTTGCTCCCCAAGCTGGGGCATAAGCTAGAATGATTTTAAACTCAACTAGAAGTGGTCCATTGATGAATCCATTGAACCCCAAACTAGGGCATGAACCAGAGTAACCTTGAGCTTAAAAAGCAATAGTCCAATTATGAATGGATCCCAAACTGAAAAAAAAAAAAAAAAAAAGGTAAGAATTGTATGGAACCCTGAAAGGTAGGCATCTTGCACCTATAAATAGAGGGGCATGATGAGTCCTGTTGTTAGAGGTCTGAAGGAAGATTTATTCACAACGACTGAAGGTGGTCATCGAAGGCGTTATGCCCGACTGGAGCCGCTTGGACGAACTAGTTGTTTCAACTTTCTATTATCGGTATTCAATAGGTCATCCATGTCTGTGTCCAAGATTGATATGCCTGTTGACAAGTCCAGTCCAATCTGCCCTGTAAGTAAAAGAAAATCACCCCGTTTGGGATTTCAAACTCTGTGCTTTGTCTCTTCCATACATTTCCTCCCAGTTTCATACATTCTCCTATTCCATGTGCGCATCTAATTCTGACTCTGAAGATGATTGAAACAATGAGCCATCTCTTGAACTTCTACGACACCTGGCCTCTTAAGAAAGAAAGGTCCAACCTGTCTGGGAAAGCTTTAAATGATCAATCGGGAGACACAAGAGCACTCTCAAGAAACATGTATTGGAGAAGCTGCCATTTGTTCTACCTATGAAAAGATTCCAGGGGAAGCAATAGACAGTAACAGATCATATTAGCAGGTCAGCCAATCAGTACAAACGAGTAGAGGACAGATGTGCCACCAAGAAGATGGAGATTTCAAAGTTTTACAAAGTACATCATCTGCAAGCAAGAGATACATGATTAATGATCAATATCAAAATCAAAGAATGAGGTCATAAGAATACCAAAAAAAAAAAAATTCAAGCCTATGTTTTATCTACATCAATAATGGGAGGCAGTCACATCAGACAAAAAGTGGTGATGAACTTCCAAAGGACAGCATACGGATTCACCATTCAGATAAAATCAGATCTAAATGAGCAGTCACAAATGCTCATAAAGTTTACATAAGATCAGAGTACTAACTGGGGCAAAGACGTTCAATTTGATTGGAAATGTTTTGAATAAGAAGATTCAAATCCAATATTGAAAGTCATGATTCAACTTTGCGATCAAGCGAAGCACTGCATTATGTGGCCTCCACATCCAAAAAAAAAAAAATAGCAAGATGTTGAATGGAATTGGAGCTCGACAGTAAACCAATTGTCCCTCTCACTTTAAGAGGATGGTAATTCCAATCAAAGCCTGATAGCAAGTGCAATCGTTCTTCGAGATTCACAGCATGTTGGACCGAACTTTTGACTTTGGCCAATTACATCCCGCCTTTACAGGAGACGATCTCATCACTTCTTCATCATCAGAGAAAGATTTATCATCGGCATTAGACTCTCTCTCCCGTCTATCAATCTGACGGCCTTCCAAGGAGTCTCTATCACAAGCCCTTCTTTTGATTATCAGTTTTTATGGCATTGTATCTCGTGATCATGTCATCATTTTATGTACAAATTCATGAATCTGGCTGGAAGTCTCATCTATCGTTCATTACATCTGACAGCTTCCCAAGGTTCCTATAAGCTCTTCATTTCTCAAGCCAATAAAATGGGATCTTCTCGGTAAGATAAACCCATTCTACATAAACAATCAAACACTCTCCCAATGGTAGACCCATGTGGACAGTTTTACATCAGTCCTCCCAGACCTTCAACATCAATACTTGTCAACAAACCTAAAGGTTTCAGGTCCAGATATGATCGCGACTGATTCGGCATCTCGATGTAGCTTGTTGAGACATGTGTTCCATCTGAACATCTCCAAGAAAGGAAAACATAATTTGGCACCATTTTTAATTTTGGTGTGGGACTGCATTTCCCTAATGTCACTTTTAGTGATGATTCAAATAGCTGCCCGCCTATCAATGCGTGTAGGTGTCAACTTAAACAGTAGGGTAAGGCTACCCATTAGTCATGAAAGTCATGCCATTCGGACTTCCCCTAAGGGTTTAAGACCATTGGATAGGACCATAATTTTGGCAATATCCTCACCATATTAGGACTCTTTATTCAACCCAAGATGGGGTTTGCAAAAAAAATAAATAAATGAAGAAAAGAAACCTCAGCAAGGAAAAGCAACCCTCAATGGGCAACCCATAATACCTCAGTGGGGATAGGCGACCTGGTGCAACCCTAAAGCATTGTGTAAGCACCCCATTTTTGCCATCCCAGCTAAACAAAGCCCTGCGGGCGAGTAGAAAAAAAAAGGAGAAAGATGATCGAAAGTTTGAATTTTTGACTGCGAATTTGAGGAAGTTTTCAATGGGTCTGTGAATTTGAGGAAGTTTTCAATGGGTCCACAGCAAGGTCATGGGTTATAATTTTACATGGATGCATAGGTCATAGAATTATCTTCGAAACGAGACCAGAATTGCTCGATTCTGACATCAAATGAAGAAGATATGATCATTTTAGTTAGATGATACGTACAAGGGAGGTTTATGAAATTATTATAAATAATCCCAGGGGCCTTCATGCAAATTATCCTAAGTTGGATTGTTTGAATTTCAAATCATCATATCTTGATCATCCGACATCGGATTCAAATGATTCCAAGACCATTATTCTTCATTCATGATGTTCTACAAAGTGGACGTAAAAAATCCCAGGTAGAAGTCACCAGTGGGTCCCATGCAAGCTTGCATGCAAAATTATCGTTAAAACTTCAAAGCTTCATATCTTTTCCGTTCTACGTCGGATTCAAACGATTCCAAGGCCATTGTTCTTCATTTGTGATGTCCTACAAAGTGGACGTGAAAAATCTCAGGTAAAAGTCTCCGGAGGGTCCCATGCAAAATTACATATGGAAATGGTCATTTAATATTCACAAATTCATATTTTGATCATCCCATATCCAAATCAGGTGATTCTAGTCTCATTATGTTCCATTTTTAGTGCTATACAAAGTGGACGTAAAATATTTCCGGTAGAAGCTTCCGAAGGATCTCATGCAGAATGGTCAGCCAAATTATCGATAATTGGTCTGCTTAAACTTCAAAAATTCATAAGTTAACCATTTTACTTCCAAATGAGGTGATTCCAGTTTTTATATTCCTCATTTTTAATGTTCTACAAAATGAACGTAAAAAATTTAGAATAGAGGCCATCAGAAAATTCCATGTGGGATGACAGCGGAAATAACCCATGAAATGATAGAGAGTAAATCCAATTAATTCCAACCAATCCAGTCAACTCAGTTCAAGCCAGTTCTGGTCCAACCTAGCTCAACCCATATCAGTTTAACTCAATCAACCCAAGCTAGTCTCAACCCATTTCGAATCAGTTCATCCATGTGCATAGTATTTATATATTATATATATTGTATACTATACATATATGTATGTTATTAAATATATGTGTATATAATATATGTTATTATACATAAAAGATAAAATCTAAAAGATCTTGCATAAGAAAAAGGAAAGAGGAGAGAGAAGAGACGTGAAAGAGAAGGAGGCTTTAGGGTTGAGATGAAATCTAAAAGATCTTGGAGAAGAAAAAGGAAAGAGGAGAGAGAAGAGACGTGAAAGAGAAGGAGGCTTTAGGGTTGAGATGAAATCTAAAAGATCTTGGAGAAGAAAAAGGAAAGAGGAGAGGGAGAGACGTGAAAGAGAAGGAGGCTTTAGGGTTGAGATGAAATCTAAAAGATCTTGGAGAAGAAAAAGGAAAGAGGAGAGAGAGGAGACGTGAAAGAGAAGGAGGCTTTAGGGTTGAGATAAAATCTAAAAGATCTTGGAGAAGAAAAAGGAAAGAGGAAAGAGAGGAGACGTGAAAGAGAAGGAGGATTTAGGGTTGAGATAAAATCCAAAAGATTTTGGAGAAGAAAAAGGAAAGAGTAGAGAGAGGAGACGTGAGAGGGAGATTAGGTTTTCCTTCTTGGAAGTAAATCCAAATAAGATTGAGAAAAAAGTTGAAGATTGAGATAAAGAGAGAGGGCACGGTTTTGGGGAGAGGGAAGAGAGGATTTCCAAAAGAAAAAAAAGGATAAGAGAGAGAAAAGTGGGCACGGTTTTGGGGATGGGTTGAGAGGAATTTTCAAAAGAGAAAAAAAAGGGATAAGAGAGAGAAAAGAGGGGAAGAAACGTGAGAGAAAGAGGGCACGGTTTGGGGGAGAAAAAAAAAGGATTTCCAAAGTAAAAAAAAAAAGGGATAAGAGAGAGAAAAGAGGGAATGAAACGTGAGAGATAGAGAGGGCACGGTTTTGGAGAGAAGGAGGGGATTTTTCCAAAAGAGAAAAAAAAAAACGTGAAACGCTTAGGTTTGGGAGAAGGCTCACATTTTTTTGGGAGAAAAAGAGAAAGAAGCATGAAGAAGAAGAAAAAGAAAAAAAGGTATGCATTCATACCTGAAACCGATCATCACCGCTGTTGTACCTTTCATCCCTCCATCATTCATCATCAACTCCCTCACCCCACATACACCACACCGAATCCCAACACCCCAATCTGTTCTCGAGCCTTGGTTTGGTTTCAAGTCAATCCTCTTTGGTATCTCCCTACAGTTTTCAATCCACCAACTAGAGTAAAGCTATTCTGTGACTGGAGTTGCTTAGAGAGTCACCATGAAAAGAAATTGACATTTGTAGAGATCCATGGTTCATGATATTGCTGTACGGTTTGGGACTATGATGCGGACAAAGGTGCTCAAGTTACTAAGAAAATGTTGTCGTGACATGGTTCAGCATGGGACAAAGTATGAGCATGAGTTTCGATAAGGTATATCATTGTCTTCTTTTCATATTATTCCCTAAATGTATAGAGATTGATTTATCCCTTGTTGCTTGTTGGTCCCATATTGCTTGTCAAACACGGTTTAAGTTGTAGTGCTTTTTTTTTCTCTTTGTTCGCTTTATTGGCTTCAACAAGGAGGCATGTTTAAGCAATAAGTGATGAGAGAGAGCTAGTGAATGAAAGAAATAAAGAGAGAGAGAGTGCAAGGGTCTGGTTCGGTTAAGAGAGAAAGAGAGGGAGAGTTGAGAGGAAGTGAGTGGAATATTGTTTTTATTAGTTTGTTTAGCTTCAACTCATATGAGAGAGAATGAGTGGATGTTGTTGAGTGGAGTATTTTTGTTTATTTGATTTTCTAATTTCAGCAAACATGAGAGAGATGAGTTTTATATTATCTTTTTGCATGCAATACATGATAAAGAGGTTTATTTATATTTAGATTATTTGGTTTTCATGCATATAATACATGAGAGTGGGTGGTGAGGTTTAATTATATTTTTTTTGATTCTCATGTGAAAGAGAGAAAAAGGGAGAGAGAGAATAAAGAGGAGAAAACAGGAAAAAAAAAAGGAAAGAAAGATGGGAAATCCGACATGAGGGAGAGAGAAAAAAAAAACTTAATAGAAAGACAGAAACAAACCAACTTAATTGTTTTTGGAATGCTACACATGTTTATTGCCATATTTGATGCTCACATTGCTCACATGCCATACTTGGAATGCTTTCACATGTTATCTTTGGGTCCTTACATGATTCTTGTTGTTTTGGAATGTTACACATGCTTATTGCCATATTTGTCTGTTACACATGCTCACATGCCATATTGGATGATTACTGCCATGTTTGGATGTACACTTACCATGTTCGTATTGATTCACATGCTCACTTGCCATTTTTGACTGATTTGTTGCTAAATTTGAATATATTTCCAACATGCTATATTTGGATGCTTACCCTGCTATATTTGGAATACTACCATTGATATAGTTGGAATATTTTCATTTGCCATATTTGTCTTGGAAAGAGAAAAATAAAAAAATAGCAACTAGGGCAAGATACACCCTGAAATAGAAAGAATTGAACAATTAGGGTAGAAAACCCTAAGATGGAAAAAAAACAATAATTAGGGAAAGTGAAACCCTAAAAATAAAAAAAATAGCAATTAGGGCAAAATAAACCCTAGAATAAAGAGAATAATTAGGGTATGAAACCATAAAAAATGAAAATCACAATGAAAATGGATAGGAAACCCTAGAAACCTAAAAATGGAAACAATTAAAAATGGTAGGAATTTAGGTCTCATCCCTAGATCCTATTGACAAAAATAGAAAGAATTTGGTACACATCCCAAATAAAAATGGTAGGAATTTAGGTCTCATCCCTAGATCCTATTAACAAAAATAGAAAGAATTTGGTACACATCCCAAATAAAAATGGTAGGAATTTAGGTCTCATTCCTAGATCCTATTGACAAAATTGGAAGGATTTGGTACACATTCCAAATCTGACTCTCACAAATTTTTGAACTACGTCGTACCTGATTTCTAGGGCAAACCCTAGAATACGTAGGCAATTTGGGAATCCCAAATACAGTACAAAGCCACCCATCAACCATACATCTATCATAAACTTCAACTTTAACAACAAAGAATCTAATTGAAGCAAATGCATAAATCACTTCCATAATCATTAATCACACAAACCCTTTCGAACTACGTTTTTTGACTTGATTTCCAGGATTGGAATACGTAGGCAGTTTGAGATGTCTTACACATCTCAGATTCAGTCCAAGACCGAACCATCTTTGGTTCGGTTCATTGTATGATATTGTACATTACGTTTTCTTGTTTATTTACTTTAAAACATGATTGGCTGAACCCTAGGTTAGAATAACTTAGCAACTTGGTTTAGGACATCCCCCATTGAACCCTAGTCATCCAGTTGACCAAGCACAGTCAAAATTAGAATTTAAGGAAAGTTAGGAGGCCGATATTGATCGGGCGGTTTGGGTGCCTAACACCTTCCCATAACCGTACCCTGAATACTTACCCGATCTCTTGCAGACCAAAGAACCGATACATTGGGTCACGAGTCAATAGAAGTCTTACCTTAGGGTGAGGCTACATTTTTAGAGGTCCTAGACCTTAATCTAGGTGGTGACTCCAACAGAACAAATCGATCTTCATCGATACGGGATACACATTTTCCATCCGAGGAGGATCACGTCGATTTCCCATTGTCCTCACAGTGGCGACTCCGCTGGGGATGAATATTCAGACTCCTAGGATACTTTCCTTATATTGATTTGCTTGACATTTGATGCTAGATCTAGGGTACTATATTTATTGTTTGTACATATTGTTTTGGAAGGAATGGGTTCAGTCACACTTTCGTGCGAGTAGCCGAACCGGGTCCCATGCATGTGGGGCAGCCCGCTAGGAGAAACACACAGCCTTGGCCTGTACTTTATGAGACCACGACCGGCGAGCAGCCTCTAACGAGCGTTTCTTGGGTCCGCCTGGGAATGCGTTATGCTACTCCACGTCGCTTGGATCCTTGCAACATAGTATATAAAGGGAATGGGGGCCCATTATTCATCGAGCATTCGGTGATAGGTTACCCCGTCCTCGTCAAGGTGGCCTTTTCTGTCCTAACCCAGTTTGAGCCATATGTATGTTATTTTTGGTCCATCTTTGAACCAACATGGTAAAATCTACTCGATCATAATATTTACATCCGGGATGTCGAAGTTCTGCCCGTTTTTGTCCTTGACTTATCAACATGTTTGGATCCACACTTGAGTATTCTTGTCTCTCACTCGTTCAGAGCGTGAGGGTTACGTATACCCGCATACACATTAGTATGGGCAGTCTATACACGCCCTCCATCATAAAAATCTCATTGTGTTGACCGTTCAATATTGATATATCAATCTCAAAAAACGATCAGAAAATCCCTGCCACGACATAGATACTGTGATCAAGTAGAAATTTACCGGTTTTTTCAATCATGAACCGCTTTTGTCATCCATCATGAAAACTACAAAAAGCATATCCGTTTCAATTTTTTTGAAATTTGATGAACCACATGGTCGAACCTTGGTGCTACAATGATCCATTCGAAATCTTGAGGCCCCAAGACCAATCATGGGGTTATTTAAATACAAATAAATTGTTACAGATGATGTCTGATGGTCGGTTTTCATGAAGGAGCTAACTTTGTTTGGTCGAGTCAGCTTGTATGTGTATGTGCATCCTTCTCGTGTCCAGTCACTTCTAAGTCTTAACCTTCGTTCATTGTTTATATAAAAATAAAATTAAAAAAAAACAAAAAAAAAAAAAAAGAAAAAAAAAAAAGAAAGAAAGGTTGAACTAGGGAGGATATAATTGTCTAGACTTAAGAGAACACCTGAGTGTGTAGACAAAGCATCCACTCTTATTACATCCTCTCATAAGAAGGTCTCATCATCACCGATTCATGTCTCGGTTCATATTCATAAGGAGGACTTTTGTACCTCAAAATGTTGGAATGGTTGGAAGACAGCATATTGAGAGCCCAAATATTTCAGAATGGAATTGAAATTCCAAGATCAGAGTTGAGGAATCCAAGAGGGTAGAAATCTGAATCATAGGTTCTGAGAGATTATATGTTTCTTTCCCATACTAGCATACCTGCCAAATTTAAATGGAAAAAAAAAACTGAGATTGGAAAGCATTTCATTCACCCTTGGCAATTGAGCCATTTGACTGAAGGAGTTGGTTTCCGACTCCCTAATTATTTTCATCCCCCAAGGAGTAGCCCTCAAACCTTCAAGAATGGCCCACCCCACCTCCCAAAATACAGGATGAAAAGGAAGACCATGTGGTCAATTGTATCCCAAAATTAAGGTAGCCTGAAAATGAACTTCATGTGCACCCTAAACTGGGGCACAACCAAAATGTCAGTATACACTAAATTGGGGCACAACTAAAATATCAATGCACCATAAACTGGGGCATAATTAAAGTGTTAATGGATTCAAAGTGGGGCAAACAAAAAAGGTGATGGACCAACTGGGGTATAGGTCAAAGTTTCATGACATCCAAACTGGGGCATAAGATTGGAATACATTTAACCCAAATTGAGGCATTGGCCAAGTGAATGTCAAATCCAAATTGGGGCATAAATCAAAATGATAATAGACTCAAGAGGGGTTTAGCTCAAGATGGAAAGAGTCGAACACATGTCGATAGATAGGCGTAATGAGCCTTATTAGCGAAAATTTAAACGAAAATTCGGTCCTACAATCGATCATAAGTTGGCGTCAATGATGTCGTATCCAATTGGGGTAACTCGGTGAATTACTTGTTTAAACTAGCTACCATTGGTATCTGATAGGTCATCTATGTTTGGGCTTAAGTTCGATGTGTCTGTAGACGGTCCAGTCCAAAATGCTCTGAAAAAATGAACAATAATTATCTCATTGAGACATCAACAACAGTGCTTTACTACTTCCAATCAATTCCTTCCCAGTTTGATATTTCTTCCTCTTCCATGTCCATTGCTAATTCTGACTCTGATGACGATTGAGATGAAGGACCACAACCTGAACTTCTACTCCATCAGCCTTTAGAGAAATGAAAGCTCAACACACACGTGAAAGTTATAGATGATTAAGTTGAAGTCATGCAAGCATTCACAAAGATACAAGTTGGTACATCAAAATGTCATCCCATTTGATCAATTTACAGAAAGAATTTTTTATGGGATATTTCTATAGACAAGGACCATTCAAATGATTAAGTCTTTTACAAGTGCATAAAGTCTACAGACATAAAACTTGCTACGGATCAACCTCAAAGTCAAAGATGAGCTCAAAAAAAAAAAAAAAAAAAAGAGAGAGAGAAAAGAAAAAAAAGGAAGAAAGAAAAAAAAAGAAAAAAAGAAAAAAGAAAAAAAAGAGAAAAAAAAAAGAAAGAGCTATACAAAATAATGAGGTTGGTTAGCATACTACATTGGAACAATGATGGTGGAGAAGTTCAACTATGGTGCATAGACATGGAGCAACTACTTTGAAACACTAATGATGAGTGAGTTCGATTACAAGGCATATACATGGGGCAACTCCTTTGGAGCCCTACCGATGGACGAGTTCAGTTATAGAGCAATAAGACAATTGGTTCTCATACAATGACATATAGACACCATTTCTTCGAACCTGATTGGAGAGCTGATCGTTTGTTGTGGTTCACATTGTGTGTTGAGCTGGATTTTTGATATTGGTCACTACATCCCGCCCATACAGGGGGTTGTCTCATCACTTTGTTGTCATCAGAGGATTTTTTCTTTTCGGCTAAAGACTCTCTCTCCCGTCCATCAATCTGACGGTCTTCCACAGAGTCTACATTACATGCCCTTATTTCAAATGTTACAAAATTTTATCGTATCATTTCTTGTGAACATGTCGTCTTGTTATGCATAAATATTTTTTAATAAATCTGACGGGAATATCTATCTATCGTTCATCATTTCGACGGCGTCCAAAAATTCCATAGTCCTTTTTTGCTAGCCGATAAAATGGCATCGCCTAGTGGAGATCAAGCCATTCTACATAAACAACCAAACACTCTCCCAATGACAGACCCATTGGACAGTTTCTTATCTGTCCATCTGGACCTTCATCGTCATACTTGTATACAGACTTAAAGGATTTGGGCCCAAACATGGTTACAACTGATTCAGCATCTGAGCATAGCTTGTTGAAACTTGTTTTCTATCTGAGTGATACCGAGAAGAGAAAGCATTCTTTGACGTTTTTTCTAAAGATTAGTGTAGGGTTGCATCTCCTTAAGGTTATTTCTAGTGATGACTCAAAAGTCGTCTGCCTATCAATATGTGCAAACTTGAACTAAGACACCGGGGCAAAATCACCCATTTATCCAAACATCATGAGTTTAGTTGAGCCCTCTGTTTGAAACTCTAGCTGAGTTCATTTGAATGTAAGAGAAAGATGACTCATACAAATTTGATAAATGAAAGAAAATTGAGTCATTGTCATCATTTGCCCCTCATTAAAAAGACCTGATTTCCCTTTGATCAAAGTGAAACCCATATAAATTTGGCAGGAATGCCGAACATATCAAAATTGCCTTTTAAAGAAAAGAAACATGTTTCTCTTGGTCTAGATTAAGTCAAGTCAAGGAAAGTCGATCAAATCATGATCTCTAGTTCCTCTTGGATTCCGAGCAATGTTAGTGGACAAAGTGCAGATGCTGAGCCTCATTGTGGCTACCTCAATATTTATGAAAAGTTCAACCCATTTTGGGAATGAAGAAAGATGAAGAAAGAAATTGAAAAGAATAAGAAAAAGAAAAAATAAAAAATGAAAGTACAGAGAAGAAAGAATACTGAATGAAAGCAGAATTAGAATGGAAAAGAGAACAAGATGCAAGCAAAGAGAAGAAAGAAAGAAAGATCATGGAAAGAGAGAAAAAACCAGCCCGAACTACGCGGAACCTGATTCCGGAGGGATGGAAATCCCAAAGGATACGTAGGCAATTTGGGACACCCCAAATTCGGTCCAAAGGATACACATCCAAAGGCTACACATCCAAAGGCTACACAGCCAAAGGCTACACATCCAAAGGATACACATCCAAAGGCTACACATCCAAAGGCTACACAGCCAAAGGCTACACATCCAAAGGCTACACATCCAAAGGCTACACAGCCAAAGGCTACACATCCAAAGGTTACAAATCCAGAGCACAAAACACAGTTACAGTTACATCATGAGCGGTCTTGAGCCAAAGTCACAGACCTGATAGGGTCGCTACTCAAGAAGCTTGACATCGCTACTCAAGGAGCTTGACATCTACAGTTACACCATGAGCGGTCTTGAGCCAAAGTCACAAACCTGATAAGGTCGCTACTCAAGGAGCTTGACATCTACATTTTTTTGTTGTACAGAGTCAAAAAAAAAAAAAAAAAAAAAATTTTACAGCATCAATTCAAGGGAGCAATGTTATAATCCAGATCAAGTGCAGAATAATGCAAAAATGGGCCACTTTTGTCTTCGGCCTCAATTGCCCACAATCTCGGCCGAAGAGGGGCATCTGTAAGCACCCCATTTTCGCCATCCCAGCTAAACAAAGCCCTGCGGGAGTGTGGATAACAAAAGGAGAAAGATGATCGAAAGTTTGGATTTTTGACTACGAATTTGAGGAAGTTTTCAATGGGTCTGTGAATTTGAGGAAGTTTTCAATGGGTCCACAACAAGGTCATGGGTTATAATTTTCCATGGATGCATAGGTCATAGAATTATCTTCGAAACGAGACCAGAATTGCACGATTCTGACATCAAATGAAGAAGATATGATCATTTTAGTCAGATGATACGTACAAGGGAGGATTATGAAATTATTATAAATAATCCCAGGGGCCTTCATGCAAATTATCCTAAGTTGGATTGTTTGAATTTCAAATCATCATATCTTGATCATCCGACATCGGATTCAGATGATTCCAAGACCATTATTCTTCATTCATGATGTTCTACAAAGTGGACGTAAAAAATCCCGGGTAGAAGTCACCAGTGGGTCCCATGCAAGCTTGCATGCAAAATTATCGTTAGAACTTCAAAGCTTCATATCTTTTTCGTTCTACGTCGGATTCAAACGATTCCAAGGCCATTGTTCTTCATTTGTGATGTCCTACAAAGTGGACGTGAAAAACCTCAGGTAAAAGTCTCCGGAGGGTCCCATGCAAAATTACATATGGAAATGGTCATTTAATATTCAAAAATTCATATTTTGATCATCCCATATCCAAATCAGGTGATTCTAGTCTCATTATGTTCTATTTTTAGTGCTCTACAAAGTGGACGTAAAATATTTCCGGTAGAAGCTTCCGAAGGATCTCATGCAGAATGGTCAGCTAAATTATCGATAATTGGTCTGCTTAAACTTCAAAAATTCATAAGTTAACCATTTTACTTCCAAATGAGGTGATTCCAGTTTCTATATTCCTCATTTTTAATGTTCTACAAAATGAACGTAAAAAATTTAGAATAGAGGCCATCGGAAAATTCCATGCGGGATGACAGCGGAAATGACCCATGAAATGATAGAGAGAAAATCCAATTAATTCCAACCAATCCAGTCAACTCAGTTCAAGCCAGTTCTGGTCCAACCTAGCTCAACCCATATCAGTTTAACTCAATCAACCCAAGCCAGTCTCAACCCATTTCGAATCAGTTCATCCATGTGCATAGTATTTATATATTATATATATTGTATACTATACATATATGTATGTTATTAAATATATGTGTATATAATATATGTTATTATACATAAAAGATAAAATCTAAAAGATCTTGGAGAAGAAAAAGGAAGGAGGATAGAGAGGAGGATAGAGAGGAGATGAAACAAAAGTCTTGAAAGAGAAGGGAGGCTTTAGGGAAAAAAAAAAAAGGAGAGGGGGGGGGGGGAGGAGGAAAGAGAAGGGGCTTTAGGGTTGAGATGAAATCTAAAAGATCTTGGAGAAGAAAAAGGAAAGAGGAGAGAGAGGAGACTAAAAAAAAAGGAGTTTAGGTTTGAGATGAAATCTAAAAAGATCTTGGAGAAGAAAAAGGAAAGAGGAGAGAGAGAGATGTGAAAGAGAAGGAGGCTTTAGGGTTGAGATGAAATCTAAAAGATCTTGGAGAAAAAGGAAAAAGGGAAAAAAAGGGGGGAGATTTTTGATTTTAAATTAATATTTTTAAAAAAAAAAAAAAAAGGAGGAGGGGGAGGAGAAAAAAATTATTTTTTTTTTTTTTTAAAAAAAAAGGGAAAAAAGAAAAAAAAAGGGGGGAAAAAGAAGCATGAAGAAGAAGAAAAAGAAAAAAAGGTATGCATTCATACCTGAAACCGATCATCACTGCTGTTGTACCTTTCATCCCTCCATCATTCATCATCAACTCCCTCACCCCCATACACCACACCGAATCCCAACACCCCAATCTATTCTTGAGCCTTGGTTTGGTTTCAAGTCAATCCTCTTTGGTATCTCCCTGCAGTTTTCAATCCACCAACTAGAGTAAAGCTATTTTGTGACTGGAGTTGCTTAGAGAGTCACCATGAAAAGAAATTGACATTTGTAGAGATCCATGGTTCATGATATTGCTGTACGGTTTGGGACTATGATGCGGAGAAAGGTGCTCAAGTTACTAAGAAACTGTTGTCGTGACATGGTTCAGCATGGGACAAAGTATGAGCATGAGTTTCGATAAGGTATATCATTGTCTTCTTTTCATATTATTCCCTAAATGTATAGAGATTGATTTATCCCTTGTTGCTTGTTGGTCCCATATTGCTTGTCAAACACGGTTTAAGTTGTAGTGCTTTTTTTTTCTCTTTGTTCGTTTTATTGGCTTCAACAAGGAGGCATGCTTAAGCAATAAGTGATGAGAGAGAGCTAGTGAATGAAAGAAATAAAGAGAGAGAGAGTGCAAGGGTCTGGTTCGGTTAAGAGAGAAAGAGAGGGAGAGTTGAGAGGAAGTGAGTGGAATGTTGTTTTTATTAGTTTGTTTAGCTTCAACTCATATGAGAGAGAATAAGTGGATGTTGTTGAGTGGAGTATTTTTGTTTATTTGATTTTCTAATTTTAGCAAACATGAGAGAGATGAGTTTTATATTATCTTTTTGCATGCAATACATGATAGAGAGGTTTATTTATATTTAGATTCTTTGGTTTTCATGCATATAATACATGAGAGTGGGTGGTGAGGTTTAATTATATTTTTTTGATTCTCATGTGAAAGAGAGAAAAAGGGAGAGAGAGAATAAAGAGGAGAAAACAGGAAAAAAAAAGGAAAAAAAAAAGGAAAGAAAGATGGGAAATCCGACATGAGGGAGAGAGAAAAAAAACTTAATAGAAAGACAGAAACAAACCAACTTAATTGTTTTTGGAATGCTACACATGTTTATTGCCATATTTGATGCTCACATTGCTCACATGCCATACTTGGAATGCTTTCACATGTTATCTTTGGGTCCTTACATGATTCTTGTTGTTTTGGAATGCTACACATGCTTATTGCCATATTTGTCTGTTACACATGCTCACATGCCATATTGGATGATTACTGCCATGTTTGGATGTACACTTACCATGTTCGTATTGATTCACATGCTCACTTGCCATTTTTGACTGATTTGTTGCTAAATTTGAATATATTTTCAACATGCTATATTTGGATGCTTACCCTGCTATATTTGGAATACTACCATTGATATAGTTGGAATATTTTCATTTGCCATATTTGTCTTGGAAAGAGAAAAATAAAAAAATAGCAACTAGGGCAAGATACACCCTGAAATAGAAAGAATTGAACAATTAGGGTAGAAAACCCTAAGATGGAAAGAAAACAATAATTAGGGAAAGTGAAACCCTAAAAATAAAAAAAAATAGCAATTAGGGCAAAATAAACCCTAGAATAAAGAGAATAATTAGGGTATGAAACCATAAAAAATGAAAATCACAATGAAAAGGGATAGGAAACCCTAGAAACCTAAAAATGGAAACAATTAAAAATGGTAGGAATTTATGTCTCATCCCTAGATCCTATTGACCAAAATAGAAATAATTTGGTACACATCCCAAATAAAAATGGTAGGAATTTAGGTCTCATCCCTAGATCCTATTAACAAAAATAGAAAGAATTTGGTACACATCCCAAATAAAAATGGTAGGAATTTAGGTCTCATTCCTAAATCCTATTGACAAAATTGGAAGGATTTGGTACACATTCCAAATCCGACTCTCACAAATTTTCGAACTACGTCGTACCTGATTTCTAGGGCAAACCCTAGAATATGTAGGCAATTTGGGAATCCCAAATACGGTACAAAGCCACCCATCAACCATACATCCAGATAAACTTCAACTTGAACAACAAAGAATCTAATTGAAGCAAATGTATAAATCACTTCCATAATCATTAATCACGTAAACCCTTTCGAACTACGTTTTTGGACTTGATTTCCAGGATTGGAATACGTAGGCAGTTTGAGATGTCTTACACATCTCAGATTCAGTCCAAGACCGAACCATCTTTGGTTCGGTTCATTGTATGATATTGTAACATTGCTCTCATTGTCCCTATATAGAAAAATCCAGTGGTTCATATAGACAAGTGTCATACCCAGTCTACCCTCCATAAGGAAAGAAACCGCTCTTGCTCTCCAATGAATCATACTCGGAGGAGTTGAACAAACCATCATTTGTTGGGCTCCATAGCATTGCCTTTCAACAGAATTCTATCTTCAAATCCTTTTGTCATGGCCTGGTTACGGATGTAGCCAAATTCATCAAATCATCAGCTCCCTCATTTTTCAAGATTCAAAAATAGTTTATTTAAGAAGTCACTTTCTGCAATCAATCTGTCAATCTTCCCTTGACCTTGGAAGCATGGTCAAATTTTTGATGCAATCCAGATTCAACCAAGTTCTAACTCTGTTAGATTTCCTGTATGCTTCTATCTTGCCCCTAGCATACTACAGTAGTGGTATGTCACAACATGCAGACATTGGGGCACAGATATACCCTATGTAGAGGAATTGAACTTGATCATGAGCATTACATCTAGGAACCATTTGTCTAGTCTGAAGTCACTGACTTTCCTAGTCAATAGAAGTAGATCCATCCAAGTTGGTTTTTGCCAAATTCTCAGTTCTCCCAATCATGTTGAAGAAGAAAAGCCAATGTGGTCACTCACTTATTAGGATCTAGTCACCAAATTCTCTGAAGGAACACTTCGAATCCTTTGCTCCTCATGCCTACTTTCGGGCCATGATTCATTCATCTTTCAAAATTGGCACAACAATGTTGCAAAGCCTTGAGCTTTTCATGAGCCTAGATCAAGGGCCAAACCCATGTCACATTTCATCGCTGCTTGGCTGTTCTACCAATTTGGTATACCATAGTGCACAGTCAAAGAACTTAGTTGACCAGATGCCCCTTGACAGTTTAACACCAAGGTCAATTAATAAAATCACTTTGGATAGAGACTGTCAAGCTCCCCTCATTCTTGTCCAAAATCCTCGCTAGAGTCTCTTTCAATCCAAAATCCAACAACACCAATGTTGGCTGAAGAAAATCATTACTTTTCAAATTACATGGAACCTTTCCAAGGGAGCAACCAAGTCATCCCTACCATGCTGAAATTGAGTCAAACATTCAGTTCCAGGTCATAAATGGCAAATTTCAAATCTAGGTATCATGCCAGCAAAGTCCATGACACCATTTCCATTGATTCTATGTTTTATGCCTTCACCAATAAAGCAGGGGCAAAAAAAATCTTGGAAAACTGCCAAGGAATTCACCATCATTTTAAATATGTCCAGCACTCTATAGGTTCAAAGTCAAGAGACTTCCAAGATGGGTTAGATTTCAACCCTAAAGGTTCAAAGTCAACAAAGACTTTCTGTGTGGGTTACTTTCGAGCATCCTAAAGATTCATAGCAACAAAGCTACTTAAAAGGATATTCTAGTTTCCATTCCCGAAGGTTGATAGCCAAAGAGCTTCCAAGAAGGATATTCTAATTTTCAATCCTGAAGATCCAAAGCTGGTAGGAAGTTCAAAGATGAATCAATAATAAATTCCTCACCCTATAAGTAACCTTCTGAGTTCTTGCTCATTTCAAAATCAATAGCAAATTCCTTACCCTAAAAATGACCATCTAAGTTCCTGCTCATTTCATAATCAAATGCAAAGCCCTAGCTCATCCAAAGTTCAAATCAATCTCATGCAGAGCCCTAGCTCATCCAAAGATCAAGTCAATCTCAGCCTATAAGTGAATTCAGAGCCCTAGCTCATCCAAAGATCAAATCAATCTCAGATTATTAGTGAATCAAATGTAGAGTCCTAGCTTATTCAAAGATCAAATCAATCTCAGCCTATAAATGAATCAAATGCGGAGCCCTAGCTTATTCAGAAAATCAATCTCAGAATCTCGATCAAAAAAGCCTCAGTTCAATCGAAGAAAAGGCAACAAATCCTCCATCCAAACAAATCAAAGCCGAGCCCAAGCTCGTGCAACCAACCTTGTATTCATAGCTTAGCTCCATACAAGAAGAGGTTCCAAGCCTATAAATCAGTCTTGTATTCACAGCATAGCTCCATACAAGAAGAGGTTCCAAACCTATAAATCAGCCTTGTATTCACAGTCTAGCTTCATACAAGAAGAGGTTCATCAGCCTACAAATGGATCAAGCCGGGTCCAAGCCCGCACATACCTTGCATCATGAGTTCTACCTCAGCAAGAAGAGGTTCCCAGCCTACAAATGAGCCTTGTATTCACAGCCTAGCTTCATACAAGAAGAGGTTTATCAGCCTACAAATGGATCAAGCTGGGTTCAAGCCTGCGAGTACCTTGCATCACGAATTCCTCCTCAGCAAGAAGAGGTTCCCAGCCTACAAATGACACTTGTATTCACAGCCTAGCTTCGAACAAGAAGAGGTTTATCAGCCTACAAATGGATCAAGTCGGGTTCAAGCCCGCGAGTACCTTGCGTCATGAGTTTCACCTCAGCAAGAAGAGGTTCCCAACCTACAAATGAGCCTTGTATTCACAGTCTAGCTTCGTACAAGAAGAGGTTTATCAGCCTACAAATGGATAAAGCCGGGTCCAAGCCCGCACGTACCTTGCATCATGAGTTCCACCTCAGCAAGAAGAGGTTCCCATCCTACAAATGAGCCTTGTATTCACATCCAAGCTTTATACAAGAAGAACAATCATCAATTTTTCAAGAAGAACAAACCTTCTTGCCAGTTGAACTACGTTCTGGGCTTGATTTCTAGGACACCCTTAGAATACGTAGGCAGTTTAGGATGAATTACCCTAAGTGCAGCCCAATAAATAATCTCACTCATATCCCAAAAATATGGTTCTTTTATTTTCAATCTTCAATTGATAACAATCTCGGCTAAAGAGGGACATTTGTAAGCACCGCATTTTTGCCACCCTCTGCATAAGTGAACCAATATGACAGGTTTCTGACCTTTAATCCAAAAGTTTGTGATTCTCTATTGAACCCCATAGCAGGGTCATGGACTATTATCTACTTGGATGAATAGGTTGTGAAATTATCTTCGAAATGAGACCGGAATCATCAAATTCTGACTTCAAACAAGAAAGATATCGCAGTTTTAAAGTGCAAGGGCATTTACGTAATTATCGTATGATGTATACATTATCATTCAAACTTTAAGACATCATATCTTGGTCATCTGATATCGGAATTAGATGATTCAAAGGCCAATATTCCTTATTTTCAGTCCTCTTCAAAGTGGACGTGAAAAATCCTGGGTAGAAGTCACCAGTGGGTCCCATGCAAGCTTTCATGCAAAATTATCGTTAAAACTTCAAAGCTTCATATCTTTGTCGTTCTACATCGGATTTAGATGATTCCAAGGCCATTATTCTTCATTTGTAATGTTCTACAAAGTGGACAAAAAAAAATCTCGGGTAGAAGTCTTTGAAGGGTCTCATGCACAGATAAAGCAGCTACAAAAGCTATGCCTGTTAATCGAGTAGGTGATTTTGGATTAGCTCCTGGGATTTCGCATTTTTGCTAAGTAGTTCTTTTACCAACAGCGCTCGCTGACTGATACTGAGGGACTGGACTACACATGAAAATCGTCATTTAATATTTGAAAATTCATATTTTGGTCACCCCATATCCAAATCAAGTAATTTCAGCTTCATTATGTTTCATTTTTAGTATTTTACAAAGTGGACGTAAAAAAATCTCGGGTAGAAGTCTCTGAAGAATCTCATGCAGAATGGTCAGCCAAATTATCAACAATTGGCCTACTTAAACTTCAAAAATTTATAAGTTGGCCATTTTATTTCCAAATGAGATGATTCAAGTTCCAATATTCCTCATTTTTAATGTTCTACAAAGTGAAAGTAGAAAATTTAGAATAGATGCTATCGAAAAATTCCATATGGAAGGGTGACGAAAATGGACTATGAAATGTCAACCTTAGTCCAGACCAGCTTAATCCAGTTTAGTCTAACTTAGCCTGGCCCAGCTCAGACCAATCCAGACCATGTTATGTCAATCCATATGCATGCATTTCTTTTATATATGTATAATGTATAATATATTATTCTATATAATACATATATAAAACTTATGGATATATATATATATATATATATATATATATATATATATATATATATATATATATATATATATATATATATATATATATATATATATATATATATATATATATATTAGCATAGATAAATTTTTACCATATTTTAGCAAAATCTTACTAATTACTATTTTTAAATCTTACTGTGCTTAGAAAATAGCATATATGATCTTTCCTTTTTTGAAAAATTCATGTCATATGTGCATTCTATGATTGATACTTACCTTATTGATATATAGATGCATATTAGATCTTTCCATATTAGATTTTTTCATATTAGATCTTGCCATGCTTAGATCATACCATATTAGGTTCTTGCTTATTTGCAATACATGCCATATTAGGAAGATTTTCATAATCTTACTATATGTTGTGATAGTTACCAAAAATATCATACATGACATGCTTAGAATATTATTTTTTGGTAATAATTTAATTTATATTGCACCCTAGTTGAACTACCATATTTGTACACCTTGCAAACATATTAGGCGTGGGGACGTGCATTTAGGCACCCACATTCTTGGGAAGGGCATAATGGGAATAATACAAACCTTAATAAACAAAGAAAATGCTTTGCCAAACTTTCCAAAATTAGAGCTTAGGTTAAAAAGGGTAATTCAGGATGATTTTGCCCCTCGGTAAACCCTAAACCTAGAATAGGTTCTCAACCCTAAACCTAGAATAGGTTCTCAATCATTAACCTAGAACAGGTTATTTCCATCCGCCCGAACTACGTGGATTCTGATTCCTAGGGCAAACCCTAAGATAAGTAGGCCATTTGGGAGAAACCCAAATTCGGATCCCCACCTTAGTCCACTCGGACTATCCATAGATCCACTAGGATATTTACCCAAATTTTGACCCAAATAGGGTTATCCAGGCCCAAACTACATGGATTCTGATTCCTAGGCCAAACCCTAGGATACGTATCCTATTTGGGAGAAACCTAAATTCAGATCCAAATCTTAGTCCACTCGGACTATCCATAGATCCACTAGGATATCCATCCATTTCAATCTGTCCCGAACTACGTGGATTCTAATTCCTAAGGCAAACCCTATGATACATAGGCCATTTAGGAGAATCCCAAATTCAGATCCAAACCTTATTCCACTCGGATTATCCATAAATCCACTAGCATACCCAACCATTTCAACCCAGAGCCCAAACTACACAGCCTAGGGCAAATTCTAGGACACGTAGGCCATTTGGGAGAATCCTAAATTCTGATCCAAACCTTAGTCCACTCGGACTTTCCGTAGATCCATTAGGATATTTATCCCCATTCCGACCTAGATCCCGAACTACGTGGATTCTGATTCCTAAGTCAAACCCTAGGATACATAGGCCATTTGGGAGAATCCCAAATTCAGATCCACACCCTTAGTCCACTCGGACTATCCATAGATCCACTAGGATATCCATTCCCATTTCAACCCTTCATCCCGAACTACGCAGATTATGATTCATTGGTCAAACCCTATGATACGTAGGTCATTTGGGAGAACCCCAAATTCAGATCCAAACCTTAGTCCACTTGGACTGTCCATAGATCCACTATGATATCCATTCACATTTTGACCCAAATAGGGTTACCCACATTTTGGCCCAAATAGGGTTATCCACATTCCAACCCAGAATGGGTTATCCATATTTTGACCCAAATAGGGTTATTCTTAGATCCACTCGGACTATCTATCAGTCCACATGGACTATCCAGATCCTAACCCATAGGGTTTCTTATCCTTTCAAGCATAAATTTCAACTTGAACAATGAACTTAATCATGCATAAGCATAAATCACAGCCATAAAACTTTAATCACACCTGAACTATGATGGTGAACCTAATTTTTGGAATAATTTCGTGATACGTAGGCAATCTGATGGACACAAATTCGGTTCAATGATATCAAACCACTTGGTTTGATTTGGTTTAACAGATAGAGTCTAGCATAGGAAAGGTATAGGAGACCGATTTTGATCTGGCGATTTGGGTGCCTAACCCCTTTCCATAACCGTAACCTGACGCTTACCCAATCTCTGATGGACCAGAAAATCCAATCTAAGGGTCATGAGTCAATCGAAGTCTTACCTTGGGGTGAGATTTCACATTTCTTAGGTCCTAGACCTTTAATCTAGGTGGCGACTTCCAAGATTTCCATCTTTGTCTTCACAAACAGCCATAGTGGGTGACCGACGGAAGGCAAACACCAAGATGGTGGTCTTCTAGAGGCATACCGATCGCCTATACCGGTTGCACTATGTGCGACCAGTACTGTGATAGGTACCTCTCGGGAGCTGATCTGTGGGGGACCGGTCGACCATACCAGTCGCACCTTTCCCCACAGTTCTGTGATCGGTACCTACGATCGGTATATACTGTGAGGGGTGTATTTTGATCCAGTTGGTTTCTGACCAACGTAAATCCTAAGAAACAAATTCTAATTTACCCCTAACATCATGTAGGACCTTGTGATAGCGAGTTTGGATTCTGTGACGTGGAGCGAGCTAGCAATCAAGCATCAGGTAAGGGAATCAGACCTAAACCCTAATACCTTAATAACAGTAAAACATTGTTAATAATTATGATTCTGTGGAATGGTGTTCGTGCATACTCACATGTCATATTTACTTTCAGTTTTTATATTGTTCATGCATACTCGCTATGCTAGGTTTGTATGTTAGGCATGTGATTGTTTTCGTTGGTGTGTGGAATGGGAAGGGCCTGGGGTCTTGGATCATTCCTCACACTAGCACCTTTTTGTATCGCTTCTGTCTTAGCATGCTTAGTGCGGATAGGGTATCAGGGGGAGGAAGTGGCACTGTGGTCTCCGGCCTGGCCACTAAAATCGAGCCCTATCTCTATACCGTAAGGAGCTATGCTGGGATAGGGCCTACTGTGATGACATATAGGATTGGTAAGTTGCGAGCCCAGTTTACAAGCCCTCGCCAGTAGGGGCTTACGTGTTGGTGTGGGTAGGACATCAAGGGAATTCTTAGCGGTGTGTGATCCGGACACTTTAGCTCTATCTCTATTCCATGGTGGGTGCATGTGGGACGACAGTTGCATTTGATCCATTGGGAGGATTTACATACTCATGTATAGAGGTGCGGTGGTCGCCAATCCTTTCTATAGCACATTGCAAACTTAAAAACCAGACCATAATGTGAATGTTATTCATGCATGATGTGTGTTGCATTGTTTGATTTTCTTACTGAGCTAAGTTGTGAGCTCACCCTTGTGTACACACTATTTTTAGATGTTGATACAGGTTATACTATGGAGGATTATGTGGATGCTCTAGTGTATGTAGGTGCTGCTGCCTTGGAAGTGCAAGCAGGGGAGGACAAGCATGACACTTTATGCGAGTGCCTTTCTGTGTGTGCCTCTAGGATGGTTTTATTTTATTTTATTTTATTTCAGTTGGATTCATAAATTGTGTAAATATATTTTATTTATGTTTTGGTGTGGAGAATAATTGGTTACTATACTTACAATGTAGAACTAAGTTCATTTAATTTAAGACTTTCGTTGTATTTAATCGTATTCTGATTATGGTTATGTGCAATGGTTTGTATAAGTAGATACGGTCTTATTGAGATCCTAGTGTGAACCGTTGGTTTAGTGGCGGTTCACTCACACTTCTGTTCTGTCGGAATTAGGGTGTAACAATATTCCAAATACCAAATACTAATGTTAAATACTAAGCATAATGATTGTTGAAACACTCACTTGACGAGTCATATTCGTCCTCCATAGCTTACTCGTCCATAGCCGCCACATGTCCATATGTTGGCACCTTCATGTAGTCTTCAACGGTATTACCTCCATCATTAGAAACTAAAAAGAAAAGTGTACACGAGAGTTAACTCTCCTACATGAGCTCAATGAATGAACAAAACAATGCGACAAACATATGCATGCATTCAATTCATATCTTTGGTATGGTTTTAAGTTTGCAATGTGCTATAAAAAGGATTGGTGGCCACCGCACCTCTATACATGGGTGTGTAAGCCCACCCAATGGATCAAACACCATTGTCGTCCACATCTATCCCACCATGGAATAAAGATAGAGCTAAAGTGTCTAGATCATACACCACCAACACTTCCTCTGATGCCCTACTCATACCAACACATAAGCCCATGTTGGCGAGGGCTTGCAAACTGGGCTCGCAACTAACCAATCCTAATGCCATCCAATGTATCTAAGGCCTTACTCAAGCATCCCTCAATACATCTATAGAGATAGAGCTGAGGCCCCCCGACAGAGTTAGAGACCACAAGGTTCAAAACCACCTCCCCTAATGCCCTATGACGTAATAGTTACACTAAGGTAATGGCGATACGATGATGTCAATGGAAAAGACTTGAGTAGAGATAGATCTAGAGTCTAGTAACTAGGCTGAACCACAATGCCACGTCCTCCCCCTGATGCTCCACTACCATCCAACTCACTAACCACACACACAATCACATGCCTATTCCTAGCATCGTCATTATCATGTTATAAATAAATAAAAATAATATATATGAACAGAATATAGCAGTAATATTGGATGACATATGAGATGCACATTACAAACAAGCAAGCATAGAATTAATCATGGCATTAGACATAATAAAATAAAAATAGTTTGTTACTATCCAATTAGTTTAGGTCTTGTTTCCACACCTTTGATTGATGTTTGTTTCTCTCCTAAGCTTTAGAAGTCACTTTGAATATATTGGGAACCTAAACAATTAATGTATTTAACTTAGGAATTAATTTTATCAAGTTACAGTAGTCAAAAACCTTGTCTTGTCTCAAAACATACTTGTTAAAATGTAAGGTCACAGGTGTGGTCGAACCTGTGGTCTCACTATATGCGACCACACACTATGTGGTAGACCCCTGTGGTCTCATATCATGCGACCACACGATTCTGGAAAACTTCCCGAATAGCTATGGTCGATCCTCTGGTTACCCTGTGGTCGACCATAGCTACGACCATATAAAGTTTGGTTGATTTTTACTTCTCATACAAGTTTCTCCTCTTGGCTTATCAATGGGATTCACCCTAAGATCATTCTATGGCCTTTAATCATAGTTTATCCTTATTAATTATCCCTAACCTATTCTCTTATGGTTTCCCATAGAAAAACCTATAACCGGAATTGTTACATTAGTTTTAACACATCAACTTGATGAAAAGGAACCTATCCTATCTAATCTAGCTTTATAGAGATAGGTTCATACCTTAAGCTTGCTGTAGAGAGATAGAACTCTTCTCTGCAAAACCTTCTTCAAGCTTTCCTCTCCAAGTCCTCTTTCTCCTTCTCTTCCTCTCTCTTCCTCTCTTAGATATAGGGTTTGAGATTGATCTAAAAGGATGAGAGAGGCTAAGGGATGTCTTTTATATAGAGGCAAACCTCCATATAGAGTCCCACTTTAATTAGGAAAGAGATTCCTTAAGTTTTGGAAAGTTTCCAAAACTCGGAGTCTGTCTCAACATCATGTGGTCGCACGTGAGGTTGTAGAATCCGTCGACCACACGTTCCAAATATACGACCACATGTTGTATGGTCTCATGTGTGTGGTCTCATGTGGTCAACCACACCCCTCAAAAATGTGACCACACGATCAAAATTTACTGGTTTTTAGTTTTTGACTGGTTGCTTCTACACAAACTTAAACAGTCAACCACACCAACTAAATTTGACTTGTTGCTTACTTTATCTTGTGGTTTCTTCGTACAATTGGTTCACTTGAGCCAGTTATGATGGGAAGATCGGTCACGACATGAGAATGTAAGGTTAGATCAGGTTCGTGGCGTGCGGATCTTACACATGTACTTCTAACTTTGTAGTAAACATGTTGTCCATATGAGATAGGTCATGCGTGGATTTGTTCTCCATAAGACAGCACACTCATTAGTCAGATTCCACATTCTATTAGTCTCAATACTAAGAAAACTTCTTCTAACGAGATCAGGGGTGTTCCAACACCTTAACAGGGGTCCTAAGGCTGAGTAGCAGCTACTGGCCGAGCATAGGAAGATGCAACAACCAAAATAGCATGCGGTCAGTGGATATGGCCGCACCTCACCAAATGCTAGGCGTGCGACTAATGGTCATGGCCGCACGCTTTTGCGAAATTAGGCAATGGCACCAACACTTCTTTAGTGTTGTCTAGTCCCTATAGGTTGGGTTTAAGGCCTCATATTGCAGAGGCGGTGTGTGGTTGGTCGTTTTAGTATGTAGACCAAATCCTACCTCTGACGTACAAGAATTACATAGGGTTTCTCTTTGTAGAAATATGATTACAGGGTTCTAAACCCGTAAGTAGTTTAAAGTAATTTATATAAAGCTACTGGCCAAGTTTGGCTGAGATCCGACACAAAAATCACGTGCAGCTGATGGCATCGACAACACGTCACGACTAATAGGCTGTGGAGCCGGCCTCTGCGGCCGCACATCGAAACGAGGCCGGATGTCTATGATTTTTCTCTGGGGCTGCCCAGATTTTTCCGAAGGTGATTAAGAATTTTGGGCTCATGGATCCATGTTTACATTATGTTTTGGATACCGTTTCAATCTAATAAATAGTTGAGATACTGGTTTAGGCATAAGGATCTCTAGATCCGACTTCCAAACATTGAGTCCATTATTTTCTATGGTTTTGATCCTTATCGGACCCTCTCGGATCTTCGAGAGGTTATGGTTAATTTATTTAGTCCTCTTATGATTCGGTTTCACTTAACCAATATGCCATGTATACTACCGTCCACTATTCAGATATGTGATCGATAGCCTACCTGGTTCGAAGCTTCACACCCATGGTGGCTGACACTTGTTTATCCATAGGGATGAATCATGAAGATACCACCCCACATGCTTAACTATCACTGAAGGATATCACTAGTCAGTAACATATTTGGATATTTCCCATAGTGGAGTTCTTTAACTAATTTACAACTAAGTGGAGGAATACTTACAATGGCTCAACTCTTTTGATTCCTCCAATAAGTTATCGTCGTTCCAGTTCTCTGACGAGTTCGTGGTTGCAAAGGTGAGTTCCTCCTCTTCCTTTTCTTCTCTTTCTTTTTCCTTCTCTCTCTTGGGTGGTAACCAGAGGGACGTTCTTCCTCTCTTCTCTTCCTCTTCTTCCTCTCCTCTCTTTCTCTCTTTTCTCTCTTTTTTCCCAGATTCGTGCGTCTGAGTCTCTTCCACCAATTATCTTGGTCTTTGGTCAGATTTGGTTATACTAAGAGATTAATATCGATCCCTATGTAAGGTAAATTGGATTATGGGATCTCTATGAAACTCAAATGGAAGGGAAGATAATCTCCCTCTTTCCTTTTCTTATTCGAGCCACTGGTGATAAGCCTTCCATGCAGAGAGAAGATTGAATTCGAATTGGTGGGTCCCACAATCAGTTAGTCACCAACCCAAATTCGAGCATTGGGGTGCTACTGGTGGCAGCCGCACCACTTCTTTCTCTAGCCAGACCTCCATTTTGGTTGGCCGGCTTAGGTCCATGCATGCTAGGCACTGGGTGGTGGCAATAGTTGAGTCCAAGACCTCTTGTAGTGAAATGTCGTGCGTTCTAATGGCATAGGAAGTTCAAGATAATGGGTTTGTATCACCTCATGGATATGTCATCATCTTCTGCCATGTTGGCCCGATACATTCACACATGGGAAGACCCACCCATCACATACCCAAAATGGTCAAACTATAAAGAGGTTTGGGCACGGGTCTTGCACATCTACTGTAGGATCATCCAACACGACTTCCTTCCTCCGAGAAACCATACAATGAGGTCTCATAGTTGGCCCAGTACTTGACCTTCTGTGTGTCCACTAGGCAGGAGGTCTGCCTCCCATACATCATCATCCGGACCATGTATCAAGCGATGATGTCCGGGCTAAAGGGCAACCTACCTTATGGCCAACTGATCACTACCCTTCTCGCACAACTTGGGGTGAGCATGGATGGTGAACATATCTATGATGAGACCGTGATGGCAGATCTAGACTGAGAGGCCATCTATAAGATGGGCATCATGACGTCGTCCTCAATGATGAGGAACTGGAGGTACTAGAGTGGCCACTGAGAGGGCCAGTAGCCGCAACAGCAACTAAGGATGTAAGGGATGATTTATACATGGACATTGATGAGATTCTCGCCCCTACACCCCAGCCTGTACCTAAGGCTGGACCTTCACAGTCTTCCTCAGACCAGATACTATCACTGCTTTGAGAGATCCAAGAGGCTCAGTGTGTAATAGACCGACGAGTGAGCTTACCTAATGTCTCGGGATCACTCAGGAGCAGGTCCATTGGCTCCAGACTGCATACTAGCTGGACTATGATTGAAACAAAACGATAAATGCACCACCTCCCCCACCAGCCCAGTGATAGACTTTCCTTTATTTTTATACTGTTTCTTATATGTTATCCTTCCTTCCAAGGTAACTATCCAGCTTGTGTATTGTACCCTATTATTTTGTGTGCACCCATTATTCATTTATAAATATATGGTTCTTTCTTTTAATTGTGCATAATGTCTGTTTAGTTCTTTGTTTCATTCAACATGCTTGGTTTATTTCTGTGGGTTTGTATTAAAGGTTTTAAATTATCCTATCTCAGTTCATGGACATAGATTAATGCATACTGATTTGATTGACAGGGCCCTTATGCTCTGATACCAAGTTGTCACATTCTAATTCTGGTTGAACCAGAAGTGTGATTAAACAGTTAACAAACCAAGGCTTAAGATAGGATCATGAAGAACCGTGCCAACAATCAAACAACAGTATAAGCAATAATTAGAAAATATAAATAACAATGGAAGTCTTTATTAATGAACTGATAACTAACGTGATAAATACTCCAATTATCTCAATAACCAAAACATAAAATAATAATACCCTTACAAATCTTATAATCCCAAACATCAAAATAAAACCCTAAAGGTAAATGCAAAAGTGGCACTTGCATGATGAGCCATGCTCGCTATCCACCATCTGCACATCCAGAGCTACCATCCGTCCATAAGAAGGCACGTTAATATAGTCTTCTACAGTAGTACTTGCATTATCAACTAAAAAGATATGAATTCTTGGGGTGAGCTCACAACTTAGCTTAATGAGAAACAAAACATGCAGCAAGCAAAATGCATGAGATAACATTCAATCATTGGGTCCAATAAAGTTTGCAAAGTGCTATGGTAAAGATAGGCAACAACCACACCTCCATGCACAAGAGTGTGAGCACACCCAATGGTCAGGCTCTAACCAAAACCGTTGTCACCCCACAACACTCATTATAAGATAGAGATAGAGCAAGAGCCTAATGACAAGCTATAACCAAACAGTCAGCACCCCCTCTGATACCCTACCCTGTACTAGTACGTATACCCTACTAATGAGGGCTTGCAAACTGGATTCATCACTAATCAATCCTAGATGTCATCAAAATATATCTATGGCCCTACACTAGCTCCCTTCAATACAAAGTAGAGATAGAGCAAGAGCCTAACGGTAAGGCTATGCCTACACCGCCAGCACCCCCTAGATACCCGGCCTTGTACTAAGCTTGCTAAGGTAGACGGTGTAAGACCGGCACTCCATGAACCCGATCTACACCTTTCATTCATGTCGTAACAGGTCTTCCAATCATCATCAGGTTAGACGGGACGAGCGGATGACAATCAGGTACAAAAATGGACCTCAAAGTATGATATATTTCATACCGGTCGATGGTACCGATCTATGGTACCGGTCGATCGGTATAGCCTATGCAGCAGACCACTTAGATCCAGAAACAGATCTCTGTGGGTCCCACTTTTCAAATTCCAAACCAAAGGACTTTCCTAATGTTAGGAGGCTTCCTAAACTCAACCCTTGTCACACCCCAATTCCGCACACTTCAGAATGGTGTGATGAACCACTAGAAAACCAACGGTTCAACCAGGATCTCGGACAAACGGAATCCGATTTATCTAAACCTCATACATCCACATTCATAATCAAAGTAAATACACAATAGCGGAAGTCTCATAGTAAAATGAACTGAGAATCTACTGTGATATTAATATTTAAATAGCAAATTATTCTGTATCAACTAAGACATAAATAAATATCAAATACATGTCTTTACTATATCCAAATAAAGAAAACTAGAAATCTATTCGAATACACATGAGTTGCACTCGCAAGAGGAGTCATGTGTATCCACTTCATCTTCAACTTCCATCGCCGTCACGTGACCATACACTGAAGCATTTACATAATCTTCGACGGTAGTACCTGCATCATCAACTAAAAATATTCAACGTCGAGGGGGTGAGCATACATCATGACTTAGTGAGCAAACAAAACAATGCAACAATACATATGCATGCAGTCAATTCATATCTTTGGTCTGGTTAAAGTTTGCAATATGCAATAGAAAGCTTTAGGTAGTCAAAGGTTAACGTTTATTGACCCCGCCTCTATACACAAGTGTGTGACGCCGTCCGAAGGTAACGTTTATCATCGACTCACAAGCACCCAATTCATGAACATCGTACAACAAAGGTTAACGTTTATTGCTGTACAGTGCCATACCAATACGTAAGTCCCTGCTGGCGAGGGCTGCAAACTGGGCTCGCAACTAACCAATCCTAATGCCAAAAAGTGTATCCAAGGTCTCACCCCAGCATCCCTCAAAACGTCCATAGAGATAGAGCTAAGGCCCCCCAGTAGAGTCAGAGACTACAAGGACCGAGACCACCTCCCCTGATACTCTACGACGTAATAGTTCTGCTAAAGTAATGGCGATACGATGATGCTAATGCACAAGACTTGAGTTAGAGATAGAGCTAAAGTGCTGAGACCCGCCAAAGGTTAACGTTTATTGATGTTCCCATCACACCTCCTCTGATACTCGCTCGCATCAAGTACACCAACCACACACATACATTTACCTGCCTATTCCTATCATCATCATCATCATCATGTTATAAACAATAAAGTAAATATGCATGAACAATAATAGAAATATTGGATGACATGTTGAATGCACATTACAAGCATATTCACATAGGATCAAGCATGGCATTGGACTTAAGAAAAGAGAAAATAGTTTATTATTAACCAATTAGTTTAGAGTTCTGTTTCCTCACCTTAGCTTGCTAATAGATCCTCTTACAAGCTTTAAGATCACCTTTATATTGTTATTATATTGCTAGAAGACCTAACAAAGTCGACAGAATTTAATTAGAATTAATTCTGAATTTGAAAACCATTCTGTTAACTGGGGGTCGGAGGTAGGGTTGGAGTAATGATCGACCCTGGGTGCGACCACCCTTATTCTAGGCTTCCCGAACACTGGGGGTCGAAGCTCAAGGTCTGGTAGGGACGATTGGCCATCAACCCCCATGCGACCCCCTATGGCTTTTGATCAATTTTCTTCCTTCAGTCCATTCTTCGTGTTTGGGGTCCTATGGCTTGCTCCTACAGTCCATTCCGTACATGTTCTATGGCCTAGAACCATGATTCTACCACCTATATGGCTTTCAAGATTTTCCCCCATGGTTTTCCATGAAAACCTAACCATAGGTTGATGGTTTGGGTTTCTCCGAGATCATACTCTCTGCATTATCTATCCTAAGGTCTTTAGCAATTCATGGAATTAGTATCCATACCTGAGAAGAATACTCCTTCTCTGCAACTCTTCTCCCTTGGCCTTCTTCTCTTCTTTCCTTCTCTTTTCCTTCTCTTCCTTCTCTTCTCTTTCCCTCAATTCAATTAGGGTCGTAAAAGGAGTAAAAGAGGCTTAGGGACGTCCTATTTATAGAGTAGAAACTCCTAAAATAAGTCCCATTGAGATTTAGAAGGAATCCCATCGAAATTAGGAAACTTTCCTAATTTTCAGATTTACCGAGTATCGGGGGTCGATAGGGGGGTCGGAGATCCCATCGACCCCTGGTTCTTAAAGTGTCCAACCCCCCATGTAAAACTGGGGGTCTGACTTTTGTCTTGGGGGGTCCAACCCTCCCTTTCTGGGTATGCAACCCTCCCCTTAATTTAAGTGTTTTTGGGTCCGTTTAATACCTGGGATCGCGATCTCCTTCACGCACTTGGTCCATTTGGCTCATCCATGATGGGTAGACCTGGTTCAAGGTGGTAATACCGGGTTAGTTTGATACGGGTCTTACAACTCCCCCTACTTATAAAAATTTCATCCCCAAAATTGTTCATACCTTTTAAGTCGAATAAGTGAGGATATTGCTTTCGCATAGCATTCTCTTCCTCCCATGTAATTTCTTCCATGTCTCTACTTCTCCAAGTGACCTTGACATAATAGATATCTCGGTTGCGTAGTCGTTGAACCTTTCGGGTGGTGATTTCCGTTGGTGTTACTTCAAAAGTCAAATCTTCAGTTAAATCAGGTAGATCTACTGTCAGAACGTGCGTTGGATCTTTGACATACTTCTTCAATAAGGAAATATGAAATATGTCATGCACACTTGACATAGATGGTGGTAGTGCTAACTAGTAAGCCACTTTTCCACGCTTAGCTAGAATCTCATATGGCCCGACATATCTTGGACTTAGTTTCCCTTTCTGTCCGAACCGTTTCAGACCTCGCATAGGTGATACCTTCAAGAATACTTTATCACCCACGACGAACTCAAGATCTCTGCGTCGAGTATCTGCATATTGCTTCTGACGATTCTGGGCTCTTCTCACTCTTTCCTTGATAATGTCGACCACTCGACAAGTCTCTTCAACAAATTCTGGTCCAACGAGACTATGTTCCCCAATTTTGTTCCAAAACAACGGAGTTCGACACTTTCTGCCATAGAGTGCTTCATAGGGTGACATCTGTATAATGGTCTGATAGCTATTGTTATAAGCGAACTCGATCAGTGGTAACTTTTCATCCCATGATCCTTTGAAGTTAATTACACATGTTCGTAGCATATCTTCTAGAATCTGAATTGTACGCTCTGACTGTCCATCTGTCTGTGGATGGAATGCAGTACTAAACTTCAATGTTGTACCCATAGCCTTTTGGAGTCCTTTCCAAAACATGGAAGTAAATCTTGGATCTCTATCGGACATAATGCTCTCTGGTACACCGTGTAATCGAACAATATTATCCACATACAGCTTTGCTAACCTTTCTAGTGTATACTGAGGTCGTATCGGTATAAAGCGAGTTGTTTTGGTCAGGCGGTCTACTATCACCCAAACTGCGTCATCTACCCGAGGGGTCAGTGGTAATCCTGTGACGAAGTCCATAGTGATGCAGTCCCATTTCCATGCTGGTTCCGATAACGACTGTAACAGTATTGCGGGTCTTTGTCGCTTAGCCTTTACTTTCTGACAATTTAGGCATTGAGACACGAACTTCGCTACATCTGGTTTCATTCCACTCCACCAATATAGTATCTTTAGATCATGATATATTTTTGTACTTCCAGGATGTATCGAATAGATGGTGGTATGGGCTTCTTTCATCAGTCGGTGTTTAATGTCCACACTTTCTGTTTCGGGTACACATATTCTTCCTTTGTACTTCCATACCTTCTCTTCGTACAAGGTGAACTCAGGGTTAGTTCTACCTTTATCGATGTCTTCTTGTACCGTTCTCAGGTAAGGGTTTGATTTGATAGCTGTCTTCACTTCATCAATTATATCCGGTATAATCTTCAATGCAGCGAACATATTGGAAAATCGATGAATGAACCCTTGGTCAGCTGATCCATCCATTGTATCTATCACATACTGCTCATTGCCGTGATTGAATACTGTTCCAGTAGTACACATTGCTGCAGTTGTGCTAACCTCTCCTTGAGATTTTATCATTGCCTTTCTACTCAATGCATCCGCTACTACATTAGCTTTCCTCGGATGATACTGGATATCACAATCATCGTCTTTCAATAGTTCCAGCCATCTTCTTTGTCTCATGTTCAACTCATTTTGATTAAATAAATAAGTAAAACTTTTATGGTCCGATTTAATCTGGAACTTCTCTTCGTATAGGTAGTGTCTCCATATCTTGACAGCATGTACTACTGCCGCTAACTCCAAATCATGAGTGGGATAATTTTTCTCTTGTGTCTTTATCTGTCTTGAGGCATAGGCAATTACTTGTTCTCCTTGCATAAGCACACATCCTAATCCCAGTCCAGATACATCAGTGTATAGGATAAATGGCTGTCCGGGAACAGGAATAGTCAAAATCGGAGTGGATATCAATCTGGTCTTTAAGGTTTGGAAGCTCTTCTCGCATTTATCCGTCTACACAAACTTTTCACCTTTCTTAGTCAAACTGGTGAGAGGTACGGCAATCCGGGAATAGTCTTCTACAAATCTCCGATAATAACCAGCGAGACCCAAAAATTTTTTTATTCTTTTTGGTGCTTCCCACTTTACAATAGCCTCGATCTTGCTGGGGTCCACTTTGATTCCTTCAGCGGATACCACATGGCCTAGGAAGGCGACTTCACTTAGCCAAAACTCACACTTTGAAAATTTTGCATACAGCTTCTCTTTCCTTAAAAGCTGTAGAGCGACGTTTAGATTCTTAATGTGGGTTTCCTTGTCCTTGGAATATACCAATATATCATCAATAAATACTATAACCGACGTATCCAACATGTCATGGAAAACCCGGTTCATAAGTTCCATGAAAGTTGCTGGTGCATTTGTTAATCCAAAAGACATGACCAAGAATTCATAATGTCCATATCTGGTCCTGAAAGCTGTCTTAGGAATATCACCCTCTTTAATCTTCAACTGATGATAACCTGACCGAAGGTCGATCTTAGAAAATACTTTCGCTCCTTGCAACTGATCGAACAAGTCATCGATCCGAGGTAGTGGATATCGATTCTTGATTGTCAGTTTGTTCAGCTCCCGATAGTCAATACATAATCGAATGCTACCGTCCTTCTTCTTTACGAATAATATCGGTGCTCCCCATGGTGATATACTGGGTTGAATATAACCCTTGTCCAGTAGTTCCTGTAGTTGCACTTTCAATTACTTCAGTTCAGTAGGAGCCATTCTATAAGGTGCTTTTGATACTGGTGCGGCTCTAGGTATAAGGACTATCACAAACTCGGTGGCTCTGTTGGGTGGTAATCCTGGTAGTTCTTCCGGAAATACATCGGGATAGTCCCGCACGACATCAATATCTTCCATTCGTGGTGCTTCCTTGGTTAGGTCGACCACTGATACTAGATAACCGACTGCCCCCTTCTCAAGGCACTTCTTAGCCTTTAGTGCTGAGAGTATGAGCTTGCATTTACGGGGCAGTTTGGTTCCTGCAAAACTGAATTCTGCTTCTTCTTTGTCTTTAAATGTTAGCTTCTTTTCGGCGCATAATAGGTTTGCAGAATGCCGAGCTAACCAGTCCATTCCCAAGATGACATCAAAGTCTGCCATCCCAAGTTGGATCAAGGTTGCATCTAAGGTTTTCTCGCCAATGAGAACTGGACATGGCCCATAACCTTTCTCTAATTCCACTTCTAACCCCATCGGTGACCGTACAAGTAGTTTGTAGTCCAATGTTTTAATGGGTAAGTTCAGCTTCTTTCCAAATGACACAAATATAAAGGAATGAGTAGCTCCTGAATCAAAGAGTACTCTGGAGGGTAAGCCATTTATAGGTACGATACTTGTGATTTGTTTAAACTTAGTCTACATGCTTAAACATTGTAATACAACTTAAGGTTTAGGTCATACTTGTGACCACATCAGGTGATGCGGCAGCTTCCTCAGACGTAACAGCATAAACTTGTCCTTGATGTTGTTGCTTCCTGGGTTTTGGACACTCTCTCATCATATGTCCCACTTGATTGCAGTTATAACATCTTGGACTTTTAGTATTTGGCTTTGGTCACTGCTGAGCTGCTTGAGTGGTCTTTGGTGCAGCGGTCAAGCCTTGGGCACGGAAAGGTTTAAATGTTTTGTTGTTCCCCCCATTATAAGCATTTCCGGCTGGTCTTTTTATGCCTCTGTTTGTGTAAAGTAACTTTCCTTCTGGCTCAATTCGATAACTCGAGTGATTTGGACAGCTTCATTATATATCTTCTTCTCTAAACCCTGGATGTGCTCTCTGATGCTTCCTCTAAGTCCCGTAACAAACCTACGGGTCTTAGTGTCTTCCTCTTGCATACTAAGTGGTGCAAAGAAAAACAGCTCCTCATAGAGCTATTGATACGCATCCACGGACATCTGGCCCTGATATAAACTCAGGAACTCCTTCTCCATAGCATCTCTGAAGCTTCGGGAAAAATACTTCTCAAAGAACGCTTCTTTATAAATAGCCCAAGTCAATAGGGCGTGCTTGGTCAGTAGATATGCCCTGGTAGATTTCCACCATTGATGTGCATCGCCTTTCAGCATGAAGGTGGCACATAACACCTTTTCTTCTTCAGTAATAGTCATCATGAGAAAGTTTCTCTCCATCTCGTTGATCCAATGTGCTGACCATAACGGATCCGACGGTTTACCGTTAAATTCCTTGGGCTTCATCTTCAGAAATCTCTCAACCAGTCGAGAGTGATCCATCTGATTTTGGGGGTATCCCCAAACATAGGTTGTGGATACTGATACTGAACCTGACCTGCTTCCAGGCCAGGTACTAGGATCTGTGCAACTGGTGGTTGAGTTGTTTGAGGTGCTGGGTGGTTACCCACCGGTGCTGCACTGGCTTGTCCAGTAAGCATGGGTGTAGCATGTGCGGCCTGGAACATAATCCCCATTGCAACTTGCATTTGAGCATGTGCACGTTGCATCTGATGCAGCTGCTGTGCTAGATTCATTACCACGGTTGCTAACTCTGGTGGTGGAGGTGGCAAGTTGGTAGGATTTGCCTGATCTGGATTTCCTGGGGGTACAACATGTGGATTTCTTTGTGCATATATATTATCCTGGCTAGTTTCCTCCACAGGTGGTGGTGAAACTGCATTTCGACTCTGCCTGGTTACTCTACGTCCAGACATGTTTTCTTCTGAGATTGGTGGTGCCTGAAAATCATCAAAATAGGTGAGTCAATCATTTATACTGCATGTAGGCATGCTAACCGATGTAAAATTCAAATTTTCAGCTCATTTTATGAAAAATACTGTCTTTTCTATGCAGAGTCGATGGGGGTCGATGGTATGTCCGACCCTCAGTATCCGACCTTGGGAATGACCTGTTTTTCCCGAGAGCTGGGGGTCGATGTGGGGGTCGATGGGTATCCAACCCCCTGTCCGACCCTTGGTTCCCTGCCAAGTTCCCGAGAACTGGGGGTCGATGTGGGGGTCGATGGATGTACGACCCCCTGGTCCGACCCCTGGTTTTCTGTCAGATTCCCGAGAGCTGGGGGTCGATCTGGGGGTCGATCCGGGGGTCGATGATCCTGGTCGAATTGTCCGACCCCCAAACCAAAAATCAGACCTTTAAGATCCGATTCTGGGTTCATTCCCCATCATTTCTCTCCCGTTTCGACTCGTCTCCCACCTCTGAGTTGCTACAGTGCCACTCCGCTATTTTGGTCAGTTTGGATCCGTGTTTCGACATCCACATCATCCCTACAAGTATGCTTTCTCATTTTTACCTATTTTTAGGTTTCCATTTCTAGGTTTTTGTCCATTTAACTTGTATTTTTCAAATTAAACTTTTTCTAATCGTAAAAATTCGATTTTTAATGGGGGCTTTTGTTATTGTTGTCTCGAGGAACGAAAGCCCTCAAAAATTTTTGAGTTTCATCGGTTGGTTATCGAGAAACTTGAATTTTTGCTCTTTTTGCCCTAATTTGTCGAAATTTTTGATTTTTCATAATTTCTTCAAATTGGACTTCATTAGCTAGAATTTCCTACTGTCTGAGTGTTGTAGGACCTATTGGAACCTACGTAAGTCCTCCTACCCACGTATCTGGGTGACAAGTGAGGCTTTTGGCCAACTTACGTCGTCATAATGTCAAAATTTTGGATTTTCTATCTTATTAACATATTATCTATTTTTCTTTCTTATTTGCAGATACCATGACTCATACCAAGGTACCCAGAGTTTTGGGTGGTAAGACCGGGTTAGATTGACACGGGTCTTACAACTCCCCCAACTTATAAAAATTTCGTCCTCGAAATTATACGTACCTTCTGAATCAAATAAGTAAGGGTATTGCTTTCACATAGCATTCTCTTCTTCCCATGTAATCTCTTCCATGTCTCTACTTTTCCAAGTGACCTTAACATAATAGATATCTCGGTTGCGTAGACGTTGAACCTTTCGGCTAGTGATTTCTATTGGTGTTACTTCAAACGTCAAATCATCAGTCAATTCTGGCAAATCTACTGTCAAGACATGCGTTGGGTCTTTGACATACTTCTTCAATAGGGAAATGTGAAATACGTCATGCACACTTGACATAGATGGTGGTAGTGCTAACTGATAAGCCACTTTTCCATGCTTAGCTAGAATTTCATATGGCCCGACATATCTTGGACTTAGTTTTCCTTTCTGTCCGAACCTCTTCAATCCTCGCATAGGCGATACCTTCAGAAATACTTTATCACCTACGACGAACTCTAGATCTCTTCGTCGAGTGTCTGCATATTGCTTCTGACGGTTCTGAGCTGTTCTCACCCTTTCCTTGATAATGTCGACCACTCGAAAAGTCTCTTCAACAAATTTTGGTCCAACAATGCTACGTTCTCCCACTTCATTCCAAAACAAGGGAGTTCGACACTTCCTGCCATATAGTGCTTCAAAAGGTGACATCTGTATGGTAGCCTGATAGCTGTTATTGTAAGCGAACTCGATCAATGGTAACTTTTCATCCCATGGTCCCTTGAAATCAATTACACATGCTCGTAGCATATCTTCTAGAATCTAAATTGTACGCTCTGACTGTCCATCTGTCTGTGGGTGGAATGCAGTACTGAACTTCAATGTTTTACCCATAGCCTTTTGCAGTCCTTCCCAAAATTTGGAAGTAAATCATGGATCTCTATCGGACACAATAATTTCTGGTACACCGTGTAACCGAACAATATTATCCACATACAGCTTCGCTAACCTTTCCAGTGTATACTGAGGTCATATAGGTATGAAGCGAGCTGTTTTAGTCAGACGATCCACAATCACCCAAACTGCGTCAACTACTCGAGGAGTCAATGGTAGTCCCGTCACGAAGTCCATAGTGATGCAGTCCCATTTCCATGCTGGTTCCGGTAATGGCTGCAACAGTCCTGCGGGTCTTTGTCGTTCAGCCTTTACTTGCTGACAATTTAGGCATTGAGACACGAACTTAGCTACATCTGCTTTCATTCCCCTCCACCAATATAATTTCTTCAGATCATGATACATTTTTGTACTTCCAGGATGTATCGAATAGATGGTGGTATGTGCTTCTTTCATCAGTCGGTGTCTAATGTCCATACTTTCTATTTCAGGTACAGATATTCTTCCTTTATATTTCAGTACTTTCTCGTCGTCCAAGGTGAACTCAGGGTTGGTCCTACCTTTCTCAATATCTTCTTGTACTGTCCTCAGATAAGTATCTGATTTGATAGCCGTCTTTACTTCGTCCATTATATCTGGTATAATCTTCAATGCCGCAAACATATTCAAAAACCGGTGAATGAACCCTTGGTTGGCTGACTGCTTTTGATACGGGTGCGGCTCCAGGTATCAGGTTTATTACAAACTCTGTAGCACGGTCGGGTGGTAATCCGGGTAGTTCCTCTGGAAATACATCAGGGTAATCCCGAACAACGTCAATGTCTTCCATTCATGGTACTTCCTTGGCTAGGTCGACCACTGATACAAGATACCCGACTGCTCCCTTCTCAAGACACTTCTTAGCCTTTGATGCTGAAAGTATGAGCTTGCGTCTCCGGGGAAGTTTGGTTCCCGAGAAACTGAATTATGCCCCTTCTTTGTAGCTTCTTTTTGGCGCATAACATATTTGCAGAATGCCGAGCTAACCAGTCCATTCCCAAGATGACATCAAAGTTTGCCATCTCAAGTTGTATCAAGGTTGCATCTAAATTTCATCCATCCATAAGATTTGGACATTGTTCATAACACTCATCCAATGCAACATCTAGTCCAAAGGGCTTGAACTAGCAAAATCTGGTGTAAGGGTCTTAAGAGTTTGTCGAGTTTCTTCATCTCTTATGATTTTTCAAAGACTATCGTCAAAGTCTCATATCCCAAATCTATTTATAAGCATTAGGGTATCTGCTTATAATTTCATTAATTCAGCCAAACTCTTTTGGTCTTTTCTTAATCATATCACTCAACATTGGGCATAACTCAATTATCATTATATTAAACTGAGTAGTATTAATGCCATGATTTTTGACTTTATCCTGGTATCCACTCTTAGATTTGCCTTTAGGAATCTTCTGCCTTGTCAAAATTCATACCGATATAGCCATCTTTAACTTTACTTGAGTGTTATCTACTCTTTCCTAGTTACTCTTGATAGTTTTTTTTTTTTTTTTTGCTCATGCACTCTTTTATATACATGGTTCATATCCATGAATTTAGTAATCTCAAAATAGATCCTCCATTACTTCATCTGAGGTTCATTGGCTATAGCATTTAATCTGAATCCAATCATCTTTCTTCCAATCATTCCATTATCACTACACATCTTTATCAACAATGACCAAATCAGGATGTTTGTCCAAAACAATTCATTTCCTTCTTTCAATTAAGCATAATGGCAACACTTGCTTTATCTAGTGAACCTAGCTTTAAAGGATCAAGAGTAAATCTGTGGTAATCCAACCGGCATCCAAAGGCCGTTAGATTGCACGGTGGTCCAAATACATAGAATAGAGGTTTTTTTTTTCTTCAGTTCTTAACCTCATGGTTACAGGTTCTATCGAATATATAATGCCATTGGTCAAGGCACTACAGGAGTAAATCTGGAGAGAGATTTCATACATCAGTAAACTGGGTATAAATCTGGAGAAAATTTCCGTACATCAATAAAATAGGTATAAATCAGTAGATGTACGCTCAACATGATTAAGCATTTAACTGTTCATTCAGTTCGTATCTCTGTTCATGTTGTCGATCATGAGAATGGTGCAGATTGGTATAATCAAGATTAATACTAAAGAAATAATATCTATAACTCCAATTGACAGGTTAAATCAAGAAGGTACCCTGTCAAGGTACGAGAATTAAAATCAAGTATGTGCATCCTCTATAATCATAAGAGTAAGGCAATAATGCACCGCATCCTATATAATCATATCTACTTACATGGCAATTATCCTCTTATCTCTGTTTGGATTTAGCCCTAGATCTTTTCCTTTATCTCTACAGGGGTTTTGGCATTACTAGCCATTTTCCTTCTTCCTCTGTCTTACATCGAGTTTCACATCTTGTGAGTACCAACTCGGTATTCCAATTTTCTGCTTTACAGAAGCTCCCTTCTTGTTACTGTACTATATCCTTGTATACTTGGATAACTACCCAACTTATAGATAATTCCCTAATTTGTTTGTTTATTAGGATAATTCTTGGTCTTCTCTTTTTGTATGAGTGTAGATATATGGTTCCACCTTTTATATGTACATTATCATCTTGTTTAATTTCTGTCTCAACCAACACAGGTGCTTATTGTGTGTCTGTATTAAAGCTTTTAATTTATCCTATCTCAGTTCACAATGGTCTTGAATGTGTGTCAGTTCGGCGGGCAAGGCCTGAGATGCTCTGATACCAAGTTGTCACACCTAAATTTTGGTCTAACCAGAATGGTGTGATGAACCGCTAACAAACCAACGGTTCAACCAGGATCTCTAATAGGCTATCCCCACGTTATCCAAACTTTCACACATCCATAATCATAATCAGAGTAATACACACTAGCGGAAAATTTATAATAAAATGAACTGAGCAACTAAGATGATATCATTAATTTAATAGCAAATTATTCTGTTTTCAACTGAGACATAAATATTTAAATACCAAATACATGTCTTTATAAATCCAATGAAAGAAACCTATAAAAATATCTAATCAAATACACACGAGTTGCACTCGCAAGAGGAGTCGTGTGTATCATCTTCAGCTCCAGCGTCCATTGCTGCTATATTCCCGTACGCAGACGCGTTCATATAATCTTCAACTGTGTAACCTACATCATCAACTAAAATTATTCAACGTCGAGGGGTGAGCACACAACACGACTCAGTGAGTAGCCAAAACAATGCAACAATACATATGCATGCAAAAGTCAATTTATATCTTTGGTCTGGTTTAAAGTTTGCAGTATGCAATAGAAAGGTTGAGGTAGCCAAAGGTCGCGTTTATTGACTCCGCCTCTATACACGAGTGTGTGACGTTACCCGAAGATCACGTTTATCGTCAACTCACATGCACCCAATCATGAACAATATATAACAAAAGTTACGTTTATTGCTATATAGTGCCATACCAACACGTAAGCCCCTATTGGCGAGGGCTGCAAACTGGGCTCGCAACTAACCAATCCTAATGCCAAACAGTGTATCCAAGGCCTCACCCCAGCATCCCTCAGAATGTCCATAGAGATAGAGCTAAGGCCCCCGGTAGAGTCGAGACTACAAGGACCGAGACCACCTCCCCTGATACTCTACGACATAATAGTTCTGCTAAAGTAATGGCGATACGACGATGCCAATGCACAAGACTTGAGTTGGAGATAGAGCTAAAGTGCCGAGACCCGCCAAAGGTTAACGTTTATTGACGTTCTCATCACACCCCCTGATACTCGCTCGCATCAAGCACATCAACCACACACATACAAGCACATGCCTATTCCTATCATCATCATCATCATCATCATGTTATAAACAACAAAGTAACTATGCATGAACAAGTAATAGAAATATTGGATGGCATGCTGTATGCACATTACAAACATATTCGCATAGAATCAAGCATAGCATAGGACTCAAAAATAGAAAATAGTTTATTATTAACCAATTTAGTTTGGAGTTAAGGTTCCTCACCTTAGCTTGCTAAAAGATACTTTTCCAAGCTTTAAAATCACCTTTATACTGTTATTATATTGCTAGAAGACCTAACAAAGTCGATAGAATTTAATTAGAATTAATTCGAATTTAAAAACCATTCTATCAACCGAGGGTCGATGCTAGGGTCGATGGGTCTATCGACCCTCCCCTCTTCTCGGACTTCCCGAATGCCGAGGGTCGATGGTCATAAACACCTAGGGTCGGATGGCCTATCGACCCTGGGTGCGACCCTTGGTGCACTCTGGTCCAATTCCCACTTTTAAATCCATTCTTCGTGTTTGGGGTCCTATGGCTTGCTTCTTACATTCATTCAACATTCATTCCATGGTCTAGAACCATGTATAATCCATCTAAATAGTTTTCATGCATCCTCCTATGGTTTTTCATGAAAACCTAACCATAGCTTAATGGTTTGGGTTTCTCCGAGATCACATTCTTATTAATTACTACCCTAAGGTCTGTAGAAACTCATAGAGTTAGTATCCATACCTGAGAAGGTTAATCTTTCTCTGAAACTCTTCTCTTTTGGCTTAATTTCTCTTCCTTCCCTTTCTTCTTCCTCTTTCCTTCTCCTCTCTTTCTCTCAATTCGATTAGGGTTGTGAAAGGAGTGAAAGTGGCTTAGGGACGTCCTTTAAATAAACTAGGAACATCCTAAATAAGTCCCATTGAGATTTGGAAAGAATCCCAATCGAAAAATATAGAAATTTCCTAATTTCTATATTCGGCAGAAACCGAGGGTCGATGATCCCGTCGACCCTAGGGTCTTAAGCTGTCCGACCCTCCCTCCAAAACCGAGGGTCTGACTTTCTGTTTTGGGAGGTCCGACCCTGCTTAGCTGGGTGTGCGACCCTCCCCTAATTTTAAATGTTTTTGGGTCGATTTTATACCTGAGATCTCGATCTCCTTCACGCCCTTGGTCCATTTGACATGACCATGATGGGTAAACCTGGTTCAAGGTGGTAAGACCGGGTTAGATTGACACGGGTCTTACATATTTAACTTAGGAATTAATTTTCTCAAGTTACAGTAGTCAAAAACCTTGTCTAGTCTCAAAACATACTTTCTAAAAATGTATGGTCGCAGGTGTGGTCGAACCTGTGATCTCACTATATGCGACCACACACTATGTGGTAGACCCCTGTGGTCTCATATCATGTGACCACACGATTCTGGAAAACTTTCCGAATAGCTCTGGTCGATCCTTTGGTTACCCTGTGGTCGACCATAGCTGCGACCATATGAAGTTTGGTTGATTTTTACTTCTCATACAAGTTTCTCCTCTTGGATTATCAATGGGATTCACCCTAAGATCATTCTATGGCATTTAATCATAGTCTATCCTTATTAATTATCCCTAACCTATTCTCTTATGGTTTTTCATAGAAAAACCTATAACCGAAATTGTTACATTAGTTTTAACACATCAACTTGATGAAAAGGAACCTATCCTATCTGATCTAGCTTTAAAGAGATAGGTTCATACCTTAAGCTTGCTGTAGAGAGATAGAACTCTTCTCTGCAAAACCTTCTTCAAGCTTTCCTCTCCAAGTCCTCTTTCTCCTTCTCTTCCTCTCTCTTCCTCTCTTTGATATAGGGTTTGAGATTGATCTAAAAGGATGAGAGAGGCTAAGGGACGTCTTTTATATAGAGGCAAACCTCCATATAGAGTCCTACTTTAATTAGGAAAGTGATTCCTTAAGTTTTGGAAAGTTTCCAAAACTCGGAGTCTGTCTCAACATCGTGTGATCGCACGTGTGGTTGCAGAATCCATTGACCACACGTTCCAAATATGCGACCACATGTTGTATGGTCTCATGTGTGTGGTCTCATGTGGTCAACCACACCCCTCAAAAATACGACCACACGATCAAAATTTACTGGTTTTTAGTTTTTGACTGGTTGCTTCTACACAAACTTAAACAGTCAACCTCACCAACTAAATTTGACTTGTTGCTTACTTTATCTTGTGGTTTCTTCATACAATTGGTTCACTTGAGCCGGTTATGATGGGAAGATTGATCACGACATGAGAATGTAAGGTTAGATCAGGTTCGTGGCGTGCGGATCTTACACATGTACTTCTAACTTTGTAGTAAACATGTTGTCCATATGAGATAGGTCATGCGTGGATTTGTTCTCCATAAGACAGCACACTCATTAGTCAGATTCCACATTCTATTAGCCTCAATACTAAGAAAACTTCTTCTAACGAGATCAGGGGTGTTCCAACACCTTAACAGGGGTCCTAAGGCTGAGTAGAAGCTACTGGCCGAGCACAGGAAGATGCAACAACCAAAATAGCATGCGGTCAGTGGCTACGGCAGCACCTCACCAAATGCTAGGCGTGCGACTGATGGTCGTGGCCGCACGCTTTTGTGTAATCAAGCAATGGCACCAACACTTCTGGACTGTTGTCAAGTCCCTATAGGTTGGGTTTAAGGCTTCATATTGTAGAGGCGGTGTGTGGTTGGTCGTTTTAGTATGTAGACCAAATCCCACCTCTGACGTACAAGAATTACATAGGGTTTCTCTTTGTAGAAATATGATTACAGGGTTCTAAACCCATAAGTAGTTTAAAATAATTTATATAAAGCTACTGGCCAAGTTTGGCTAAGATCCGACACGAAAATCACGTGCAGCTGATGGCATCGACAACACGTCACGACTAATAGGCTGTGGAGCTGGCCTCTGCGGCCGCACATCAAAATGAGGCCGGATGTCTATGATTTTTCTCTGGGGCTGCCCAGATTTTTCCGAAGGTGATTAAGAAGTTTGGGCTCATGGATCCATGTTTGCATTATGGTTTGGATACCGTTTCAATCTAATAAATAGTCGAGATACTGGTTTAGGCATAAGGATCTCTAGATCGGACTTCCAAACATTGAATCCTTTATTTTCTATGGTTCTGGTCCTTATCGGACCCTCTCGGATCTTCGAGAGGTTATGGTTAATTCATTTAGTCCTCTTATGATTCGGTTTCACTTAACCAATATGCCATGTATACTACCGTCCACTATTTAGATATGTGATCAATAGCCTACCTGGTTCGAAGCTTCACACCCATGGTGGCTGACACTTGTTTATCCATAGGGACGAATCATGAAGATACCACCCCACATGCTTAACTATCACTGAAGGATATCACTAGTCAGTAACATATTTGGATATTTCCCATAGTGGAGTTCTTTAACTAATTTAAAACTAAGTGGAGGAATACTTACAATGGCTCAACTCTTTTGATTCCTCCAATAAGTTATCGTCGTTCCAGTTCTCTGACAAGTTTGTGGTTGCAAAGGTGAGTTCCTCCTCTTCCTTTTCTTCTCTTTCTTTTTCCTTCTCTCTCTTGGGCGGTAACCAGAGGGACGTTCTTCCTCTCTTCTCTTCCTCTTTTTCCTCTCCTCTCTTTCTCTCTTTTCACTCTTTTTTCCCAGATTCGGGCGTCTGAGTCTCTTCCACCAATTCTCTTGGTCTTTGGTCAGATTTGGTTATACTAAGAGATTAATATCGATCCCTATGTAAGGTAAATTGGATTATGGGATCTCTATGAAACTCAAATGGAAGGGAGGATAATCTCCCTCTTTCCTTTTCTTATTCGAGCCACTGGTGATAAGCCTTCCACGCAGGGAGAAGAATGAATTCGAATTGGTGGGTCCCACAATCAGTTAGTCACCAACCCAAATTCGAGCATTGGGGTGCTATTGGTGGCAGCCGCACCACTTCTTTCTCTAGCCAGACCTCCATTTTGGTTGGCCAGCTTAGGTTCGTGCATGCTAGGCACTAGGTGGTGGCAATAGTTGGGTCCAAGACCTCTTGTAGTGAAATGTCGTGCGTTCTAATGACATAGGAGGTTCAAGATAATGGGTTTGTATCACCTCACGGATATGTCATCATCTTCTGCCATGTTGGCCCGATACATTCGCACATGGGAAGACCCATCACATGCCCAAAATGGTCAAACTATAATGAGGTTTGGGCACGGGTCTTGCACATATACTGTAGGATCATCCAACACGACTTCCTTCCTCAGAGCAACCATACAATGAGGTCTCGCAGTTGGCCCAGTACATGACCTTCTGTGTGTCCACTAGGCAGGAGGTCTGCCTCCCATACATCATCATCCGGACCATGTATCAAGCGATGATGTCCGGGCTAAAGGGCAACCTACCTTATGGCCAACTGATCACTACCCTTCTCGCACAACTTGGGGTGAGCATGGATGGTGAACATATCTATGATGAGACCGTGATGGCAGATCTAGACTGAGAGGCCATCTATAAGATGGGCATCATGACGTCGTCCTCAATGATGAGGAACTGGAGGTACTAGAGCGGCCACTGAGAGGGCCAGTAGCCGCAACAGCAACTAAGGATGTAAGGGATGATTTATACATGGACATTGATGAGATTCTCGCCCCTACTCCCTAGCCTGTACCTGAGGTTGGACCTTCACAGTCTTCCTCAGACCAGATACTATCACTGCTTTGAGAGATCCAAGAGGCTCAGTGTGTAATAGACCGATGAGTGAGCTTACCTAGTGTCTCGGGATCACTCAGGAGCAGGTGCAGTGGCTCCAGATTGCATACGAGCTGGACTATGATTGAAACAAACCGATAAATGCACCACTTCCCCCACCAGCCCAGTGATAGACTTTTCTTTATTTTCATACAGTTTCTTATATGTTATCCTTCCTTCTAGGGTAACTATCCAGCTTGTGTATTGTACCCTATTATTTTGTGTGCGCCCATTATTCATTTATAAATATATGGTTCTTTCCTTTTAATTGTGCATAATGTCTATTTAGTTCTTTGTTTCATTCAACATGCTTGGTTTATTTCTGTGGGTTTGTATTAAAGGTTTTAAATTATCCTATCTCAGTTCATGGACATAGATTAATGCATACTGATTTGATTGACAGAGCCCTTATGCTCTGATACCAAGTTGTCACACTCTAATTCTGGTCGAACTAGAAGTGTGATTAAATAGTTAACAAACCAAGGCTTAAGATAGGATCATGAAGAACCATGCCAACATTCAAACCACAGATATAACCAATAATTAGAAAATATAAATAACAATGGAAGTCTTTATTAATGAACTGATAACTAACGTGATAAATACTCCAATTATCTCAATAACCAAAACATAAAATAATAATACCCTTACAAATTTTATAACCCCAAACATCAAAATAAAACCCTAAAGTAAACGCAAAAGTGGCACTTGCATGATGAGCCATGCTCGCTATCCACCATCTGCACATCTAGAGCTACCATCCGTCCATAAGAAGACGCATTAATATAGTCTACTACAGTAGTACTTGCATTATAAACTAAAAAGATATGAATTCTTGGGGTGAGCTCACAACTTAGCTTAATGGGAAACAAAACATGCAACACGCAAAATGCATTAGATAACATTCAATCATTAGGTCCAGTATCGTTTGCAAAGTGCTATGGTAAAGATAGGAAACAACCACACCTCCATGCACAAGAGTGTGAGCACACCCAATGGTCAGTCTCTAACCAAAACCGTTGTCACCCCACAACACTCATTATAAGATAGAGATAGAGCTAGAGCCTAATGACAAGCTATAACCAAACAGTCAGCACCCCCTCTGATACCCTACCCTGTACTAGTACGTATACCCCTACTAATGAGGGCTTGCAAACTGGATTCATCACTAACCAATCCTAGATGTCATCATAATATATCTATGGCCCTACACTAGCTCCCTTCAATACAAAGTAGAGATAGAGCAAGAGCCTAACGGTAAGGCTATGCCAACACCGCCAGCACCCCCTTGATACCCGGCCTTGTACTAAGGTTGCTAAGGTAGACGGTGTAAGACCCGCACTCCATGAACCCGATCTAAACCTTTCATTCATGTCGTAATAGGTCTTCCAATCATCACCAGGTTAGACGGGACGAGCGGATGACAATCAGGTACGAAAATGGACCTCAAAGTATGATATATTTCATACCGGTCGATGGTACCGATCTATGGTACCGGTCGACCGGTATAGCCTACGCAGCAGACCACTTAGATCCAGAAACGGATCTCTGTGGGTCCCACTTTCTAAATTCCAAACCAAAGGACTTTCCTAATGTTAGGAGGCTTCCTAAACTCAACCCCTGTCACACCCCAATTCCGCACACTTCAGAATGGTGTGATGAACCGCTAGCAAACCAACGGTTCAACCAGGATCTCGGACAAGCGGAATCCGATTTATCTAAACCTCATACATCCACATTCATAATCAGAGTAAATACACAATAGCGGAAGTCTTATAGTAAAATGAACTGAGAATCTACTGTGATATTAATATTTAAATAGTAAATTATTCTATATCAACTAAGACATAAATAAATATCAAATATTTTATTAAATCCAAATAAAGAAAACTAGAAATCTAATCGAATACACATGAGTTGCACTCGCAAGAGGAGTCATGTGTATCCACTTCATCTTCAACTTCCATCACCGCCACGTGACCATACACTGGAGCATTTACATAATCTTCGACGGTAGTACCTGCATCATCAACTAAAAATATTCGACATCGAGGGGGTGAGCACAGATCCTGGCTCAGTGAGCAAACAAAATAATGCAACAATACATATGCATGCAGTCAATTCATATCTTTGGTCTGGTTTAAAGTTTGCAATATGCAATAGAAAGGTTTAGGTAGTCAAAGGTTAACGTTTATTGACCCCGCCTCTATACACAAGTGTGTGATGCCGCCTGAAGGTAACATTTATCATCGACTCACAAGCACCCAATTCATGAGCATTGTACAACAAAGGTTAACGTTTATTGTTGTACAGTGCCATACCAACACGTAAGTCCCTGCTGGCGAGGGCTGCAAACTGGGCTCGCAACTAACCAATCCTAATGCCCAAAAGTGTATCCAAGGCCTCACCCCAGCATCCCTCAGAACGTCCATAGAGATAGAGCTAAGGCCCCCCGATAGAGTCAGAGACTACAAGGACCGAGACCACCTCCCCTGATACTCTACGACGTAATAGTTTTGCTAAAGTAATGACGATACGACGATGCTAATGCACAAAACTTGAGTTAGAGATAGAGCTAAAGTGCTGAGACCCGCCAAAGGTTAACGTTTATTGACGTTCCCATCACACCTCCCCTGATACTCTCTTGCATCAAGTACACCAACCACACACTTACATTCACATGCCTATTCCTATCATCATCGTCATCATCATGTTATAAACAATAAAGTAAATATGCATGAACAATAATAGAAATATTGGATGACATGTTGAATGCACATTACAAGTATATTCACATAGGATCAAGCATGACATTGGACTCAAGAAAAGGGAAAATAGTTTATTATTAACCAATTAGTTTAGAGTTCTATTTTCTCACCTTAGCTTGCTAATAGATCCTCTTACAAGCTTTAAGATCACCTTTATATTATTATTATATTGCTAGAAGACCTAACAAAGTCGATAGAATTTAATTAGAATTAATTCTGAATTTAAAAACCATTCTGTTAATTGGGGGTCGGAGGTAGGGTTGGAGTAATGATCGACCCTGGGTGCGACCACCCTTATTCTAGGCTTCCCGAACACTGGGGGTCGATGCTCAGGGTCTGGTAGGGTCGATTGGCCATCGACCCCCCATGCAACCCCCTGTGGGTTTTGGTTAATTTTCTTCCTTCAGTCCATTCTTCGTGTTTGGGGTCCTACGGCTTGCTCCTACAGTCCATTCTGCACATGTTCTATGGCCTAGAACAATGATTCTACCACCTATATGCATTTCATGATTTTTCCCCATGGTTTTCCATGAAAACCTAACCATAGGTTGATGGTTTGGGTTTCTCCGAGATCATACTCTCTGCATTATCTATCCTAAGGTCTTTAGCAATTCATGGAATTAGTATCCATACCTGAGAAGAATACTCCTTCTCTGCAACTCTTCTCCCTTGGCCTTCTTCTCTTCTTTCCTTCTCTTTTCCTTCTCTTCCTTCTCTTCTCTTTCCCTCAATTCAATTAGGATTGTAAAAGGAGTAAAAGAGGCTTAGGGACGTCCTATTTATAGAGTAGAAACTCCTAAAATAAGTCCCATTGAGATTTGGAAGGAATCCCATCGAAATTACGAAACTTTCTTAATTTTTAGATTTACCGAGTACCGGGGGTCGATAGGGGGGTCGGAGATCCCGTCGACCCCTGGTTCCTAAAGTGTCTGACCCCCCATGTAAAACTGGGGGTCTGACTTCTGTCTTGGGGGGTTCCGACTCTCCCCTGCTGGGTATGCGACCCTCCCCTTAATTTAAGTGTTTTTGGGTCCGTTTAATACCTGAGATTGCGATCTCCTTCACGCACTTGGTCCATTTGGCTCATCCATGATGGGTAGACCTGGTTCAAGGTGGTAATACCGGGTTAGTTTGATACGGGTCTTACAACTCCCCCTACTTATAAAAATTTCATCCCCAAAATTGTTCATACCTTCTAAGTCGAATAAGTGAGGATATTGTTTCCGCATAGCATTCTCTTCCTCCCATGTAATTTCTTCCATGTCTCTACTTCTCCAAGTGACCATGACATAATAGATATCTCGGTTGTGTAGTCGATGAACCTTTCGGCTGGTGATTTCTGTTGGTGTTACTTCAAAAGTCAAATCTTTTGTTAAATCAGGTAGATCTACTGTCAGAACGTGCGTTGGATCTTTGACATACTTCTTCAATAAGGAAATATGAAATATGTCATGCACTTGACATAGATTGTGGTAGTGCTAACTGGTAAGCCACTTTCCCACGCTTAGCTAGAATCTCATATGGCTCGACATATCTTGGACTTAGTTTCCCTTTCTGTCCGAACCGTTTCAGACCTCGCATAGGCGATACCTTCAAGAATACTTTATCACCCACGACGAACTCAAGATCTCTGCGTCGAGTATCTGCATATTGCTTCTGACGATTCCGGGCTGTTCTCACTCTTTCCTTGATAATGTCGACCACTCGACAAGTCTCTTCAACAAATTCTGGTCCAATGAGACTACGTTCCCTAACTTCGTTCCAAAACAGTGGAGTTCAAAACTTTCTACCATACAGTGCTTCATAGGGTGACATCTGTATAGTGGTCTGATAGCTATTGTTATAAGCGAACTCGATCAGTGGTAATTTTTCATCCCGTGATCCTTTGAAGTCAAATACACATGTTCGTAGCATATCTTCTAGAATCTGAATTGTACGCTCAGACTGTCCATCTGTCTGTGGATGGAATGCAGTACTAAACTTCAGTGTTGTACCCATAGCCTTTTGTAGTCCTTCCCAAAACTTGGAAGTAAATCGTGGATCTCTATCGGACATTATGCTCTCTGGTACACCGTGTAATCGAACAATATTATCCTCATACAGCTTTGCTAACCTTTCTAGTGTATACTGAGGTCGTATCGGTATAAAGCGAGTTGTTTTGGTCAGGCGTTCTGCTATCACCCAAACTGCATCAACTGCCCGAGGGGTCAATGGTAATCCTGTGACGAAGTCCATAGTGATGCAGTCCCATTTCCATGCTAGTTCCAATAACGACTGTAACAGTCCTGCGGGTCTTTGTCGCTCAGCCTTTATTTTTTGACAATTTAGGCATTGAGACACGAACTTCACTACTTCTGCTTTCATTCCCCTCAACCAATATAGTTTCTTTAGAACATGATACATTTTTGTACTTCCAGGATGTATCGAATAAATGGTGGTGTGGGCTTCTTTCATCAGTCGGTGTCTAATGTCCACACTTTCTGTTTCGGGTACACATATTCTTCCTTTGAACTTCAATACCTTCTCTTCGTCCAAGGTGAACTCTGGGTTAGTTCTACCTTTTTCGATGTCTTCTTGTACCGTTCTCAGGTATGGGTCTGATTTGATAGCTGTCTTCACTTCATCAATTATATCCGGTTTAATCTTCAATGCAGCGAACATATTGGAAAACCGATGAATGAACCCTTGGTTGGCTGATCCATCCGTTGTATCTATCACATACTGCTCATTGCTGTGATTGAATACTGTTCCAGTAGTACACATTGCTGCAGTTGTGCTAACCTCTCCTTGAAATTTTATCATTGCCTTTATGCTTAACGCATCCGCTACTACATTAGCTTTCCCCGGATGATACTGGATATCACAATCATAGTCTTTCAATAGTTCCAGCCATCTTTTTTGTCTCATATTCAACTCCTTCTGATTAAATAAATAAGTAAAACTTTTATGGTTCGATTTAATCTGGAACTTCTCTCCGTATAGGTACTGTCTCCATATCTTGACAGCATGTACTACTGTCGCTAACTCCAAATCATGAGTGGGATAATTTTTCTCATGTATCTTTAACTGTCTTGAGGCATAAGCAATTACTTGTTCTCCTTGCATAAGCACACATCCTAATCCCAGTCCTGATACATCAGTGTATAGGGTAAATGGCTGTCCGGGAACAGGAATAGTCAAAATCGGAGCGGATATCAATTTGGTCTTTAAGGTTTGGAATCTCTTCTCGCATTTATCCGTCCACACAAACTTTTCACCTTTCTTAGTCAGACTGGTGATAGGTACGGCAATCCGAGAATAGTCTTCCACAAATCGCCGATAATAACCTGCGAGACCCAGAAAACTTCTAATTTTTGCAACGCTCTTTGGTGCTTCCCACTTTACAATAGCCTCGATCTTGCTGGGGTCAACTTTGATTCCTTCATCGGATACTACATGGCCTAGGATGGCGACTTCACTTAGCCAAAACTCATATTTGGTAAATTTGGCATATAGCTTCTCTTTCCTTAAACGCTGTAGAGTGGCGTTTAGATTCTTAACATGGGTTTCCTTGTCCTTGGAATATGCCAATATATCATCAATAAATACAATAACTGACGTATCCAACATATCGTGGAAAACCCGGTTCATAAGTTCCATGAAAGTTGCTGGTGCGTTTGTTAATCCAAAAGACATGACCAAGAATTCATAATGTCCATATCTGGTCCTGAAAGCTGTCTTAGGAATATCACCATCCTTAATCTTCAACTGATGGTAGCCTGACCACAGATCGATCTTAGAGAATACTTTTGCTCCTTGCAACTGATCGAACAAGTCATCGATCCGAGGTAGTGGATATCGATTCTTGTTTGTCAGTTTGTTCAACTCACAATAGTTGATACATAATCGAACGCTACCGTCCTTCTTCTTTACGAACAATACTGGCACTCCCCATGGTGATATACTGGGTCGAATATAACCCTTTTCCAGCAGTTATTGTAGTTGTACTTTTAATTTTTTTAGTTCAGTAGGAGCCATTCGATAAGGTGCTTTTGATACTGGTGCGGCTCCAGGTACAAGATCTATCACAAACTCTGTGGCTCGGTCGGGTGGTAATCCTGGTAGTTCCTCAGGAAATACGTCGGGGTAGTCCCGCACAACATCAATATCTTCCATCTGTGGTGCTTCTTTGGTGAGGTCAACCACTGATACTAGATATCCGACTGCTCCCTTCTCAAGGCACTTCTTAGCCTTTAGTGCTTAAAGTATAAGCTTGCATTTACGGGGAAGTTTGGTTCCCGAAAAATTGAATTCTGCTCCTTCTTTGTCTTTAAATGTTAGCATCTAATCAGCGCTTAGTAGGTTCGCAGAATGCCGAGCTAACCAGTCCATTCCCAAGATGATGTCAAAGTCTTCCATCCCAAGTTGGATCAAGGTTGCATCTAAGGTTTTCTCGCTAATGAGAACTGGACATGGCCCATAGCCTTTTTCTAACTCCACTTCTAACCCCATCGGTGACCATACAAGTATTTTGTAGTCTAATGTTTTGATGGGTAAATTTAGCTTCTTTCCAAATGACACAGATATAAAAGAATGAGTAGCTCCTGAGTCGAAGAGTACTCTGGCGGGTATGCCATTTATGGGTACGATACCTGTGATTTATTTTTCTTACTACATGCTCATACAATGTAATACAACTTAAAAAAAGGTTTCAGTCATACATGTGACCACATCGGGTGATGCGGCAGCATCCTCGGATGTAACAGCATAAACTCGTCCTTGATGTAGCTGCTTCCTGGGATTAGGACACTCCCTTGCCATATGCTCCGCTTGGTTGCAGTTAAAACATTTTGGCTGATGTTGAGCTACTGGGATAGTCTTGGGTGCGGTAGCAAAGCCTTGAGCACGGAAGGGTTTAAAGGTCTTATTATTCCCTCCGTTATAAGCATTTCTGGCTGGTCTTTTCATACCTCTGTTTTGTATGAAATAGCTTTCCTTCTGGCTCGATTCAATAACTCGAGCAATTTGCACAGCTTCATTATATATTTTCTTCTCCAATCCTAGAACATGCTCCCTGATGCTTCCTCTATGCCCCGTGACAAACCTACGGGTCTTAGTGTCTTCTTCTTGCATGCTGAGTGGTGCAAAGAAAAACAGCTCCTCAAAACGCTATTGATATGCATCCACGAACATCTGTCCCTGATATAAACTTAGGAACTCCTCCATAGAATCTTTGAAGCTTCGGGGAAAATACTTCTCAAAGAAAGCACCTTTATATATAGCCCAAGTCAATAGGGCGTGCTTGGTTAATAGATAGGTCCTGGTCGATTTCCACCAATGATGTGCATCACCTTTTAGCATGAAGGTGGCACATAATTCCTTTTCTTCTTCTGTAATAGTCATCATAAGGAAATTTCTCTCCATCTCGTCGATCCAATGTGCTAGCCATAAAGGATCAGACAGTTTACCGTTAAATTCCTTGGGCTTCATCTTCAAGAATCTCTCAACCAGTCGAGAGTGATCCATCTGATTTTGGGGGTATGCCCCAAAAATAGGTTGTGGATACTGATAACTAACCTGAGCTGCTTCCGAACCTAGTACTGGAATCTGTGCAGCTGGTGGTTGAGGTGTTTGAGGTGCTGGGTGGTTACCCACCGGTGCTGCACTGGTTTGTCCAGTCGGCATTGGTGTAGCATGTGCTGCCTGGAACATAATCCTCATTGCTGGTTGCATTTGAGCCTGTGCGTATTGCATTTGTTGTAGCTGTGGTGCTAAGTTCATAACCACGGTTGCTAACTCCGGTGGTGGAGGTGGCAAGTTTGTAGGATTTTCCTGAACCGGATTTACTGGTGGTGCAACCTGTGGATTACCCTATACGTATATATTTTCTTGGTTGGTTTCCTCCATGGGTGGTGGTGGTGGAACTACGTTTCAGCTCTGCCTGGTTACTCTACGTCCAGCCATCTTCCTCTGATATTGGTGATTCCTGAAATCATTAACAAACGTGAGGCAATCATTTATACTTAATGTAGGCACGCTAACCAATGTTATTTTCAAAATTTTCAGATCATTCTGTGAGAAATACTGTCTTTTCTATGCAGGGTCGATGGTGGGAGTCGATGGTATGTCCGACCCTCAATATCCGACCCTGGGAATGTACCTATTCTTCCCGAGAGCCGGGGGTCGATGCGGGGGGTCGATGGGTGTCCGACCCCCAGGTGCGACCCCTGGTTTCCTGTCAGATTCCCGAGAGCTGGGGGTCGATACGGGGGTTGATGGATGTCCGACCCCCAGGTGCGACCCCTGGTTTTCTGTTAGGTTCCCGAGAGCTGGGGGTCGATATGGGGGTCGATGTGGGGGTCGATTATCTTGGTCGAATTCTCCGACCCCCAGACCAAAAATTTGATTTTTAAGGTCCGATTCTGGGTTCATTTCCCATTATTCCTTCCCCGTTTCGACTCGTCTCCCACCTCTGAGTTGCTACAGTGCCACTCCGCTATATTGGTCATTTCGGTTCCATGTTCTGACGTCTACATCATTCCTACAGGTATGTCTTCTCACTTTTACCTGTTTTTAGGTTTTCATTTCTAGGTTTTTGCCCATTTATCTTGTATTTTTCAAATTAAACTTTTTCCAACCGTAAAAATTTGATTTTTATTGGGGGCTTTTGTTATTGGTGACTCAAGGAACGAAAGCCCTCAAAAATTTTTGAGTTTCATCGGTTGGTTATCGAGAAACTTGGATTTTGCTCTTTTTGCCCTAATTTGTCAAAATTTTTGATTTCTCGTAATTTCATCAAATTGGATTCCATTAGTTAGAATATCCTACTGTGTGAGTGTTGTAGGATCTGTTAGAACCTACGTAAGTCCTCCTGCCCACGTGTATGGGTGATAAGTGAGGCTTTTGGCCAACTTACGTCATTATAATGTCCCAATTTTTGGTTTTTACTCTCTACTAACCCATTATTGGTTTCTCTTTCTTATTTACAGATACTATGGCTCGTACCAAAGTGCCCAGAGTTTGTGATCCTCTTCGTTTCCATTCCAACGAAGCTGAGGAACAGTTTTCCCACTACGCTCGCAAGAAAGTAGAGGGAGGTCGTAAGGTGAACTTGGCTGAGTTAGCCCTGTTCAATGTGGAGAGAGCATTTGGTGACATGGGATGGCTCCTTGTCATTACTTACGACGCGTGCACCTGCCCCGACTTGGTACGCCAGTTCTATTGTAACCTCCAGGTGGTGGGGGATTACAATGATGTTGATTGGGGTCACGAGTTGCGCATCACGAGTTACGTCAAAGGGGTGAACATCTCGTTTGACTATCGGCAGCTAGCCGACCTACTGGGCATCTCCTATGATGGCCCCATGGTTTTTTGTGCTCCTGGAAAGCCCCAGTTATTCTCTGTACAGATGAGGGCTGAGATCGATAACCAACTCCTTCATCCTGATCGCTGGCAGATGAGGGCATGTTATATGCATCCAGCTCCATGGGTATATTGCAAGATCATTCAGCATAACCTGATCCCGCAGAGTGGTCATTACGAGAGGGTTTCCCAGCTGACCCAGTATCTTCTATGCAGTATTTGCACTAGGCAGCCCGTCTGCCTTCCGTACATCATCATGCGTACCATGATCACTGCTACGTTGCCCAGTCACACTGGTAACCTCCCTTACGGACGTATGATCACTATCTTGCTTACCCGCCTGGGGGTTGATTTAGTGGATGAGAAGATTCAGGAGAAGTCCTTCTCATTGCCTCTAGATTGGGAGGCTATTTGCAAGATGGGCATGCAGGATGCTCAGGTCAGTGATGAGGAGAGGAACGCTATGGTGCGTCCTCGCACTCGCGTAGAGATAGCTGACGCTGAGGCAGCTGCCGCCGCCACTGGAGTTCATACGGAGCCTGCTGGTGATGATGACCGTATGTACATGGATGTAGAATCTATACCACCTCCTTCACTTACACATGCGGCTGGAGCTAGTACTTCATATGCGGCTGGTCCTTCACATGCGGCTGGTCCTTCTCATGCGGCTGGTCCTTCACACCCACCTTCTGATATGATGGAGATATTGCATGAGATCAGAGAGGCTCAGCACAGATCTAATCTGAGGATGGGGGAGTTACTAGACGCTCAGCTGGTGAGAGTGGATGAGCTACTAGACACCCAGCGTACATCAGACATGAGGATGGGAGAGCTCATAGAGGCTCAGCGCCGGACTGATCAGCGGGTAGCTGATCTTTTAGCTAGTCTTCAGATGACCCAGACTCAGATAGCCTGGTTGACTAGAGTCTACGCTGAGGATTATGACAGAGATCGTGAGGCACCGCCCCCTCTTTCACCTACAGCTTCATGATTGTACTTATTTTTTTTCTTTGTACTACAGAGTAACTGTTCGGGTTGTGGACTGTACTCTATTTTAGCTATTTGTACATGTTTGTTTATCTCTCATTGTATTTAAAATTGTTCTTCCTTTAATAGATGCATTATTTTCCACTTGTGCTTATAGTGTGTTAATATTACAGTTTTTACTCTTATCCTATCTCAGTTCACAATTCGTCGTGAAGGTATGCTAGTTTAGCGGACACGGCCTGAGATGCTCTGATACCAAGTTGTCACACCCCAATTTCCCACACTTCAGAATGGTGTGATGAACCGCTAGCAAACCAACGTTTCAACCAGGATCTCAGACAAGCGGAATCCGATTTATCTAAACCTCATACATCCACATTCATAATCAGAGTAAATACACAATAGTGGAAGTCTTATAGTAAAATGAACTAAGAATCTACTGTGATATTAATATTTAAATAACAAATTATTCTGTATCAACTAAGACATAAATAAATATCAAATACATGTATTTATTAAAACCAAATAAAGAAAACTAAAAACCTAATCGAATACACATGAGTTGCACTCGCAAGAGGAGTCATGTGTATCCACTTCATCTTCAACTTCCATCGCCGCCACGTGACCATACACTGGAGCATTTACATAATCTTCGATGGTAGTACCTGCATCATCAACTAAAAATATTTGATGTCGAGGGGGTGTGCACACATCATGGCTCAGTGAGCAAACAAAACAATGCAACAATACATATGCATGCAGTCAATTCATATCTTTGCTCTAGTTTAAAGTTTGCAATATGCAATAGAAAGGTTTAGGTAGTCAAAGGTTAATGTTTATTGACCCCGCCTCTATACACAAGTGTGTGACGCTGCCCGAAGGTAAAGTTTATCATCGACTCACAAGCACCCAATTCATGAACATTGTACAACAAAGGTTAACGTTTATTGTTGTATAGTGTCATACCAACACGTAAGCCCCTGCTGGCGAGGGCTGCAAACTGGACTCGCAACTAACCAATCCTAATGCCCAAAAGTGTATCCAAGGCCTCACCCCAGCATCCCTCAGAACGTCCATAGAGATAGAGCTAAAGCCCCCCGGTAGAGTCAGAGACTACAAGGACCGTGACCACCTCCCCTGATACTCTACGACGTAATAGTTCTGCTAAAGTAATGGCGATACGACGATGCTAATGCACAAGACTTAAGTTAGAGATAGAGCTAAAGTGCTGAGACCCGCCAAAGGTTAACGTTTATTGACGTTCCCATCACACCTCCCTTGATACTCGCTCGCATCAAGTACACCAACCACACACATACATTCACATGCCTATTCCTATCATCATCATCATCATCATGTTATAAACAATAAAGTAAATATGCATCAACAATAATAGAAACATTGGATGACATGTTGAATGCACATTACAAGCATATTCGCATAGGATCAAGCATGGCATTGGACTCAAGAAAAGAGAAAACTGTTTATTATTAACCAATTAGTTTAGAGTTCTATTTCCTCACCTTTGCTTGCTAATAGATCCTCTTACAAGCTTTAAGATCACCTTTATATTATTATTATTATATTGCTAGAAGACCTAACAAAGTCAATAGAATTTAATTAGAATTAATTCTGAATTTAAAAACTATTCTGTTAACTGGGGGTCGGAGGTAGGGTCGGAGTAATGATCAACCCTGGGTGCGACCACCCTTATTCTGGGCTTCCCGAACACTGGGGGTCGATGCTCAGGGTCTGGTAGGGTCGATTGGCCATCGACCCCCCATGCGACCCCCTATGGGTTTTGGTCGATTTTCTTCCTTCAGTCCATTCTTCTTGTTTGGGGTCCTATGGGTTGCTCCTACAGTCCATTCCGCACATGTTCTATGGCCTAGAACCATGATTCTACCACCTATATGGCTTTCATGATTTTCCCCCATGGTTTTCCATGAAAACCTAACCATAGGTTGATGGTTTGGGTTTCTCCGAGATCATACTCTCTACATTATCTATCCTAAGGTCTTTAGCAATTCATGGAATTAGTATCCATACCTGAGAAAAATACTCATTCTCTGCAACTCTTCTCCCTTGGCCTTCTTCTCTTCTTTCCTTCTCTTTTCCTTCTTTTCCTTCTCTTATCTTTTCCTCAATTCAATTAGGATTGTAAAAGGAGTAAAAGAGGCTTAGGGACATCCTATTTATAGAGTAGAAACTCCTAAAATAAGTCCCATTGAGATTTGGAAGGAATTCCATCGAAATTAGGAAACTTTCCTAGTTTTCAGATTTACCGAGTACCGGGGGTCGATAGGGGGGGTCGGAGATCCCGTCGACCCCTGGTTCCTGAAGTGTCCGACCCCCCATGTAAAACTGGGGGTCTGACTTTTGTCTTGGCGGGGTCCGACCCTCCCTTGCCGGTATGCGACCCTCCTCTTAATTTAAGTGTTTTTGGGTCCGTTTAATACCTGGGATCGCGATCTCCTTCATGCACTTGGCCCATTTGGCTCATCCATGATGGGTAGACCTGGTTCAAGGTGGTAAGACCGGATTAGTTTGTTACGAGTATTACAACCCTAGCCTATATTAGAACTCCTAAACCTCCTAAAATCCTTTTCATTGATCCTCACAAACCCTAGAGAGGAGAAAGAGACTGAAGAAGGAGAAGAAGCTTAGGAAGGAGAGGGAATAGCCGCCATTATCGTTGGACGAAGAACACTCTACCGCGAACCAACAGTAAGTGCTTAAACCTCCATCTACGTTAAGCATTCTAGAATGGTTAGTCATGATTGGATCAATACCATGCAATGCGAGGTATTGATCTAAACCATAATTTTGCCATCAAACCCTAATCCAGTCGGTAAACCCTAGATTCAAGTTATAGGTTCCAGATCATCAAAACTAGGACTTGAATGGAGTTGGAAACAACTCTAACTCAGTGCTCAGACCTAGAATGTGTAGGAGAAACCCTAGAATCAATAGGGGATGACCAACGGAAGGCGAGACCGAGTGTATAGTCTTCCGGAGACATATCAGTCGACCATACCGGTCGCACCCTCTGGGACCGGTACCTACGACCGGTATCTCCCGGAGGCTGGTCTGTGGGGAACGGTCGACCATACCTGTCGCACCTTTCCCCATAGTGCCACAGCCGGTGCCTGCGATCGGTACCCACGATCGGTCTACTCTATGAGAAGTGTTTTGATTTTATTGGTTTTTCGACCAACGTAAACCCTAAGAAAAACTATTCCAACTCAACCCTAACATCGTGTAGGACCTTGTGATAGCTAGTTTGGATTCTGTGATGCAGAGCAAGCTATCAATCAAGCGTCAGGTAAGGAAATCGGACATAAACCTAATAATTTAATAACAGTAAAACGTTGTTAATAATTATGACTTTATGGACTGGTGTTTGTGCATACTCGCATGTCATCTTTACTTTCAGTTATTATTATTGTTCATGCATACTTGCTATGCTAGGATGTGACTGTTAGGCATGTGATTTTTTTTATTGGTGTGTGGAATGGGAAGGGCCTGGGGGTCTGGGATCATTCCTCACACTAGCACCTTTTCGTATCGTTTCTATCTTAGCATGCTTAGTGTGGGTATGGTATCAGAGGGAGGAAGTGGCACTATAGTCTCCGGCCTGGTCACTAGACTCTAGCTCTATCTTTATGCCATAGGGAGTTGTGCTGGGATAGGGCCTACTGTGATGACATATAGGATTGGTTAGTTGCGAGCCCAGTTTGCAAGCCCTCGTCAATAAGGGCTTACGTGTTGGTATGGGTAGGGTATCAGGAAAAATGTTGGCGGTGTTTGATCCGGATGCTTTAGCTCTATCTCTATTCCATGGTGGGTGCATGTGGGACGACAATGGTGTTTGATCCATTGGGCAGCTTCACACACTCATGTATAGAGGTGCAATGGCCGCTAATCCTTTCTATAGCACATTGCAAACTTAAAACCATACCATAATGTGAATGTTACTCATGCATATGTTTGTTGCATTGTCTGGTTGTCTTACTGAGCTATGTTGTGAACTCACCCTTGTGTACACACTATTTTTAGATGTTAATGCAGGTTATACCATGGAGGACTATATGGATGCTCCGGCGTATGGAGGTGTTGCTACTTTAGAAGTGCAAGCAGGAGAGGACGAGCATGACGCTTCATGCGAGTGCCCTTTCTGCGTGTACCTCTAGGATTTGCTTAGTTTGATTATTTATTTTCAGTTGGATCTACAAATTGATGTAAGGATATTTATTTATGTTTTGGTGTGAAAAAATAATTAGATATTTTATTTAAATTATCAATAGAAAATTCCGTTCATTTAATTTAAGACTTTCATTGTATTTTATTATATTTTGATTATGGTTATGTGCAATGGTTTGTATGAGTGGACATGGTCTTATTGAGATCCTAGTGTGAACCATTGGTTCAGTGACGGTTCACTTATACTTTTGGTTTAGTCAGAATTGGGGTGTGACAACTTGGTATCAGAGCTCTTAGGCTCTGTCCAACGGACCATATTTACACTTAACTGAGTCGATGAACTGAGATAGGAAGAATTTAAAAGTCTTAATAAAAACACACCCTAAGCATTTGTTTGATGCCTGAGACTAAATACGAAAGAGCATAATGTACTATACTAAATGTAGAATTAATAAACAGTCATGCTCTAGTGAGGAAACCATAGTGACAAGCAGAATGATCATGAATTACCATAACAAGTAAAAAGAAAATTTTATAAACATAAAATATCTATAGAGTATCAAGAGTTAATGGTGCTATAGGGTACAGTCCACAAGCCAAAAAGTTACCCTATTATAATAAAAACCATGCTGTGAGAGAGAGAAAATAAAAGATCTGTCATGGGGATGGGGGCATAGGAGGAATAGGGTCAGTGATGTCATAGTCAAGCTCATAAGCTACCATGAGCCAGTGTACCTGCTCCTGCGTGACTCTGAGGCTGCAGAAAGGCACCCTAGGTCATGGCTCATCTCACGCTGGGCATCCAGAATCTTCGTAAACATACCCATCATGGTATCGGGAGGACGCTAGGATGGTCCCTCTACAGGTGTGGGCTGTGGTGCCAGTGTTGGAACATCCTCCATCTGATCATCATCATCACCACCATCATCCCCTGCCTCTTCTGCATGAGCTGCATTGCCTGTTGTTGTTGCTGCTACTGCTACCCTCCTGAGCGGAGGAGGGCGAGCCTCTAACTCCTCATCACTGATGGGCAGATTGTCCATCCTCATCCGGACAATGGCGTCCCAGTCAATGTCTGAGGTCATAGTGTCCTCGACCGCAATCTCACCCCTCATGTCCACCCGTAAGCGCCGCAGAAGAGTAGTGATAAGCGGGCCATAAGGAAGGTTACTGATCTGATTGGACAGAGTAGCATGATGCATGGTTCGGATAATAATATAAGGGAGACAGACCCGCTCCCTAGTGCAGACACAGTAAGTCAAGTACTAGGTGAGCTGAGACAACTCACTATAGTGGCCGCTCTGAGGAACAATATCGTGCTGGATGATGCGACAATATACCAAAGGAACAGGTCTTAAACTAGCTGCTTTCATGGGCACTCCTGGATTAAGGATCTGCTCTGAAACCTCCTGGCGTAGATCATTAGTAAGAAAACCCTTCATCTTGGGGGCGTAGTACACCAAGTCACCATCATTTGGTATCCCCAAAAGATCAGCAAGCTGGTGAGTGTCAAAGGATATGGGAACGCCTTTGACAAAGCTGGTGGTGCGGAGGTCCCTGCCACAACTGAAGTCGTTAACATTTCCCTCGACCTCCAAGTTGGCGTAGAAATGTTTGACTAGGTTGGGGTGGGTGGTCACAGTGTAAGTAATGATGGATAACCACCCAAGATCACTGAAGGCTGCTTCAAAGTCAAAACATTGTAGCTGCTCCAAGTTTACACATCGCCCTAACTCGATGTTCTTCTCTTCAAACCAGGGAAAACAGGCTTGCGCCGTTGCAGAACGAAACCACCGTTCATCAAACTACGAAACCGGCGGGTGCGGAAGGTTCATGCCAGGATCGAATGCATGTTTACCAGCACCACAGCATTGAGACATTTTAAACTACAAAACAAAAACAAAATAATGGGAATTTGGTTAGAATTTCTGAAATTTCGACAGCATAACGATAGTACTTTAAGCAAAAGCCTCGAACTCACCCAAAATTTGGGTAGGAGGACTTATGTAACAATCTAACATCATATGGAAACCAAATAATCATCAAGCAAGCAAGAAATTTAGCAATTACAAGAAAAAAAATCGATTTTGACCAAAACCTAGGTCAAAAACCAAAAAATTTGATTTTTAGAAAAACCATTCAGTAGAACCTCAAATAGATTGAGGGCTTTTTCTCATAGAGGTCCCTAAACTCTTTCTAAGCCGAAGGAAAAGAGTTCCTACGGTTAGAATCTTCTAAACCAAGAAAAATCTAGTTTTTGGGCAAGAAACCATGAAGAAACGATGTAAAAAGGAAGAAAGGAAGGAAGAAACTTACTTGGAGATGATGTCCAAGGTCTTGATCGAGAGAAAATCGCTTCTAAGAACACCGTTCGGACTGTAGCAACTCACCAAGCCAGAGAGGAATCGCCAGCGGAGAGAAAGGAAAGAAGAAAAGTGAGAAAAACTCACTTTTTCATGATTTTAAAGGCATATTTGGGCATATCGGCCGACGATTTTGCCGGTACCCCCTAGGTATGTCGACCGGTACCTCTCAGTCAGAGGAAATTCTTAACCAGTCAACTATACCAGTCACTCCATACCCTACAGGGCTGTGACCGGTACATCGATCAGTACCTCTCGGGAACTCCGAGAGGTTTGTGTGCCTGGACATACCGGTCGCACTATCATATACAGTGCCACGACTGGTATGTTGCGACCAGACATGCATTCCAAGCTCAGAAAATTTGGGAAAATTTGTAAAATTTTGATTTAAGTTTCCTTACGAGTTTTGCCTTGCACTTGTTAAAGACTAACACTATTATGACTATTCGATTGTACCTCATGTGTTATGTCTTCTTTTCAGATCCAAGCAGGAAAAACTAATCTGAGATGGCAAGCGAGAATGGTCGTAGTGGCTCACGAAAGCGTCATCCCTCCAGGGTGTGCCAAGATGAGGACAATGTGGAAACAGAAACTATTGATGAGCAAAACCTGAACCCAGAAGGTGGAGAAGGGCAGAGTCCCAGAGCACCAACAAATTTGCCACGACCTCACACTAACTCAGAGATAATTGTGACAAATTTGTTTTATCAGATGGAAGCTCAGCAGAAAGCATTCCTGAATGAGATGTTGAAGATGTTCGGGCCACCAGGATATATCCCTACAGAAGGTATGCTTGAGTTTGGGGGAAATAACACCACATTGCCAATAGATGGTAGTACTGGGTCGATGGGCCAAGGACAGAATCTACAACCACCACACCAATTTCCAATGTTGTCTGCCTATCAAGGGATCTATCTGTACCTATTATCATGGTATGGAACAAATGCACAGGGGCAGAATGACCTAAGCCGAGCGGTGGATAGGTTTTTGAAGTTGAAACCCCCTACTTTCATAGGGAAACCAGGAAAACCACTATGGCTTGCACATTGGGTTGCTGAGATGGAGAAGAACTTCCGTCTAATGACTTGCATGGAGGATGAGAAGGTGATGTTTGCTACGCACATGCTCAAGGAAGATGCTAATGCTTGGTGGAATTCTACCCTGACATACTTGGAGACAAAGCATACTCATATCAATTGGGAAATATACAAGGGAGCTTTCTTTGATAAGTACTTTCCGAAGAGCTTTCGTGATCAAATGGAGAAAGAATTCTTAAACCTACAATAATCCCAGTCAACTGTTGATGCTTACCAGCAGAGGTATGAAGAGCTGATTTTCTTCTCTCTGGCAAGCATGCAAGAGGAAGAAACAAAGACCCACAGGTTCATCATGGGATTACGAGGAAGTATCCGAGAGCACGTCTTGGGTTTGGAGAAGAAAGTGTATAATGATGATGTACAGATTGCTAGGGTAATTGAATCAAACCAAAGAGACAACTTCTTTGCTCAAAATAGGGGACTCAAGAGGCCTACTACTGAGATTTTGGGTGGAGGGAACACTAGACCATCCTGCCCATACAGGGCTTAGTCTGCTATGGTGCTAGCAATGAATACTACTGCACCACCATCATCACAGTTAGCTGGACAAAACCCAAATGTCAAATGTTTCAACTGTCAACAATTGGGTCATTATGCAAAGGCATGTACTCTACCTAAGAAGCAACTGCTACAACAAGGAAAGATATTCGCAGTCACCACTGAGGAGGCAGCCGCATCACCTGATGTGGTTACTGGTATGATTACATCCCTTACTATTTGGCTTACTATTTTGTTGTGTATGAGAATGTAGAACTAAGGGATAATTAAATTTTAGGAACTATAAATATAGCTGGTGTACCCGTCAAAGTACTCTTTGACTCTGGGGCCACACACTCCTTTGTTTCTATGTCTTTTGGGAAGCGAATGGAGTTACCTATCAAGTATTTAAGCCCAAGATTGATAGTTTGCTCTCCATTGGGAGTAGAAGTGGAATTGAATGAATGCTATGGGCTGTGTACAGTTAGTATTGAGGGCCGAAACCTAGAAGCAAATCTGGTTCAACCTGAGATGGTAGACTTTGATGTCATCTTGGGAATGGATTGGCTAGGCCATCATTCAGCTAGCTTATTATGTGGCAAAAGAAAACTTGTGTTTAAAGATGAGAAGGGAAAAGAGTTTAGCTTAACTGGAACCAAGTTACCTAGGAAGCGGAAGCTGATCCTCTCTGCCCTAAAATCTAAGAGATGCTTAGAGAAGGGAGGAGTGGGGTACTTAGTGTCTGTGGTTGACATCACTGCAGAGTTCCAAAGATGGAAGATCTTGATGTGGTACAAGAGTTTTCAGATGTATTTCCAGAAGATCTACCAGGTCTACCTCCAGACAGGACTACAGAGCTTGTGATAGACCTCATGCCAGGGTCGGCGCGGGTGTCTAAGGCACCATACAGGATGGCCCTATAAAATTAAAGGAGTTGAAGATCCAATTACAAGAATTACTAGATAAGGGTTTTGTATGACCAAGCATATCACCATGGGGAGCCCCTGTATTGTTTGTAAAGAAGAAGGACGGTAGTGTAGGATTATGTATCGACTACTGAGAGCTGAACAAGTTAACCATCAAGAACCGATATCCTTTTCTTTGAATCAATGATCTGTTCGACCAGTTGCAAGGTGCAAAAGTTTTCTCGAAGATTGATCTTAGATCAGGTTATCACCAATTGAAGATCAAGGCAGGAGATATTTCAAAGACTGCTTTTAGAATAAGGTATGGCATTATGAGTTCCTGGTAATGTCGTTCGGGTTGACTAACGCTCCAGCGTCGTTCATGAAACTGATGAACCGAGTGTTTCATGACATGTTAGACACTTCGATCATCATGTTCATTGACGACATCTTAGTCTACTCAAAGGACAGGGAGGCTCATGCAACACATTTGAGAGCAGCCCTACAACGGCTGAGAAGGGAGAAGCTTTACGCCAAGTTCAAGAAGTGTGAATTTTGACTGAAAGAAGTGGCCTTCTTGGGTCACATAGTATCTGCAGACGGTATCAAGGTAGATCCAAGCAAGATCGTAGCTATAGTAGGATGGGATGCACAGAAATCAGTTGCAGAGATTCGTAGTTTCCTTCGATTGGCTGGTTACTATAGAAGATTCATGGAAGACTACTCAAGATCACCGTTCCACTTACCAGACTAACCAAGAAAGGAGAAAAGTTCATATGGACAGATGAGTGTGAGAAGTGCTTTCAGACTTTGAAGTCAAGACTAGTCTCTGCACCTATCTTGACCATCTTAGCATCAGGCTTGCCGTTTACCCTATATACGGATGCCTCAGGGTTGGATCTTGGATGTATGTTGATGCAAGGAGAACAGGTAATTGCCTACGCATCAAGACAGTTGAAAGAGCATGAGAAGAACTATCCTACGCATGATCTGGAGTTAGCAGTGGTCATTCACGCAATCAAGACTTGGAGACACTACCTTTTTGGTAAAAAAAATTCAGATTAAGTTGAATCACAAGAGTTTAACTTACCTTTTTACTCAGAAGGACCTGAATATGAGACAGAGGAGGTGGCTGGAGCTATTAAAGGATTATGATTGTGACATCCAGTACCATCCGGATAAGGCAAACGTTGTGGCTGATGCCTTAAGCAGAAAATGGGAATTGAAACCTGAGGCAAGACCTAGTACAAATGCTGCACTGTGTGCTACAGCCTCAGGCTCAATAGAGAATGATAAAGACTATATATTAGAGACTTCAGGAGATCCAATGGAACAGGGCCTAATTCATAAGTTCACATTGATGTTCGTAGCCTTGAAGATCTCATCGGATCTTGTAGATGAGGTCAAAGTAGCAATCCTATAGGATCCAAACCTCAAGACTGTACAAGAAGATCTAGATAAGGGTAAAAGAAACTCTGATTTTACCTTAGATTCAGACAAGGTACTCAGGTGTCGTGGACGATTATGTATACCTGAGAGTGAGAACTCAAATATCAAAGATAGAGTTATGACAGAAGCTCATTATACCCCATATTCAATACATCCAGGAAGCACCAAGATGTACCATGATTGATGAAGACTATATTGGTGGAGGGGTATGAAAGCGGATGTCACTCGATTCGTATTCCAATGTCTGAATTGCCAGCAAGTTAAAGTAGAAAAGCAGAGACCCGCAAGTTTGCTACAACCACTACTGGAGCCAGCATGGAAGTGGGATTGTATCACAATGGATTTCGTCACTGGCCTACTCTTGACACCAAGGTCAGTAGATGTCGTGTGGGTTATAGTCGATCGACTTACCAAGATAGCTCGATTCATCACTGTCAGACCTCAGTATACCATGGATAAGCTGGTCAGGCTATATATGGATAATATAGTCAGACTTCATGGTGCCCTAGAAAGTATAATATCTGACACAGATCTCTGTTTTACATCAAAGTTCTGGGAAGGATTACAGAAAGCCATGGGAGCCAAGTTGAAGTTTAATACAGCTTTTCATCCTCAGACAGATGGGAAATCAGAAAGAACTATTCAAATCTTGGAGGATATGCTCCGAGCGTGTGCCCTAGATTTCAAAGGAGCTTGGGACGAGAAGCTATCGCTTATTGAGTTTGCTTAAAATAATAGTTACCAGGCTACGATCCAAATGGCTCCATATGAGGCACTCTATGGGAAGAAATGTCATACACCTCTGTTATGGAATGAGGTGGGAGAGAGAAGGATTGTAGGACCAGAGTTTTTCGAAGAAACTTGTCAAGTGATTGATCAAATTAAGGAAAGAGTGAAGACAGCTCAAGTTTGACAAAAGCACTCAAGTTTGACAAAAGCACTATGCAGATAACCGATGTCGAGATCTGGAGTTTACAGTGGGTGATAAAGTGTTCTTGAAGATATCACCTGTGCGAGGTTTGAAACGGTTTGGTAAGAAGGGGAAGCTATGCCCCAGGTATATGGGACCATACGAGATTTTGACCAGACGTGGTAATGTGGCATATCAACTGGCTCTACCACCATCCATGTCAAGCGTTCATGATGTGTTCCATATTTCTTTATTGAAGAAGTATGTCAGGGATCCATCGCACATCTTGATAGTAGACCCACCAGACTTGACAGAGGACTTGACATTTAAAGTAGTACCTTTGATGCTCACAAGCCGAAATGTACAACATCTCTGAAGAAAGGATATCCATTATGTGAAAGTGCATTGGAAAAGCCAAGATGTAGAAGAAATCACTTGGGAGGAAGAGAATGCGATGCAAAAGGAATAACCTAACCTTTTTTATGAACAAGGTACATTCAAATTTCGAGGCCAAAATTTATTTTAAGGGTGGGGGAGTTGTGAAACCTACATGCAAATTTTGGGGATGAAATTTCTTTTAAGGGTGGGGGAGTTGTAAGATCCGCACTCCATGAACCCGATCTAAACCTTTCATTCATGTCGTAATGTCTTCCAATCATCTCCGGGTCAGACGAGACAAGCGGATGATAATCAAGTACGAAAATGGACCTCAAAGTATGATATATTTCATACCGATCAATGGTACCGGTCTTTGGTACTGGTCGACCGGTATAGCCTGCGCAGCAGACCACTTAGATTCTAAAACGGATCTCTACGGGTACCACTTTCCAATTTTTGAACCAAAGGACTTTCCTAATGTTAGGAGGTTTCCTAAACTCAACCCTAGCCTATATAAGGACTCCTAAACCTCCTAAAATCTCTTTCATTGATCCTCACAAACCCTAGAGATGAGAAAGAGATTGAAGAAGGAGAAGAAGCTTAGAAGGAGAGGGAAGAGCCGCCATTGCCGTTGGACGAAGAACATTTTACCGCGAACTAACGGTAAGTGTTTAAACCTTCCTCTACGTTAAGCATTTTATAATGGTTAGTCATGATTGGATCAATACCATGCAAGGCGACATATTGATCTAAACCATAATTTTACCGTCAAACACTAATCCAGTCGGTAAACCCTAGATTCAAGTTCTATGTTAAAGATAATCGAAACTAGGACTTGAATGGAGTTGAAACAACTCTAACTCAATGCTCAGACCTAGAATGTGTAGGAGAAACCTTAGAATCAATAGGGGGTGACCGACGGAAGGCAAGAACCGAGTGTATAGTCTTCCGGAGACATACCAGTCGACCATACCAGTCGCACCCTAGGCAATCGGTACCTGCGATCGGTATCTCCCAGAGGCTGGTCTGTGTGGACCGGTTGACCATACTAGTCGCACCTTTCCCCACAGTTCCGGGGCCGGTACCTGCGATTGGTACCCGCAATCGGTCTGCTCTGTGAGAAGTGTTTTGACCTTGTTGGTTTTTCTACCAATGTAAACCCTAAGAAAAACTATTCTAACTCAATCTTAACATCATGTAGGACCTTGTGATAGCAAGTTTGGATTCTGTGACATGGAGCAAGCTATCAATCAAGCATCAGGTAAGGGAATCGGACCTAAACCCTAATAATTTAATAACAGTAAAATATTGTTAATAATTATGATTCTATGGACTAGTATTTGTGCATACTCGCATGTCATTTTTACTTTCAGTTATTATTATTGTTCGTGCATACTCGCTATGCTAGGATGTGACTGTTAGGCATGTGATTGTTTTCGTTGGTGTGTGGAATGGGATGGGCCTGGGGGTCTGGGATCATTCCTCACACTAGCACCTTTTCATATCATTTCTATTTTAGCATGCTTGGTGCGGGTAGGGTATCAGGGGGAGGAAGTGGCACTGTGGTCTCCGGCTTGGCCACTAGACTCTAGCTCTATCTCTATGCCGTAGGGAGCTGTGCTGAGATAGGGCCTACTGTGATGACATATAGGATTGGTTAGTTGTGAGCCCAATTTGCAAGCCCTCGCCAATAGGGGCTTGCGTATTGGTATGAGTAGGGTATCAAGGGAAGTGTTGGCGGTGTTTGATCCTGGCGCTTTAGCTCTATCTCTGTTCTATGGTGGGTGCATGTGGGACGACAGTGGTGTTTGATCCATTGGGCGACTTCACACACTCGTGTATAGAGGTACGATGGCCGCCAATCCTTTCTATAGCACATTGCAAACTTAAAACAAGACCATAATATGAATGTTACTCATGCATATGTTTGTTGCATTGTCTGGTTGTCTTATTAAGATAAGTTGTGAGCTCACCCTTATGTACACACTATTTTTAGATGTTAATGCAGGTTATATCGTGGAGGACTATATGGATGCTCCGACGTATGGAGGTGTTGCTGCTTTAGAAGTGCAAGCAGGAGAGGACGAGCATGACGCTTCATGCGGGTGCCCTTTCTGCGTGTACCTCTAGGATTTGTTTAATTTATTTATTTATTTTCAGTTAGATTTACAAATTGATGTAAGGATATTTATTTACATTTTGGTGTGGAAAATAACTAGATATTTTATTTAAATTATCAATAGCGAATTTAGTTCATTTAATTTAAGACTTTCACTATTTTTTATTATATTCTGATTATGGTTATGTGCAATGGTTTGTATGAGTGGACACGGTCTTATTGAGATCCTGGTGTGAACCTTTGGTTCATTGACGGTTCACTCACACTTCTGGTTCAATCAGAATTGGGGTGTGATAGATGGTGATATGACAATGTCAGTGTGATGATTGGTTCGAGGCTCCAACCTCTATCTACCCAATACACCAACCACACACATAAGCACATGCTTATCCCCCATTACAATAACAGTAATAAATATGCATGAGTAATAATAACAAATATTGGATGACATGTTATATGTATATTTACACCAAATAACAACATACAAGGTTCATTGATTATTAACCAGTTAGTTTGGGTTTTGTCCCTCACCTGTTTAGTGTTAATAAATGCTTCTGAGCTTTAGAAACTAACCTTGTTCATTCGCAAGTCTTAATAAACAATAGGATTAAATTTGGTTAAATTCTGATAGTTTTAATCTTCTTTGGATTCATTATCTGGAGTGGCAAAAATCATTTCGGACATTGTCCAGTCGTGTGTTCGGTGTGACATTAGTCAGACCAGATATCGAATCCAGTTAACCCTGAGACACTTCCCGAGAGTGTCAGGAGTTGTCATCGATGGCTCATAGGTGTCACTCTAAGTGCCACCGGTCAACCAAACCAGACAACCTTCAGGCTGTCTGTCTAACCTTTCTCAGAGTCGATCCTTTGACCAGTTTTAAGGTTCCTCCTATACCTTTCTAAAGAGGAAAATGCATTAGGGTTAGGTCTTTCATTGAGACCCTAATTACTATGTTCTCAAATCATAAGCTACATTAGGGTTTGATCGTGATGAACCATGTAACAACCCCATGATTGATCATGGTATGGGGATGGACCCTCAGCCATTAATGGCTATGACCTCAATCCATACACAATCCATACCCAACCTAAACCTCTACAAGAATGAGGGTACTTACCGCTGGTTTCGTGATGACGAGGGTAGAATTCGACGATGAGTTCTTGATGATCCTTCCCTTGCAGCCTTCTTCTCCTTTCTCAGATTTCTCTCTCTCAACTTTAGGGTTGAATCAACAAGAGGTTTAATAAGGAGAAGAGGCCTTTATATAGGGAACGGTTGCCTTTCTAGAGTCTCTCCCACGTATAGAAGGTCTCTATGCATGGATTTGGAAAGTGGGCCCTACTAACAACCACTGACCGGTCGCACTGCCAGAAAGACTGAACAAGCTCAACCAGTTAGATTGGACAAATTTAAAATTGTCAGTTTTCATACCTAGATGTGTGGCTCCATCATCCCGCTGCTTCATCTGGCCCGATCATGATGGGAAGACCTGTCACGACACAATAACCCATGTTAGACCGGGTTCGTGGATTGCGGGTCTTATAATTGGTCTCCATTTTTGGGGAGTATTAAATCCCCATTCAACCTACCTTACATAGGTTTTACTTAGGTTGGTGGGAAACAATTTTCCACTATTAATACCTCCAATAAGAGCTTTTAATGTTAAACCCTCACCCAGAAAACCCAGCCTAACTTAGTTTTTCTTCCATGTCAGGGTTTTCCACCGGTGACGAACCCGACATGATACCAACCTGAAGACCCGCACCACAGGTACCAATTGATACCCCAAACAACTCTAACATTGTGTTGGATAATAACCTAGGTGGTACCAGTTGCAGTTATCAGTCGGGAACTACAGACCGGCTTCGCAACCGGCTAGGCCAAAAAGGCTACCCATGGAATTTCAATTTGAATCTGATCGGTTGGGAAGGAAGGGAATATTCCCTAGGACCCATCATCGAATCCAATGGGTCCCACCTCCCTAATAACTGATCTAACTTAGTTTAGGAGTTAAACCCATGCCACTTGGAAACTCCATATAGTCTCCCACTCTAATTAAAGTCCCATTCCGAAAAGGAGACTCTAATTAAGCAAATCCCACCAAACTCCTTCTCTCTGAGTACGTATCATTCACAAGGAAGTTTTGATGCATTCTCAGAGAGGGAGAGAAAGAGTTGAAGGAGTAGGGGAGATTTAGATGGAAGTATGCCTAGAAAACCATCGACGCCGCTCAACCCTTCGCATCACGGTTCGAGCTATCGTTGGTAAAACTCCTTCAACTCTATCACTGCATTCAATGTGTGTATTATCGAGATATTCATCAGATTAGATTGTCATTCCATGACAAAGCTCCTCTCCCCATTAATGTCAGAGCAGGGTAACGCCTTAAGGATCTCGAAGTGGTTTTCCTCGACAAGTGATTCAGGGTAAACCCTGAATCCACCCTTGAGATAATCTCGAGATAACCAAACCTAGGCTTAGGAGATATGTTCCCAATTGACCATGTGAAGTGGGCAAATCATGGAATACATCAGTGAGGTAATTCTGGTTCGAAGATTGCCAATGGACTTCCACAGGAAAAGTCCAGAGGCATAGCCGAAGGGGACCCCATAGGCGAATCTCCCGCCTCCAGCTAGACCAAAGAGTCCACACTAACCTTTCGAGGATTAGCTAGATAAGAAGCTGGATTTGCCACTGCATGACCGGCATCACAACCAGCTAAACACAATGAGTCCTCGGTAAGTTACCAGATGCAAAGCCGGACTTAACATTGAGCGACCGGCCTCATGATTGGCTATTGGCAAAGACCTTCGGATACCAGCCTGATGCGAAGCCGGTCTGGACTCTGTGCGACCGTGTTCGTGACCAGCTAGTGTCAAAAAGCCCTAAATTACTATGCAATGATAATTATAACTAATTGATATTCTGACACACTACCTGAGTGACGTATACAAAGAGGATAACGACTCTTGAGGTGTGATAAATCATACTTATGAAAACTCAGGTAAGGAACAGAACCCTGACTAATTTTTGGAGTGTTTCTGATATTGCGTTTGCCTGTGTAACATGCTTGCTATGAATAACATGTCATTCAATAACTGTCTTTTTGCATGCATTTGCATTATATATATGACTGTTGTAAATGTATGTTGTTGGTGCTTGGTAGTATTGGTGAAATGGTTGAGGACCACTGGATCCGACCTGCCAGGCAGACTGTTACACCTTAAATTTACGATATGTAAAATTTCAAAGCTGATTGAACCGACACACATTTTATGTTCAATCTAACCTAGAATCTCGTAAGCGGTGCATACCCACATCAACCATACCATGACCAATGTCACAAGTAATTGATCAGAGTAAAATATAATAGTGGAAATAATAAATCAATTGAGCTTCTAATGATATTTGAAATAAATTAAATAGTCATTGTATCAACTTATTCTGGTCCAATCATCCACAACCAGTAAAATGAAATCATTCATAATTCAGCCCTATAATTCTGAGCTATAAAGTAATACTATAAAAGTAAACGAATCTAAAGTAAATAAACTAAAACATCAGTCTCCTCCGACTAAGGCATAATGTCTTTCACTTACTCTTACTTGAACACGCATGCATCACATTCACAGTCAGCATCATGTTCATCTTCCTCCTGAGTTTGGACGTCCATATGCATCATAAAAGTGACAATTGGAGTTTTCACAAAATCAGCTATGGTAATACCTGCAACATCAACTACAAAGTTTGCGTACACGAGGGTTAACTCTACAACTTGAGCTCCTAAGAAAATAAACAAGCAAGCAAGATGCATGATAGGTTTAAATGGTCTGGTATAATCTAGTATATTGTATGCTAGTGCTATGGGAAGGCCTGATCACACTCACCTGACCTGACCATAACGTCCATGCACCCGAGAGAATGAGCACTCACCAGCCTACACCGACAACCTTAGTGCCCCTACACATCTCCTAATATAGACAGTGATAAGGCAAAGGTTTGGCCAATGACGCTCTGACGAACATTGCCAACACCTTCTCTCCGCCCCTATCCAAACCAACACCTGATCCCCTGTTGGCCAGGGTTGCATACATGGGTCATTCCACTAACCGTCATCCTACATGTCATCATATGTATCTTTCCCACACTCCTAATAGGAATCCTAGTCCATCTGTACCCCCCACCCAGACGTTGTCATCCCAATAGGGTGTGAGAACCATATACGTCAAGTTTACCAAGTAGGTTGGATCCCTCGGTCCTTGACCTTTTCACCACACCTCACAAGGATTATTCAGCACACATTTACACAACAACATAATATAAATGCAAATTCATGCAAAAGCAATTATTAGATGACATGTTATCATAATAGCATCAATGCAACACAAGCATAAGCATAGATTAAAAACACTCCATAAATTAAGTCAAGAGTTTCGTTTCCTCACCTAAGATATAAAGATTATTGCTATTTCTAGTAAAAGGGTTACTCCTAGTTACGTATGAGTCACCTAGTGTATAAGTGAATCATTAGATAAAATATATGTTAAAACCAGCCAAATACAGGGTCTCCTGGGACCAAGTGGTTACAACATCCGGTTACGACTAATGGAGACCGGTGACCCTTCCAGTTGCTCTCAGGAACCATTTTGTTTCCATCCGACTGCATATCCGGCTGTTGCAGGTGGCGTGATAGGTAGCCGATGCCAGTTACACTCTAGAGGCTTCCCGAATACATCTAGTCACAAATCCGGTTGTGTATATTGCGACCGTTAGTCGAGATCGAACCTTCTCCAAAGAGCTGGTCTGGGGTTTTTAGCCCATCTGGATGCACGGATTTTGCCTCCAGGAGTCCCCTCCGGATTCCAACAACAGACTTCTTCTATGGAAATCCATTGATGGTTCCTTGGCCTGACATTACATGGTACTTTCAACTTCAATTATGGGCTTCGTAGGGTCAATCCTAGATACACCACCTAGACTAGGGTTTTATTATATTGATTTGTGTAATATACAAAGTCAAGGTATAACTTAGAGTCGAATTTGATGGGATCTCCATCGGTTCTCAACCATTAATGGATAGCAGCTCCATTAATGGTTGATAAACCAAGGTTTCATCAATCTTTCCTAGTTCTAAATCCATTACAAGGCAGTGTAGGGTTTACCTGTAATGTTTTCAAACTTACACACAATGATATCGAGCAACGCCGATGACTTCCCAAGGTGGTTCCTTCTTTTATCCTCCTTTTTCCTCCTTCAACTCTCCTCTCTCTGAGAACATGTCAGAGTTTTTGGGTATGCAATAGTACTCTAAGAGAGAGAGGGTTTTGAGAAGACTTACATGAATTTGGAGTCTCCCTCTTAGGGTAGAACTCCTTAGAGAGTTCGAGACTACAAGGGACTAAAAAGTGGCACTGGGAAGTCCCATAGGTTCTCTTCTCCATCCATCAATTACAAGGTAGTTAGGACTGATGTGGGACCCACTGGGGTCGTCCATGGGTCCAAGGAATATTTCAACTTGACCTTGCAATGGAGTTTTGAAACTTAAATTCATGGGCAGGCTTTTCTGGCCTTACCGGTCGCAGAGTCCAGTTGGAACTATTCTGGGCTACATTAAATGGTACTAGTGACCGGAGCCTAGTTTCAAGAGCACTTAATCTAGAATTTCAACATGATTGTTGAGAGGGTTTGTACCTGGTTCGAGTTGTTCTTCGAGTCATCATTGGGTCGGGTTCGTTAGCAATGGAAAACCCAGGCACAGTAAGAAAATTCGAGTTAGGTGGGGTTTCTGGGTGCAGGTTTTACACAATCTCTTGCTATGCATTGTCCCAGTGTCTTAGTGGGATGACAGGGTTTAGGGGGGAAGCAAATGGACTGCGATTCCTACTGGGGTACTATGGGAATGCATATGATGATATGTAAGACTTGGTTAGAAGCACTACCCATGTATGCAACCCTGGCTAGTAGAGGGTCAGGTACTGGTATGGATAAGGGATGAGGGAAAGGTAGTGGAAATATTCATTGGAGCGTCATTGCCCAGACCTTTTCCCTATCACTATCTATATAGAAGACGCGCACGTGGCTTCACTAGGGCTGTTGGAGTAGACTGGCGAGTGCCCATTCTGTCCTATGCATGGAAGTCGTGGTCAGTTTTGGTGAGTGTGGTCAGGCTTTGCCTTATCTCTAGCATACATTATACCAGACTTTGCATTTTGTGTGTGTAATAAACTGTCATGCATTTGCTTGCTTGCTTATCTATTTCTCACTAAGCTCAAGTTGGAAAGCTTACCTTAGTGTACGCCATTTTTTTTAGAAGATGTTACAGGTACCACTATGGCTGACATCATGAACACCCCTGTGATTACCCGTCTTGCACAATTAGGTGTGCAACCATTGGAAGAGGAAGTACAAAAGCGGACTACAAATGCGACACATGGGTCTTCAAGTAGTGAAGCTGCTGATGTCAACTGTAGATAGGAACTTTGCTATTCTCTTTCATTTAGTTTACTTTATACTTTGGAACAATACTATAGCCCGCACTGTAGAGGGTTATCTTACAAGTGATTTTAAATTATGGTTTGAGGATTATGAATGGTTTATTAAAAGACTTGAACAAATCTGTAGTACGTCTTATTATTTTATCGATAGATGCTCAGTGATTACTAATTACTTTCGCTATTATGTTACTCTAGATTGTGGTTGTGGCATTGTGCTGGTGTGTAGTTGGTATCGATATGCATCGATTACGAGGTTCTAGGATAGTCGCATCTAAACTACGGTGTTGGTCCAGTCGTACTTCAAAAAATTTCATATCGAAAATTTGGGGTGTGACATTCAATGCCTCATTACAACTCCGTTCATGGAGGTTGGGGGATTAACCTAACTTCTAGGTTTTTGGTTGGTCTCCATTAATGGAGACCATTAATGATGGACAACTACCACTTGGTCTTGCATTTATCATCACCAGAGAAGAGGAAGAAGATTGAACTTACCTCCAAAGGGAAACAAAGCTAGGGTTCGGAGCTTGAAGTTCCAACTCCACCTTCTTCTTCCACTCCCTGACTCACACTCTCAATGTTCCAAGAGGCAAGAAAGGAGTTCAAGCATTCCTTTTATGGAACCTGTGGAGAGAGAGTGTATGACTCTCGGACACCAACCATATGCTGACAACTACATCATCTGGCAAAGCATTTGGTTCGGCCAAAATATAGCCTTTTGGTCAGCTCACTGGCCTCGATGCTTTGAGATGCATAATAAGACTGTAAGACCCGCACTCTGTAATCCCAATCTAACATAAGTTATCATATCGTGAAAGATCTTCCTCTCATAACCGGGCTAGAGAAGACGGTCAGATGATGAACCACGGGTTCAGGTATGAAAATGGACCTATTTCTTACTATCCGGTTAGACTGGTTGAGTAAGTCCCGTCGCAAGGGCTATGCCTTCGGACATGCGACCATACAACCCTGAATGGACTCTGAAATTAGGCAAGTTTCTTAATTTATGTGGACTCCTTTCCTAGTTGAGAGTAAGTCCAGAATAAGAAGTAAAACCCCATATAAAATCTCCTGTTCTTCAATCTCCCTCATTCCACAACCCTAGAAAATTGAGACAGAGTTGTGGAGAAGAATAGGAGACTGTGAAGAGAAATAACCATTGTGAAGAAGGTGTTCGTTGTGGTTTCGTCAATGCTACACAGAATGTCATAGCCCAATCTGGATAATCAGGCGTGATATCTGGTTCAACCCTCATCGTACCTGAATACATCCGAGATCGCTAATCACAATGATTACAAAATAAATTTCATAGTTCTATACAAGCAATATCCAAGATAATCAAGAAAGCAATAATAACATAACGAAAGCATTAATATGTAACAGATGCACTAAGTGATAACATACCCCATAATATGTATCAGTTATGAATTTAGAAACCATTGTTCTCTACAAAATACTATTATTTCCATATACATTTAGCCGAATTCAAAATGAGTAAATCTATTACATGGTTTTGATAGACATCTTTATCTATCAACAAAAAGAATCAGAATGTATCAGGAAGGGAAAGAGTAAGGGGAGGGCTACGTCATGCATAGACGTAGTCGCTGTAGGTGCAGCCCTTGCCATGCTCTCCACCAACATCATCAGAACCAGCGATGACACTCACCAAGGGGGACTCCATAAACACGGCAACTGAATAGTCACCTGCAACATAATATGAAAAGAAATGTTGACACGAGGGTGAGCTCATATCCTAGCTCAGTGAGAAATCTAACATTATGTGTGTGCAACAGACAATGATATGAAATGCAATTCATTTTATGTTAGGTCTCAGGTTTGCATCACTACTTGGTATCATTTTGAGATTCAGTCTGGCACTTTCAGTCCAGCCTACGGCTACCAAACCTCCAACTCTAATATACTGGGTGAAGATAGAAGCTGAATAGACGACCCTGGGCCGTTAAACAACTTCTACAAGTAAACCTCCATCTAGGGCTACAACCCTTTCAGGCTCGTCACTTCCCATCATAAACTCCATCTCAAGCCAGCTATTGTGCTCCCAAACGTCACTGCCTTCAGAAGTGTAAGCCTATGCTAGTATCTTAGCCCTAATAAAAGGGCGTAGGAAATAGGGAATAACACCACCTATGTCTGTTATGTACATTCATTTCATTCTGGCTGCCCGCCAATAGAAGCCCCCGCCTTACCACTCCCATGGATACCATGTCCCCATTAACATGTCGACAAAACCATCATGATCTACACCAGCAGAGATCCCCGGCTCACCATTTCCATGGATCACCGTGTCCTCACTAGCGTACTTACAATCCAACATGATCTGTGTGCTTGTGCTCCTATACGCCACACGAACCCTCATATATGGCTACATTCCAACATGACCCGTGCGCCCACTCTCCTACACCCCGCATGAACCATCATACATGGTTGCACATATACTTATTTAATAATAAAAGTATGCCCCAGCAGCGATCCCCAACTCACCACTTCTATGGATCACTGTGTCCCCCCTAGGGTATAGCATAATCAACATGGCCTGTGTATTGTCCTCCAACACCCTACACATCAATCATACCCAACCATCAAACATAACATTCATAGTTGTTATTGTAAGACCCGCACTCTGAAAACCCGGTCTAACCTTGGTTTTGTGTCGTGACAAGTCTTCCGATCATCACCGAGCCAGACGGGGCAAGCGGATAACAAACAGGTACAAAATCGGACCGAAGTCGACCAATTATACCTGATTTTAGGTATATCGGTCGATGGTACCGGTCTTGGTACCAGTCGACCAGTATGGCATGCACAGCTATGTGCGGGAATTTGGAAATTGGTCTATGCGGGTCCCGCTTTCCTGATTTTGAATCCTAGAAGTTTCCTAATCCTAGTAGGGTTACTAAACCCTATTTCTAGCCTATAAATACACCCTTAAACCCCCTCAAATCCTTTCCATTGTCTCTCACAAACCCTAGAGAAGAGAAAGAGCTTGGAAAGGAGAAGGAGCTAGGAAGAAGAAGGAGGTGCCGTCATTACCGTTTGACGAAGCTCACGCTGCACCTGTCAACGGTAAGTGTTTGAATCCCTCTTCTTACCCTATGATAGTTGTGTGGGTGGATCAATACCATGCAAAGTAGGTATTGATCTAAAACCCTAATTTGGCCAATAAACCCTAAGTTGCCGTCAAACCCTAGATTTGAGTTTCGAGATGATATTCATCGAAACGAGACTTGAATGAGTTGGGGATAACTCCAACTCAAAGCCTAGACTTAGAATGGATAGGAGAAACCCTGAAAATCCATGGAGGATGATCGACGGCAGTCAAAGAACCCATGTATGGTCTTCCGGAGACATACCGGTCGACTATACCGGTTGCACATAGTGCGACCGGTATGTTGCGACCGCTACCTCTCGGGAGGTTATCTGTGGGGGACCGGCTGACCATACCGGTCGCCAGTCTTTCCCACAGAGCTGCGACCGGTACATGCCACCGGTCAGCTCTGTGAGGGTATTTTGTAACCCTGCTGGTTTCCGACCAACATGAAACCCTAAGCAATATATTCTAATGAAACCCTAATATTATGTAGGACTGTGACTTATCGTTTGGACCTTGCGACGTGGAGCAAGTTAACGAACGAGCATCAGGTAAGGGAATCTGACCTAAACCTAATAATTAATGGACAGTAAATCGTTGTTAATCATTGAATATCTATGATGTGATGTTTGTGCATATTCACATGCCATCCTTTACTTTCAGTTATTATTATTGTTCATGCATTCATAGGATGTGATTGCTAGGCATGTGATTGTTTTCGTTGGTGTGTGGAGTGGGGCATGGGCCTGGATCGCTCTTCACACTGGCACTTTTTGTAGTATTCTATCTTAACATGCTTGGTACGGGTGGGGTATCAGGGGAAGATCGTGGTACGGTGGTCTCCGATATTGATGTTGTCCCGGCCATTGTTATGTGGTACTGAGGATTCCGAGTCGACGCTGGCTTGTCCACGATGCTTTAGCTCTATCTCTATGCCGTAGGGAGTTATGTTGGGATAGGGTCTACCTGCGTATTGTTTCTATCCTAGTGGGTTAGTTACGGATAGGGTATCAGGGGGAGGTGAGGCATGGTGGTCTCCGACCCGGCCTGCACGCTCTAGCTCTATCTCTATGTCGTAGACGGCTGTGCTGGGATAGACATACATTGTTGACATATAGGATTGGTTAGTTGCGAGCCCAGTTTGCGGCCCCGGCCGATAGGGGCTTAGGTACTGGTATGGGTAGAGTATCGGGAGGTGCGGGTATACCTTAGCTCTATCTCTATTCCATGATGGGTGCATGTGGGTTGGTGGTAGTGTGATTACTGTGCGATGCCACACACTTGTGTATAGAGGTGCGGGGGCCACCAAACCTTTCTATAGCACATTGCAAACTTAAAACCAGACCACAGCATAAAATTGATTGTTACTCATGCATAATCTTGTGAAACTGTCTGATTGTCTTACTGAGCTGTGTTGTGTGCTCACCCTTTGTATATACATTGTTTTTAGATGTTAATGCAGGTTACACTGTGGACGACTATGTGAACGCTCCGGCGTACGGTGGTGTAGCTGCTCTGGATGTACAAGCAGGGGAGGACGAGCATGATGCTTCATGCGAGTGCCCTTTCTGCGTGTACCTGTGATGGATTTTTATTTAATTGTTTCAATTTTTTTTGTTTGATATTAAGAGATGTAAAATATTATTATTTTATGTGTTTGGATTTAAATAATGGGATATTTATTTACATTATCAATAGATACTCAGTTCATTCTATTTAAAGTCTTCCGTTGTATATTTATTTTATGATTGTGGTTATGTGTAATTGGTTTGTTTGGGTGGACACGGCCTATTCGAGATCCTGGTGTGAACCGTTGGTTCAATGACGGTTCACTCACATTGTTCTAGTTGGATCAGAATTGGGGTGTGACAACTTGGTATCAGAGCTCTCGGGCTCTGTTCCAACAAACCATGCTGCACTTAACTGGGTCGATGAACTGAGTTAGGAAGTTTAAAAATCTTAATACAAACACACCCTAAGCATTGTTTGATACCTGAGACGGACTAAGAAAGAGAATAATATACTATGTTAAATATGAAACTTAACATGTGCACATACACTAGTTAGGAAAAAACCATGAAAATCTTCATTAAACAAGAGAAAAATAGTATCAAATGTAATAGTGTTACAGGGTACAGTCCACAAACCGGAAGGTTACCCTGTCATATAAACCGCCATATGAAAAGAAAAGTAAATGGAAATCATGGGGTAGGAGGCCTGGGAGGAATGGGGTCAGCTATATCATAGTCCCGCTCGTATGCGACCCTAAGCCAATGCACCTGGTCCTGAGTCACCCGTAGACCACGAGCCAGGCATCCCAACTCCTGACCCATCGCTCGCTGAGACTCCACGATGACCCTCCGGGTGTCCCCGATCTCGATAAACATACTCAACACCGAGTCGGGAGGGGGCTGAGATGGCCCGGATGTTGGAACGGATGGTGGTGGTACAGTGCGGGCCGTGGGGCGAGGCACCGGTGCTTCCCCAGCTACATCGTCATCATCGTCATCACCCATCTCTGCCGCATAGGCCGCATTGGCCGCGGCTGCTGCTGCTGCTGCTGCTGCTACTCTCCCAAGTGGACGAGGGCGAGCCTCCAACTCGTCATCACTAACGGGTAGATCAACCATCTGCATCCTCTGAATGGCGTCCCAGTCTATATCAGACGTCATAGTGTCCTCGACGGTCACCTCGTCTCTCATGCTCACGTCCAGACGGTGAAGAAGAAAGGTAATGAGACGACCGTAGGGAAGGTTACTGGCCTGATCGGCCAGGGTCACCTGATGCATAGTCCTAATGATGAGGTATGGGAGAGAGACCCACTCTCCAGTGCAGATGCAGTAAGTGATGTACTGAGTGAGCTGGGATAACTCACCATAATGGCCGCTCTGGGGGATGATGTTGTGCTGGACGATGCGACTGTAGACCCGAGGTACATGTCTCAAGCTAGCCACCTTCATAGGAGCTCCAGGGTTCAGTATCTGATGAGCTATCTCCCGGCGCAGGTCCTCAGTCAAGTAGCCCTTCGCTTTGGGAGGGCAATACACTAGGTCTCCATCATTAGGAACCCCTAGAAGGTCGGCCAGCTGGTGGGTGTTGAATGAGATGTGTACACCCCTGACATAACTGGAGATACGTAAATCCCTACCTTGGTTGGGATCGTTCACATTTCCGTGCAGCTCTAGGTTAGCAAAGAAATGCTTAACCAGATTGGGACGAGTGGTGTAGGTGTAAGAGATGACGGGCAACCAACCAAGCCTGTCGAACGCCGCTCGCACATCGAACCGGTCTAACTGTTTCACGTTGACCCGACGCCCAGATTCTATATTCTTGTTATCGAACCATGGAAATCGAGCTTGTGCTTCCAAAGAACGGAACCATTGCTCATCCAATTGGGGAACTGGTGGTTGTGGGGTACGTGAACTCGAGTCGTGGGGACGCTTGCCAAGAGCACGTCTAGGAGCCATTTAAAATCTGCAAAACAAAAGAAAACAAAAAAAAATAAAAAGTTAGAAATTTTCGAAATTTCGGCAGCATAACGGCTATAATTCAAGAAAAAGCCTCGAACTCACCCAAAACATGGGGAGGAGGACTTACGTAACCCCCACACTCTTCAACAAACCAAATAATAAGAAATTGCAAGGAATTTCAAGAAATTAAGAAAAATCAAGAAAATTTGAAAAAATGGGAAAAACCTAGGTCAAAAGAGGAAAATTTTGATTTTTAGGAAAACCGTTCGGTGGAACCCCAAATTAGTTGAGGGCTTTTGCTCTTGGGGGTCCCTAAACCCTTTCTAAGCCGAAGAAAGGGAATTTCTACGGTTAAATCATCTCGAACAAAGAAAAACCTAAATTTCTACATAAAGACGATATGGGAAATTCCTAAAAATATGAGAGAGAGAGAGAGAGACCTTCCTGGAGACGATGTGCTAGGTCTTGAATGGAAGGAATCGGCTTCAAATAGCACCGGTCGGACTGTAGCAACTCGGAACCCAGAGGAGAATCGCCACCGGAGAGAAAGAAGAAAAGAAAAAGTGAGAAAAATCTCTCTTTTTCACGATTTTTAAAGCCATTTTGGGCATACCGGTCGACGGTTATGCCTATACCGGTCGACCGGTATCAACCCAGGTGTGCGACCGCTATATCTCGGCCAGAAAAATTTTTTGACCGGTCGACTATACCGGTCGCAACACTGTATACAGAGTGTCGACCGGTATCACCTAGACATGCGACCGGTACGTCTCGGCCAGAAATTGAATTCTGACCGGTCGACTATACCGGCCGCATACTGTTCCACAGGGGTGCGACCGGTATGTTGCGACCAGTACGCCCCAAAGAGCCAAAAAATTTAAATAAAATTTCTAAAATTGTGTAAATTGAAATGTTACTTCTCGACTATTTTTCCCTGCATTATTCAAGACTAACACTACTATTATTGATGTTCTCACGTGTTATGTCTTCTTCTCAGATCCAAATAAATAGTCTGAGATGGTAGGTGGAAACTGTCGAAGGGGTCGGAAGCGTCATAAGGCCAGGATGCGCCTAGAAGAAGAGCAAGCTGAGCAAGACCAGGTTAGAGAAACCAGTCCTGAAGTGGAGGAGGAACAGATCCCGGAAGTACCGATAGAATTACCGGGCCCACCCCACAGGAATTCCGAGACCATAGTTACAAACTTGGTCTATCAGATGCAAGCTCAACAGAAGGAATTTCTGAGCGAAGTACTAAAGATGCTCAGGCAAGCAGGTTCTGTTTCCGCTGGAAAGACGCCCGAGTCAGGAGGAATTAACACTACCCAACCGGTGCGAGTAGCCCAAGGCCGAGGGGCCAAGCACGAATGTACCACCACCGCATCGGTTTCGTCGCCTTCGCGGATCCGGGGCGTATCCGTATCCACCACCATGGTACGGAGCAGACACACAGGGACAGCATGATCTGAGCAGGTCAGTGGACAGATTCTTGAAGTTGAAACCTTCATCGTTCACCGGCAGGACAGGGAAACCATTGTGGCCAGCACAGTGGGTTTCCGAAATGGAAAAGAACTTTCGACTGATGACTTGCACTGAGGAGGAGAAGGTTCTATTTGCCACTCATATGCTGAGAGAAGACGCAAATGCTTGGTGGAATTCCACACGAGCATATCTGGAGAACAAGTACACACTAGTTGACTGGGAAGTGTTTAAAGTGGCTTTCTTCGACAAATACTTCCCAAAGAGCTTCAGAGATCAAATGGAGAGAGAGTTTCTCAACCTGCAGCAGGCTCAGTCGACCGTAGATGCATATCAGCAGAGGTACGAAGAGCTGTTCTTCTTCGCACCAGCCAGTATGCAGGAAGAGGAGACAAAGATACGTAGGTTCACCATGGGACTACGTGGAAGCATCGAGAGCACCTTTTGGGTCCGGACAAGAAGACTTACAACGAGGCGGTGCAGGTTGCGAGGGTGATAGAGTCCAGTCGGAGGGACAGCTTCTTCGCTCGGAACGGGGAGTGAAGAGATCTGGCTGGAGAGAGCTCGGGTGGTGGTAATACTAGACCATTCCGCCCATACGGGGGCAGACCGCTACAAGCACCGCGAGAAACAACCCTGGCACCACCGTGCCACAATTCGCCACCCAACCCAAATATTAAATGTTATAACTGTCGGCAGCTGGGACATGTTGCAAGGAACTGCACGCTACCTAAGAAGCAAGCTCCCCGACGAAGCCAGGAGTTTATGCAATCCCATCGAAGAGGCAGCCGCATCATCTGATGTGGTAACTGGTACGACTTTATCCCTTACTATTTAGTTTATTCTTTCAGTTGCATGAGCATGTAGAACTAAGGGGCAATATATTCCAGGAATTGTAAATGTAGTTGGTTTACCCGCCAGAGTATTATTTGACTCGGGGCCACGCACTCCTTTGTTTCTGTTTCCTTTGGGAATCGAATGGAGTTACCAATCAAGCAATTGAACCCAAGCTTGATAGTTCGCTCTCCACTAGGAGTCGAAGTGGCTTTGACCAAGTATTATGGACCATGTACGGTATGTATTGAGGGCCGAGATTTAGAAGCAAGCCTAGTAATACTTGAGATGGCAGATTTTGATGTCATTTTGGGAATGGATTGGCTAGGCCATCATTCGGTCGTCCTTTTATGTGGTGAAAGGAAGCTTGTGCTTACTGACAAAGAGGGAAGGGAATACAGTTTATTTGGGATTAAGCTATCTAGGAAGCGGAAGTTGATCTTCTCCGCCCTAAAGACTAAGAGATGCTTGGAGAAAGGGGGAGTGGGTTATCTCGGATCTCGTAGTTGACCTCACGAGCGGTGTCACTCAAGATGGAAGATATAGAGGTGGTTCGGGAGTTTCCGGATGTATTTCCGGAAGATCTTCCGGGCTTACCACCGGACGGGGCTACGGAATTTGTGATAGACCTTATACCAGGTTCGGCTCCGGTGTCTAAAGCACCATACAGGATGGCCCCGACCGAGTTAAAGGAGTTGAAGACCCAATTACAAGAATTGCTGGATAAGGGCTTCATACGACCTAGTATATCGCCTTGGGGAGCACCTGTATTATTCTTCAAGAAGAAGGATGGAAGTGTACGGCTATGTATTGACTACCGTGAGCTGAACAAGTTGACGATCAAGAATCGATATCCTTTGCCTAGGATTGATGACCTGTTCGATCAGCTGCAGGGTGCAAAGGTTTTCTCGAAGATCGATCTTCGATCGGAGTATCACCAATTGAAGATCAAGGCCGGAGATATTCCGAAGACTACTTTCAGGACGAGGTATGGGCATTATGAGTTTCTGGTTATGTCTTTCGGGTTGACCAATGCTCCAGATGACGTTTATGGAACTGATGAACCGAGTGTTCCATGACATGTTGGACACTTCGGTCATCGTATTCATCGATGACATATTGATCTACTCTAAGGACATGGAGACTCATACAGCGCATTTGAGGGCAGCCCTACAACGGCTGAGGGATGTGAGGCTTTATGCAAAATTCAAGAAGTGCGAGTTTTGGCTGAAGGAAGTGGCTTTCTTGGGCCATGTTGTATCTGGAGACGGTATCAAGGTTGATCCAAGCAAGATAGCTGCTATAGTAGGATGGGAAGCACCAAAATCTGTTGCAGAGATTCGTAGTTTCCTTGGGTTGGCTGGTTATTATAGAAGATTCGTGGGAGATTACTCCAGGATCGCGGTTCCACTCACCAGATTGACCAAGAAGGGAGAGAAATTTATATGGACAGATGAGTGTGAGAAGTGCTTCCAGACCTTAAAGTCAAGACTTGTCTCTGGACCTATCTTGACCATCCCCGAACCAAGCGTACCGTTTACTCTATATACGGATGCTTCAGGGTTGGGTATTGGGTGTGTTCTGATGCAAGGAGAACAGGTGATCGCTTACGCATCAAGACAGTTAAAAGAGCATGAGAAGAACTATCCTACGCATGACTTGGAGCTAGCAGCGGTTATTCACGCAATCAAGACTTGGAGACACTACTTGTACGGTGAGAAGTTTCAGATCAAGTCAGATCACAAAAGCTTAACGTATCTCTTCACTCAGAAGGATCTGAATATGAGACAGAGAAGATGGCTGGAATTGTTAAAAGATTATGATTGCGACATCTAGTACCATCCAGGAAAAGCAAATGTGGTGGCTGACGCCTTAAGCAGAAAGTGGGCATCAAAACCTGAGGCAGGACCGAGTACAAATGCTGCATTGTGTGCCGCAGCCTCTAGTCCAATCGAAGGTGACGAAGAGCATATAATTGAAACTGCAGAAGATCCAGTCGAGCAAGGCTTGATTCATAAGTTCACTATGATGTTCGCCGCATTGAAGATCTCACCGAGTCTAATTGATGAAGTCAAGGTAGCAATCCTACAGGATCCATATCTCAAGACAGTGCAGGAAGACTTAGAGAAGGGTACGTGCAATCCTGACTTTACCTTGGAATCAGACAAAGTACTCAAGTATCGCGGACGGTTATGTATACCTGAGAGCGAAGACTGTGATATCAGAGGCTGAGTTATAACTGAAGCTCATTACACTCCATATTCGGTACATCCAGGAAGTACCAAGATGTACCATGATCTAAGAAGACTATAATGGTGGAGGGGTATGAAAGCAGATATAGCTCGTTTCGTGTTCCAATGTCTGAATTGTCAACAAGTTAAAGCGGAAAGGCAAAGACCCGTGGGTTTACTACAGCCATTACCAGAACCTGCATGGAAGTGGGATTGTATCACTATGGATTTCGTCACTGGCTTACCTTTGACACCAAGGTCAGTGGATGCAATTTGGGTTATAGTAGATCGGCCCACCAAGACAGCTCGATTTATTGCGGTCAGACCTCAGTATACCATGGAGAAGCTAGCCAAGTTATATGTTGATAATATAGTCAGACTTCATGGCGTTCCAGAGAGTATAGTATCTGACAGAGATCCCCGTTTTACATCGAAGTTCTGGGAAGGATTACAGAAAGCTATGGGAACAAAGTTGAAGTTCAGTACGGCTTTCCATCCTCAGACGGACGGACAGTCAGAACTAACCATTCAAATTTTGGAAGATATGCTTCGAGCTTGTGCATTAGATTTCAAAGGAGCTTGGGATGAGAACTTATCACTTATCGAGTTTGCTTACAACAACAGTTATCAGGCTACAATTCAGATGGCCCCATATGAAGCTCTCTATGGGAGAAAATGTCGTACACCTCTGTTATGGAATGAAGTGGGGGAAAGAAGAATTGTAGGACCGGAGTTTGTTGAAGAAACTTGCCGAGTAATTGATCGAGATCAAAGAGAGAGTAAAGACAGCTCAAGTTCGACGAAGCACTATGCAGATAATCGACGTCGAGATCTAGAGTTTGCAGTGGGTGACAAAGTATTCTTGAAGGTGTCACCGGTGCGAGATCTGAAACGGTTTGGTAAAAAGGGGAAGCTATGCCCCAGGTATGTGGGACCATATGAGATATTGAATCGACGTGGTAATGTAGCATATCAATTGGCTCTACCACCATCTATGTCTAGCGTTCATAATGTGTTCCATGTATCATTATTGAAGAAGTATGTCAGAGATCCATCGCATATCTTTGGCGCTGATCCTCCAGACTTGACTGAAGACTTAACTTTCGAAGTGGTGCCTGTAATGCTCTCAAGCCAAAAAGTTCAGCAACTTCGAACCAAGGATATCCACTATGTGGTGCATTGGAGAAGCCAAAATGTGGAGGAAATTACTTGGGAAGAAGAGAGCGCGATGAAGAAGGAGTACCCTAACCTTTTTGACGATCAAGGTACGTTCAAATTTCGAGGCCAAAATTTCTTTTAAGGGTGGGGGAGTTGTAGTACCTACATGCAAATTTCGGGATGAAATTTCTTTTAAGGGTGGTGGAGTTGTAAGACCCGCACTCTGAAAACCCGGTCTAACCTTGGTTTTGTGTCGTGACAGGTCTTCCGATCATCACCGAGCCAGACGGGGCAAGCGGATAACAAACAGGTAAGAAATCAGACCGAAGTTGACCAATTATACTTGATTTTAGGTATACCGGTCGATGGTACCGGTCTTGGTACCGGTCGACGGGTATGGCCTGCACAGCTATGTGCGGGAATTTGGAAATTGGTCTCTACGGGTCCCGCTTTCCTGATTTCGAATCCTAGAAGTTTCCTAATCCTAGTAGGGTTACTAAACCCTATTTCTAGCCTATAAATACACCCTTAAACCCCCTCAAATCCTTTCCATTGTCTCTCACAAACCCTAGAGAAGAGAAAGAGCTTGGAAAGGAGAAGGAGCTAGGAAGAAGAAGGAGGTGCCGCCATTATCGTTTGACGAAGCTCACGCTGCACCTGTCAACGGTAAGTGTTTGAATCCCTCTTCTTACCCTATGATAGTTGTGTGGGTGGATCAATACCATGCAAAGTAGGTATTGATCTAAAACCCTAATTTGGCCAATAAACCCTAAGTTGCCGTCAAACCCTAGATTTGAGTTTCGAGATGATATTCATCGAAACGAGACTTGAATGAGTTGGGGATAACTCTAACTCAAAGCCTAGACTTAGAATGGATAGGAGAAACCCTGAAAATCCATGGAGGATGATCGACGGCAGTCGAAGAACCCATGTATGGTCTTCCGGAGACATACCGGTCGACTATACCGGTTGCACATAGTGCGACCGGTAAGTTGCGACCGCTACCTCTCGGGAGGTTATCTGTGGGGGACCGGCTGACCATACCGGTCACCAGTCTTTCCCACAGAGCTGCGACCGGTACATGCCACCGGTCAGCTCTGTGAGGGTATTTTGTAACCCTGTTGGTTTTCGACCAACATAAAACCCTAAGCAATATATTCTAATGAAACCCTAATATTATGTAGGACTCTGTGACTTATTGTTTGGACCTTGCGACGTGGAGCAAGTTCACGAACGAGCGTCAGGTAAGGGAATCTGACCTAAACCTAATAATTAATGGACAGTAAATCGTTGTTAATCATTGAATATCTATGATGTGATGTTTGTGCATATTCACATGCCATCCTTTACTTTCAGTTATTATTATTGTTCATGCATTCATAGGATGTGATTGCTAGGCATGTGATTGTTTTCGTTGGTGTGTGGAGTGGGGCATGGGCCTGGGATCGCTCTTCACACTGGCACTTTTTGTAGTATTCTGTCTTAACATGCTTGGTACGGGTGGGGTATCAGGGGAAGATCGTGGTATGGTGGTCTCCGATATTGATGTTGTCCCGGCCATTGTTATGTGGTACTGAGGATTCCGAGTCGACGCTGGCTTGTCCACGATGCTTTAGCTCTATCTCTATGCCTTAGGGAGTTATGTTGGGATAGGGTCTACCTGTGTATTGTTTCTATCCTAGTGGGTTAGTTGCGGATAGGGTATCAGGGGGAGGTGAGGCATGGTGGTCTCCGACCCGGCCTGCATGCTCTAGCTCTATCTCTATGCCGTAGACGGCTGTGCTGGGATAGAGCATACATTGTTGACATATAGGATTGGTTAGTTGCGAGCCCAGTTTGCGAGCCCTGGCCAGTAGGGGCTTAGGTACCGGTATGGGTAGAGTATCAGGGGAGGTGCGGGTATACCTTAGCTCTATCTCTATTCCATGATGGGTGCATGTGGGTTGGTGGTAGTGTGATTACTGTGCGACGCCACACACTCATGTATAGAGGTGCGGGGGCCACCAAACCTTTCTATAGCACATTGCAAACTTAAAACCAGACCACAGCATAAAATTTATTGTTACTCATGCATAATCTTGTGAAACTGTCTGATTGTCTTACTGAGCTGTGTTGTGTGCTCACCCTTTGTATATACATTGTTTCTAGATGTTGATGCCGGTTACACTGTGGACGACTATGTGAATGCTCCGGCGTACGGTGGTGTAGCTGCTCTGGATGTACAAGCAGGGGAGGACGAGCATGATGCTTCATGCGAGTGCCCTTTCTGCGTGTACCTATGATGGATTTTTATTTAATTGTTTCAATTATTTTTGTTTGATATTAAGAGATGTAAAAGATTATTATTTTATGTGTTTGGATTTAAATAATGGGATATTTATTTACATTATCAATAGATACTCAGTTCATTCTATTTAAAGTCTTCCGCTATATATTTATATTCTGATTGTGGTTATGTGTAATTGGTTTATTTTGGTGGACACGGCCTATTCGAGATCCTGGTGTGAACCGTTGGTTCAATGACGGTTCACTCACACCGTTCTGGTTGGATCAGAATTGGGGTGTGACAGTTATAATGCAATACGTGCTCATATATAGAAAGTAATGAAAAGTAGATCATTAAGTACAACCTAAGCATGTTACTAATAAAGTAAACATGTTATGAATGTCTTAAGTCTACGGACTAAACCCCTCACCTGATTGCACTAATAGTGCAGTAGTAATACGAAGCTAAGTAGAAGGCTTCAACTTTGCCCGTGTTAGACACCTATTTAAGCATTGTCACACCCCAATTCTAGTTGAAACAAAAGTGTGAATGAATCATCATAGAGCCAACGACTCAAGCCAGGATCACATAGGACTGTGCCAACCATTAAACCATATATATCCACATCACAATCAAAGATAATAAATAATAAACGAAAGTCTTTATTAATGAACTAATTATCTAATGTGATAAATAAATAATTAACCAGTTATCTTAATATAAATCAAAACATAATAAATATCTGATTACAAATTCGTAGACCAAAATACAAAATTAAATACTAAGCATAAACACAGTGGAAACACTCGCATAATGAGTCATGCTCGTCCTCCACCACATGCATGTCCATAACTGTCACGTGTCCATACGACGGCACATTGATATAGTCTTCGACAATAATAACTGTATCATCAACTAAAAAGAGTACGATATCATGGGTGAGCTCACAACTTAGCTCAATGAAAAAATAAAACAATGAAGCAAACAAATGCATGATGTCATATTCATATATTTGGTCTGGTATAAATTTGTAATGTGGTATGATAAGGATAGGCGGCCTCCATACCTCCATACACGAGAGTGTGAGCATGCCCAACAAATAATACACCACTATAGCCCTATATCACTAACTACAGAATAGAGATAGAGCTAGAGCCTAACAGATCACACACCGCCAACACTCCTGTCACACCCCAATTGTGCACTGTTCAGAATGGTGTGATGAACCGCTAGCAAATCAATGGTTCAACCAGGATCTCGAGTAGGCTATATCCGTGTTATCTAAACTCTCATACATCCATAATCATAATCACAGTAAATACACAATAGCGGAAGTCTTATAATAAAATGAACTGAGAATCTACTGTGATATTAATATTTAAATAGCAAATTATTCTGTATCAACTGGGACATAAGTAAATATCAAAAATATATCTTTATTAAATCCAAATAAAGAAACCTAAGAAAATATCTAATTGAATACACATGAGTTGCACTCGCAAGAGGAGTCATGTGTATCAACTTCAGCTTCAGCTTCCATCGCCGCTACGTTCCCGTATGCTGGAGCATTCATATAGTCTTCAACGGTATAACCTGCATCATCAACTAAAATATTCGACGTCGAGCGGGTGAGCACACATCATGGCTCAGTGAGTAAACAAAACAATGCAACATTATATATGCATGCAATCAATTCATATCTTTGGTCTGGTTTAAAGTTTGCAATATGCAATAGAAAGGTTTAGGTAGTCAAAGGTCGCGTTTATTGACCCCGCCTCTATACACAAGTGTGTGACGCCGCCCGAAAGTAATGTTTATCGTCGACTCACAAGCACCCAATCATGAACACTATATAACAAAGGTTAACGTTTATTGCTATATAGTGCCATACCAACACGTAAGCCCCTGTTGGCGAGGGCTACAAACTGGGCTTGCAACTAACCAATCCTAATGCCAAAAGCGTATCCAAGGCCTCACCCCAGCATCCCTCAGAATGTCCATAGAGATAGAGCTAAGGCCCCCCGGTAGAGTCAGAGACTACAAGGACCGAGACCACCTCCCCTGATACTCTACGACATAATGGTTCTACTAAAATAATGGCGATACGACGATGCCAATGCACAAGACTTGAGTTAGAGATAGAGCTAAAGTGCTGAGACCCACCAAAGGTTAACGTTTATTGACGTTCTCATCACACCTCCCCTGATACTCGCTCGCACCAAGTACACCAACCACACACATACAATCACATGCCTATTCCTATCATCATCATCATCATCATCATCATCATGATGTTATAAACAATAAAGTAAATATGCATGAACAAATAATAAAAATATTGGATGACATGTTGTATGCACATTACAAACATATTCGCAAAGAATCAAGCATGGCATTGGACTCAAGAAAAAGAAAACAGTTTGTTACTAACCAATTAGTTTAGAGTTCTGTTTCCTCACCTTAGGTTGCTAATAGATACTTTTTCAAGCTTTAGAATCACCTTTATATTGTTATTATATTGCTAGAAGACCTAACAAAGTCGATAGAATTTAATTAGAATTAATTCTGAGTTTAAAAACCATTCTGTTAACTGAGGGTCGGAGGTAGGGTCGGAGTCATGATCAACCCTGGGTACGACCCTCCCCAAACTCTGAACTTCCCGAACACTGAGGATCGATAGTTAGGATCACCTAGGGTCGGATGGTCATCGACCCTAGGTGCGACCCTCGGTGTACTTTGGTCAGTTTCCCTCTTTTAGTCCATTCTTCATGCTTGGGATCCTATGGCTTGCTCCTACATTCCATTCTACATTCATTCCATGGTCTGAAACCATAAATCATCCACCTAAATAGCTTTCACGCATTCTCCTATGGTTTTTCATGAAAACCTAACCATGGGCTGATGGTTTGGGTTTCTCCGAGATCACACTTTCATCAATATCTAACCTAAGGTCTGTAGAAACTCATGGAATTAGTATCCATACCTGAGAAGAATACTCCTTCTCTGCAACTCTTCTCTTTTGGCTAAATTCTCTTCCTTGCTTCTCTTCTTCTTCTTTTCCTTCTCTTCTCTTTCTCTCAATTCAATTAGGGTTGTGAAAGGAGTGAAAGAGGCTTAGGGATGTCCTTTAAATAGAGTAGGAACATCCTAGAATAAGTCCCTTTGAGATTAGGAAAGAATCCAAATCGAAAATTAGGAAATTTTCTAATTTCAGTTTCGGAGGCAACTGAGGGTCGACGGGAGGGTCGATGATCCCGTCGACCCTAGGTTTCTAATGAGTCCGACCCTCCCTTCAAAACTGAGGGTCTGACTTTCTGTTTTGGGGGGATCCGACCCTACTTGGCTGGGTATGCGACCCTCCCCTTAAATTAAGTATTTTTGGGTCGATTTGATACCTGGGATCTCGATCTCCTTCACGCCCTTGGTCCATTTGACTCGACCATGATAGGTACACCTGGTTCAAGGTGATAAGACCGGGTTAGATTGACACGGGTCTTACAACTCCCCTTGATACTCCACCCCATACCAGTACGTTTGCCCCTACTAGAGAGGGCTTGTCAACTGGACTTGTGACTAACTAATCTTAAATGTCATCAAAATGTATCCAAGGCCTTAACCCAGCATCCTTCAATACGACACAGAGATAGAGTTAGGGTCCGTTGGCAGAGCTACAGACACACACCATGACCACCCCCCTAATACACTATGGCGTACTAAGTCCGCTAAGGTAACTGCGATAAACTATATCAGTGTGGTGAATGGTTTGATGCTACAGCCTCTCCCCATTCAACACACCAACCACATACAAGCACATACCTACCCTTGTCAGCATTAACATCATGATAGAGTTATAAATAAAATATACATGAACAATAGAAATAGTTATTGGATGACATGTTACATGCACAAACATCAGAACACGGACAGAGATATAAAGGGGTAGCTTGTTATTAACCAATTAGTATAGGTTTCGGTCCCTCACCTGTTGAATGATGTTGTTCCTCTTCCAAGCCTTAGAAACTATCTTAGACTAGTTGGAAACCTAAACAATTAGTAGACTTTAATTAGGGTTCCACTCTATCAGGTTACAATACTCTGTTTCATTGTCCGGTCTAGTATTTAAGCCTTTCGGATATTGTTCGGTCTCGTGTTCGATTGTGTATTGCTCGACCGGTCATCAATCCATACAAACACTGTCAGACTTCCCGAGAGTAACCGGTCACCTGTTCAGTCTAGCATTTAATCGACCGATCAATAGGGACCGAACAACCTTCAGGATGTCTTCAGTCTAACTTCTCTCTAAGTCAATTCTTCGGATCATTAATGGGATCCATCCTAAAGTCATTCTATGGCCATTATTCATTAGTTTTAGCCACTCCATCTAACCTTAATAGCTACAATTTATTGTAGGTTTATTAGAGAGATCTAGTAAGTAAAATCATGACAAAATCACGATGTTGCAGTCGTCTAACCAATATTGTGATCGTAAATTTCAGTTCTAACTTATCTACAAAATGGAAGATTCAGGCTTACCATTGATTCCTCACTACTGGGGTTGGAAATCGACGGTAACTCTTCTTCTGCAGAGTTTCTTTGCCTTCCTTCAAGCTTTTCTTCCTCTTCAAGCCTCTTCCTTCTTCTCCTCTCTTCCTCTCAGTTCTAGAGTTTGAGAATGATCAAAAGAGGAAGAGAAGATAAAGGGACGTCCTTTATATAGAGAAAAAAATCTCCATATAGAGTCCTCTCTCAATTACGAGAGTGGTCTCCCAAAATTAGGAAAGTTTTCTAATCTTAGAGACAAATTCTGGGCATGACTGGTTGGCTGACCGGTCGCCCAATCCACAGATAGCACAACTTAAGTTGTCTGATCGGACAACCTATGAGGGACTAATTTCCTTACTTGGCTTCGTGGTTCCTTCATCCAATTGGTTCACTTGAGCCTGTTATGATGGGAAGACCTGGTACGATACGGTCAAACTAGGTTAGTGAACTACGGGTCTTATAACTCCCCCCTAAAAATAAATTTTGTCCTCAAAATTTGTACATACCTTCTAAGTCGAACAAGTGAGGATATTGTTTCCACATTGCATTTTTCTCTTCCTATGTCACATCTTCCACATCATGGCTTCTCTAGGTTACTTTAACATAATAGATATCCCAGTTTTGAAGATGTTGTACCTTCTGACTGATGATCTCACTAGCACCACTTCAAAGGTTAAGTCATATGTCAAGTCTGATGGATCTACAATCAATACATGTTTTGGATCTCTGATGTATTTCTTTAGTATAGAAACGTGGAATACATCATGTACACTAGATATAGATGGCGGTAGCACGATCTGATATGCTACTTTTCCATGTTTGTCCAAGATCTCATAAGGTCCAATATATCTGGGACATAACTTCCCCTTCTTACCGAACCATTTTAGACCTCGCATAGGTGATATCTTGAAGAACACTTTGTCACAAACAACGAACTCTAGGTCTCGACACCTATTGTCCGCATAATGCTTCTGACAATCTTGAGCTATCTTGACTCTTTCTTTGATCTAGTCGATCACTCGATAAGTCTCATCAACAAACTCTGACCCCACTATTCTTCGTTTACCCAATTCATTCTAAAACAGAGGCCGACATTTCCTACTGTATAATGCCTCATAGGGTGACATCTGTCTAGTAGCTTGATAGCTATTGTTGTATGCAAACCCGATCAATGGTAACCTCTCATCCCAAGCTCCTTTGAAGTCTATTGCACAGACTCAAAGCTTATCTTATAGAATCTGGATGGTTCGTTCAGACTAACCGTCTATCTGAAGGTGTAACGTTGTGCTGAATTTTAACTTTGTTCCCACTACTTTCTATAGACCCTCTCAGAACTTTGAGGAAAAGCATGGGTCTCTGTCCAACACTATGCTCTCAGGTACATCATGCAGTTGTAAGCACCCCATTTTTGCATCCCAGCTAAGCAAAGTTCTACTGGTGTGTGGACAACAAAGGAAGAGAGATGAGTGAAAGTTTGGATTTTTTACTGTGAGTTCAAAATAGTTTTTGGTGGATCCCATAGCAAGGTCATGGACTATAACCTACATGGATGCATAGGTCATGAAATTATCTTCAAAATGAGACCAGAATCGCTCAATTCCAATATCAAATGAAGAAGATATGGTCATTTTATTCGGATGAAACGTATAAGGGGGTTTTCTGAAAATAATATTAAAATCTTAGGGGCATTCATGCAAATTATCTTAAGTTAGATTGATCGAACTTCAACTCATCATATCTTGGCCGTCTTACATCCGAATCATGTGGTTTAAGTGCCAATATTCCTTATTTTTAGTCCTCTTCAAAATGGACATGAAGAATCCAGGGCAGAAGCCACCGGTGGGTCCCATGCAAGCTTCCAAACAAAATTATCGATAGAACTTCAATCCTTTAAATCTTGATCATCCGACGTTAAATTCAGATGATTCAAGGGTCATTATCACTCATTTTTTATGTTCTGCAAAGTAGATGTGAAAAATTTAGGACAGAGGTCTCTGAAGGGTCTCATGCAAAATTGTAAGCCGAAATGACCATTTAATCTTCAAAAATTTATATTTTGGTCACCCCACATCCAAATCAGTTGATTCAAATTCTAGTGTGTTCTATTTTTTATTCTTTATAGTGTGGACGTGGAATATTTGAGATAGGGTAGTCAGAGAATCTCATGAGGATTCTCATAAAATGATAGAGAAAACCCAGTCAACCGAGCTCAAATTAGGTCAGTCCTTCCCTATCTAGTTCAAGGCAGTCCAGACTGAATTGGTTCAATCCATGTGTGTATGCATTATGTACATAATATCTATGTATAATACTATGTACTATATTATATATATGTTATTTTGTAGTATGCATATTACACATATTATAATGTATAATATATGGTAAGAGGAGCTGATTGTGGCTATATAGGAGAGAGAGGGATCTAAGTGGGTTGGTTGAGTTACAAAATGGAAAGAAAAGAAGACCGGGGATATGAAAATTAAGTTGGAAAGAAATAAAATAGATTAAAGGTATAGCCATTTTATGGAAGGAAAGGACCGAGAGTGAGAGGATAGAAAGAAGAAGAAACTAAGAAGGAAAAGAAATACAGAGTGGAAAGAAGATCAAGGGAGAGAGAGAGAGGCGGGAGAGACTTTCAAGGAAAATTAAAAAAAAGGAAAAAAAGATAGAGATCAAGGATTTCAATTTTAGGAAAGGAAAGCAAAATTGAATTGAAAAGGAAGAGGAGAAGATTCGGTTGGACTTTAAATCAAAAAAATATATATAATAGAAAGACAGGAAAACCGATTAAAAAAGAAAAAAAAAAAAAAAAAAAAAGAGGCAAGAAAAATAAAACCAATTGAGATGGAAACAGAGGAGGGAGATTAGAATGGAAAGAAAAGATCGAGAGAAGGGGAGTGGAGGATAGATATGCAAAGAAAAGATCGGTGAGATAGAAGGAGGGGAGTTTCAGAAAAAGAAATCTGAGAAAGGAAGAAAAAAAAAGAGATCAATCGAGAGGGAGGAGAGACCAATGGAGAGATTCAAGAGAGAAGGAGGGGAGTTTCAGAGAAAAGAAATCTAAGAAAGGAAGAATAAGGAAAAGAAGGATCGATGAGGAACAAAAAGAGAGACTGGAGAAGAAAAAAGGAGAGGTCAGACTGAAGAGGGGAATCTGAAGAGAGGGAGCAGAGCCAGTAGCCAGGGAGAAAAAAATAATGAGAGAAAGAGATCGAGAGGACAAAAAAAACCAGAAGGAGGAGAGAAATAGAGAGCAGCGAGAGAGAAGGAAGAAGGAGAAGAAGTAAAGCTGGGACCAGGAGAGAAAGAGCAGAAAGAGAAGAGAGGTATGCATCCTACTCCACCTGCTTAAACCCCACAGCACCATCTATGCATCCATGCACCGATTCACTTACCACCTGTCCAGCACACTAAAGCCCAGCCTGTAAGACCCGCACACCACGAACCTGGTCTAACCTTACATTTCGTGTCAGGACCCATCTACATATCATGGTCGAGCCAAGTGGACCAAGTGTGTGAAGAAACCCAAGACCCAATATGAAAATTTACCCAAAAATAGTCAAAATGAGGGTAGGGTCGCAGGTTTTAACAGGCAGGTCCGACCCTCCCATCGACCCTCACCATCGACCCTCAACCATGGGTCGCAGGGTCTATGAGTTGTCCGACCCTCCCATCGACCCTCGGCATTCGGGAAAAACAGCACGAACCGAAAATTGAGAAACCTTCCTAATTTCAATTGGAACCTTTCCTAAACTCAATGGGACTTATTTTGGGAGGTTTTGCCCTATAAATAGGACGTCCCTAAGCCTCTTTCACTCCTTTTACAACCCTAATTGGATTGAGAGAAAGAGAAGAGAAAGAAAACTTTAAGAAAAGGCTAAGGAAGAGAGGAAATTCAGAGGAACTCTGAATCTCAGCAAGCCTAAGGTATGAATACATTCCCCATGATTTATTTAAGACTTTAGAATGGTTTATGAGGAGGATATGACTTAGAAGAAACCCAAATCGTCCATCCATGGTTAGGTTTTCATGGAAAACCATAGAGGAGATCATTAAAACCATGTAGGAGAACAAAGTATAGTTCTAAACCATAGAACATGTATAGAATGGATTATGGAAGTAAGCCATAGGACCCAACCATGAAAGAGAAAACAAAATCTGATATTTTCGACTCAAACCATGGAGGGTCGCACCTAGGTTGGTTGGCAGATCCGACCCTAGCATCGACCCTCAGTGTTCGGGAAGTGCAGATTAGGGGGAGGGTCGCACCCAGGGTCAATCACGACTCCGACCCTACCTCCGACCCTCAGTTAACAGAATGGTTTTTAAATTCTGAATAAATTCTAATTAAATTTTATCGACTTTGTTAGGTCTTCTAGCAATACAATAACAATATAAAGGTGATTATAAAGCTCGGAAAAGTATCTATTAGCAAGCTAAGGTGAGGAAACAGAACTCTAAACTAATTGGTTAACAACAAACTGTTTTCTATTTCTTGAGTCCAATGCCATGCTTGATTCTATGCGAATATGTTTGTAATGTGCATACAACATGTCATCTAATATTTCTATTACGTGTTCATGCATATTTACTTTATTGTTTATAACATGATGATGATGATGATGATAGGAATAGGCATGTGATTGTATGTGTGTGGTTGGTGTACTTGAAGTGAGTGAGTATCAGGGGAGGTGTGATGAGAATGACAATAAACGTTAACCTTTGGCGGGTCTCAGCACTTTGGCTCTATCTCTAACTCAAGTCTTGTGCATTAGCATCGTCGTATCGCCATTACTTTAGCGGAACTATTATGTCGTAGAGTATCAGGGGAGGTGGTCTCGGTCCTTGTAGTCTCTGACTCTACCGAGGGGCCTTAGCTCTATCTCTATGGACATTCTGAGGGATGCTGGGGTGAGGCCTTGGATACACTGTTTGGCATTAGGATTGGTTAGTTGCGACCCAATTCCGCACCATTCGGAACGGTGTGATGAACCATCAGCAAACCAAAGGTTCAACCAGGATCTCAAAATAGGCTATCCCACATAAGATAAACCAAAACACATTCCACATTAATCAGAGGTAATAAAATAAATAGCGGAAGTCTTACAGATAATGAACTGAGGTCTAAACACGATAAATAATTAATATTCCATTTATTTCCAAGTAACCAAAACATAACTTAATACATATTACAATATCCAAATACGAAAACTAAACACTAAACGTATCCATCGCTGAAACGCTCGCGTAACGAACCATGTTCGTTCACCACAGGTTGCTCATTCATAGCCTCCACCCGTGCATATGTTGGCGAGTAGACATAATCTTCCATCATAGTACCTGCAATATCAGAAACTAAAAAGAATTGCGCACGCGAGGGTCAGCTCTCCAACTTGAGCTCAGTGAGTAAACAAAACAATGCAACAGTACATATGCATGCAATCAAATTATATCTTTGGTCCGGTTTAAAGTTTGCAGTATGCAATAGAAAGGTTTAAGTAGCCAAAGGTCGCGTTTATTGACCCCGCCTCTATACACGAGTGTGTGACGTTACCCAAATATCACGTTTATCGTCAACTCACATGCACCCAACCATGAACACTATATAACAAAGGTTACGTTTATTGTTATATAGTGCCATACCAACACGTAAGCCCCTGTTGACGAGGGCTGCAAACTGGGCTCGCAACTAACCAATCCTAATGCCAAACAGTGTATCCAAGGCCTCACCCCCAGCATCCCTCAGAATGTCCATAGAGATAGAGCTAAGGCCCCCCGGTAGAGTCAGATACTGCAAGGACCGAGACCACCTCCCCTGATACTCTACGACATAATAGTTCCGCTAAAGTAATGGTGATACGACGATGCTAATGCACAAGACTTGAGTTAGAGATAGAGCTAAAGTGCTGAGACCCGCCAAAGGTTAACGTTTATTGACGTTCTCATCACACCTCCCCTGATACTCGCTCGCTTCAAGTACACCAACCACACACATATAATCACATTCCTATTCCTATCATCATCATCATCATCATGTTATAAACAATAAAGTAAATATGCATGAACAAGTAATAGAAATATTGGATGACATGTTGTATGCACATTACAAACATATTCGCATAGAATCAAGCATGGCATTGGACTCAAGAAATAGAAAACAGTTTGTTATTAACCAATTAGTTTAGAGTTCTATTTCCTCACCTTAGCTTGCTAATAGATACTTTTTCAAGCTTTATAATCACCTTTATATTGTTATTGTATTGCTAGAAGACCTAACAAAGTCGATAAAATTTAATTAGAATTTATTTAGAATTTAAAAACCATTCTGTTAACTGAGGGTCGGAGGTAGGGTCGGAGTCATGATCGACCCTGGGTGCGACCCTCCCCCTAATCTGCACTTCCCGAACACAGAGGTCAATGCTAGGGTCGGATCTGCCATCGACCCTAGGTGCGGCCCTCCATGGTTTGAGTCGAAAATATCAGATTTTGTTTTCTCTTTCATGGTTGGGTCCTATGGCTTACTTTCATAATCCATTCTATACATGTTCTATGGTTTAGAACTATACTTTATTCACCTACATGGTTTTAATGATCTCCTCCATGGTTTTCCATGAAAACCTAACCATTGATGGATGATTTGGGTTTCTTCTAAGTCATATCCTCCTCATAAACCATTCTAAAGTCTTAAATAAATCATGGGGAATGTATTCATACCTTAGGCTTGCTGAGATTCAGAGTTCCTCTGAATTTCCTCTTCTTCCTTAGCCTTTTCTTCAAGTTTTCCTTCTCTTCTTCTCTTCCTTCTCTTCTCTTTCTCTCAATCCAATTAAGGTGGTAAAAGGAGTGACAGAGGCTTAGGGACGTCCTATTTATAGGGCCAAACCTCCCAAAATAAGTCCCATTGAGTTTAGGAAAGGTTCCAATTGAAATTAGGAAGGTTTCTCAATTTTTGGTTCGTGCTGTTTTTCCCGAATGTCGAGGGTCGATGGGAGGGTCGATGGGAGGGTCGATGGGAGGGTCAGACAACTCATAGACCCTGCGACCCATGGTTGAGGGTCGATGGTGAGGGTCGATGGGAGGGTCGGACCTGCCTGTTAAAACCTGCGACCCTACCCTCATTTTGACTGTTTTTGGGTAAATTTTCATATTGGGTCTTGGGTTTCTTCACACACTTGGTCCACTTGGCTCGACCATGATATGTAGATGGGTCCCGACACGAAATGTAAGGTTAGACCAGGTTCGTGGCGTGCGGGTCTTACAACTCCTCCACCCTTAAAAGAAATTTTGTCCTCGAAATTTGAAAGTACGGATCTTACAACTCCCCCATCCTTAAATGAATTTTGTCCTCAAAATTTGAACGTACGAATCTTACAACTCCCCCATCCTTAAAATAAATTTTGTCCTCAAAATTTTGAATTTACCTCGGAGTCCATAGGTCGGAATTCTATTTTCGCATTGCATCTTCTTCTTTTCGTTCCATCATCTCCACGTCATGTCTTCGTCAAATTATCTTCGTATAATTGATACCAAGTTTTTAAGGTGTTGTACCTTTCAACTAGTGAACTAGGCTGGTACCACCTCAATAATTAAATCTCCTATTTAATCCAGTGATTCCGTGGTCAATACTTTTGATATGGATCTCCAATGTACTTCTTCAATAGAGACACACGAAATACATCATGCATACTAGACATGGATAGCGGTAACGCTAATTGATATGCAACTTTTCTACGTCTCTCCAGAGTTTATAAGATTCGACGCATATATAAATAATGACTTTCCCTTCTTGTCTAATCATTTCAAACTACGCATAAGTGATATCTTCAAGAACACTTTGTCACTTATGGCGAACTCAAGGTCTTGGTGTCTCTTTTGACAACTTGAGCTATCCTACCCCTTTTCTTTGATCTTGTCTGTCACTCGATAGTTTTCTTCATTAGAGTTAGGTCTCAAAATTCTTCATTCATCGACTTTATTCCAAAATAAGGGATTTGACATTTCTACCGTACCATGCTTCATAGGTGACATCTACATAATAGCTTGGTAGCAACTTCGATTCATGGTTAACTTCTCAATCAAGCTCCTTGAAATCAATTTTACAAGCTCGGAGCATATCTCTTAGGATCTGTATAGTCCGCTCTGACTGTCCGTCGGTTTGAGGTAAAGTGCGGTACTAAACTTCAACTTTGTCCCCATTATTTTTGTAGATCCTTCCAAAACTTTGAAATAAGGCATAAGCCTCTGACCGACACTAAGCTCTCATGCATACCATTCAGTCTGGCAATATTATCCATATATAGCTCAGTTAGCCGTTCCAAAGCATACCGAGGTCGTATAGCAATGGAATGAGCTATCTTGATAAGGCGATCAACAATCACCCAAACTGCGTCAACCGATCAGTGGTATACCGGTGACATAGTTCATTGTAATGCAGTTTCACTTTCAGACTGGCTCCGATAGTTATTGTAGTAAGCCATGTTGGTCTTTGTCTTGTAGCTTTTACTTGCTGATAATTCAGACACTGGAACACGCACTAAGCCACATTTGTTATCTCTTCAGGTCTTGATACATATTGGTACTCCAGGATGTCCTGAATATGGAGTATAATGGGCTCTTATCATTATCCTCTTCATGATATTCGAGTCTTTATCTTCAGGTATTCAGAATCTACCTTTGTATCTGAGTACCGTCTCCACATCCAAAGTAAGTCAGGTTTGGGTTTTTCTTTCTCTAAATCTTCTTGCATTGTTCTTATATATAGATCTAGCGAAATTGCTACTTTTACTTAATCCATCAATTTAGAGATGATCTTTAATGCCACAAACGTAACCGAATTATTGCTCCATAAGTTCATCCATAAATTCTCACTCAATTGGATCATCACTAGCCTCTATTATAAGTTAATCTCCCTCCAAATCTAAGTTTGTTGCTGCGAAACATAATGCAGCATTTATACTGGGTCCTTCTTCGGACTTCATAATTCCCTTTTTGCTTAAGGCCTTAGCTACTACATTAGCCTTGCTTGACACTGAATATCACAATCTTAATCCTTCAAGTATTCCTAACCATCTCCTTATCCTCATGTTCAACTCTTTCTAATGAAGAGATAAATAAAACACTTGTAATCTGATCTAATCTAAAATTATTCTCTGTTTAAATAATGTCTCCAAGTCTTGATTGCATGAATCACAATTGTTTACTCCAATCATGAATTGGTTAACTCTTCTCATGCTCTTTCAGTTTTCTTGAAGCATATGAAATCGCTTATTTACCTTACATCAACCCGCTTCCTAGATCCTCTGGTGCCGAAACGATCAAGATGGGAGCTGATATCAATCTTACTTTAGAATCTGGAAATATTCTTCACCCTTGTCAGTCAAATTAAACTCATCTCCTTTCCTGGTTAGCTTGGTAAGAGGTATTGCGATCTTAGAGTGGTCCTCCAACAATAGTCTGTAATGACCAACTAACCCAAGAAACTTCTGATCTCTGCAATATTCTTCAGGTGTTTCTCACCCTACAATTGCTTCTATCTTAATAGGGTCCACTTTAATCCCTTTTTATGATGCTACGTAAACTAATATGATCACTTTGTTTAATCGGGTCTCATATTCCTTGGAATTGGTATAAAGTTTTTCCCTTCTCAGCTGTTGTGAAGCTGTTCTAAAATTCATTGTATGAGTTGTTTCATTCTTGTAATAAACCAAAATATCTTCTATGAAAACTATGACCGACGTGTCCAACATGTCATGAAACACCCAGTCCATCCGTTCCATAAAAGATGTAAGGGCATTGGTTAATCCAAACGTCATAATCGAGAACTCATAATGTCCAATCCCGATTCTAAAAACTGTCTTTGAGATATCGCTATCCAAATTCTTCAACTGATGATATCTTGATCGAAGATCAATCTTAAAAAATACCTTTGCTTCTTGCAACTGTTTAAACAAGTCATCAATCTGAGGTTGTGAATATCGATTCTTGTTCGTAAGCTTGTTAAATTCTCGGTAGTTTATACGCAGACAACACTACCATCCTTCTTCTTCACGAATTGCATTGGCGCTTCTCATGATGCAATACTTAGCCAATTAGAACTCTTGTCTAATAACTATTGTAGTTACGTCTCAATCCCTTTAACTCCATAGAAGCTACTCTACAGGTTCCTTTGACACGAGTATCGTCCTTGGTAACAAGTTGATGACGAACTCGGTCGCACGATCAGGTGATAACCCAGTAAGTCTCCTGGAAACACATCAGGGAATTTATGCATCACATCAATATCTGTCATCTGTGGTGCTTCTTTGGTAACGTATACCACAGATACCATATATCCAACTCATTTCTCTTCAAAGCATCTCTTCGCCTTTAGCATAGAGCGGATCAGCTTTCACTTCCTAGGCAACATACTCCCAATGATACTAAATCATATGCCGTTTTTATTCTTGAATGATAACCTCTTCTATGCACATAATCACTTCTAGAGTGTTGAGACAACCAGTCTATTCCCAAGATGATGTCAAGGTCTGCCATCTCAAGTCTAATTAGGTTGTCCATTTTTATCCATCCATACGATTTGGACTTCGTTCATAACACTCATCCAATTGACATCTAGTCCAAAAAGGGCTTGAACTAGCAAAATCTGGTGAAACGGTCTAAGGAGCTTGTCTAGTTCCTTTATCGCTTAAGATTTCTCGAAGACTATCGTCAAAATATCATATTGCACTTATTAGCTTGTATTTCTTTTATCCTTGCTGTTCTACCTTGCTCTCTCTTCCATATACCTCGAAAAATATCTTGTGATTGTTACTTCATATCCCAAGTCTATTTATAAGCATTAGGGTATATGCTTATAATTTCATTAATTCAGCCAAACTATTTTGGTCTTTACTTAATCATATCCCTCAACATTGGGCATAACTCAATTATCATTGTATTAAATCGAGTACTACTTATGCCATGACTTTATCCTTGTATCCACTCTTAAATTTGCCTTTAGGAATCTTTTACCTTGTCAAAATTCATACCGATATAACCATCCTTAACTCTGCTTGAGTGCTATCTATTTCTTTACTGGCTACTCTTAATAGTTCCCATATTTTCTCATGCACTCTTTTACAGACATGATTCATATCCATCCATTTAGAAATATCAAAACAAATTCTCCATCACTCATCTGAGTTTCATTGGCTATAGCATTTAATCTGAATCCCATCATCTTTCTTCCAATAATTCCATTATCACTACACATCTTTATCAACAATGATCAGGAAGTTTATGAATCAGAATGTGCATCCAAAATAATTCTTTTCCTTTTTCAATTATCATAATGACAACCACTTGCTTTATCTAGCGAATCTAGGTTTCAAGGATCAGGAGTAAATCTGTGGTAATCCAACCGGCATCAAAAGATTATTAAATTACACGGTGGTCCAAATATATGAAAATAGAGGTTCTACAGTTCTTGACCTCATGGTTACAGGTTCTATTGAGTATATATAATGACATTGGTCTAGGCACTATAGGAATAAATCTGGAGAAGATTTCATACATCAGTATATCAGGTATAAATCTAGAGAAAATTTTCATACATCAATAAATCAGGTATAAGTCAGTAGATGTACGCTCAACATGATTAAGCATTTAACTGTTCATTCAGTTCGTATCTCTGTTCATGTTGTCGATCATGAGAATGGTGCAGATTGGTATAATCAGGACTAATACTAAAGAAACAATATCTATAACTCCAATTGACAGGTTAAATCAAGAAGGTATCCTGTCAAGGTACGAGAATTAAAATCAAGTATGTGCATCCTCTATAATCATAAGAGTAAGTCAATAATGCACCGCATCCTATATAAACATATCTATTTACATGGCCATTATCCTCTTATCTCTGTTTGGATTTAGCCCGAGAACTTTTCCTTATCTCTACAGGGGTTATGGCATTACTAGCCATTTTTCTTCTTCCTCTGTCTTACATCGAGTTCCACATCTTGTGAGTACCAACTCGGCATTTAATTTTTCTGTTTTACAGATTCTTCCTTCTTGCTACTGTACTATATCCTTGTATACTTGGGTAACTACCCAACTTATAGATAATACCCTAAATTATTTGTTTATTAGGATAATTCTTGGTCTCCTCTTTCTGTGTGAGTGTATATATATGGTTCCACCTTTTATATGTACATTATTGTCTTGTTTAATTTCTGTCTCAACCAACACTGGTGCTTATGGTTTGTTTTTATTAAAGCTTTTAATTTATCCTAACTCAGTTCATGGACTCCAGTGGAAGTATTCAGGTTTAATGGGTAAGGCCTACGAGAGCTTTGTCACACCCCAATTCTGCACCATTCGGAACGGTGTGATGAACCGTCAGCAAACCAACGGTTCAACCAGGATCTCAAAATAGGCTATCCCACATATGATAAACCAAAACACATTCCACATTAATCAGAGGTAATAAAATAAATAGCGGAAGTCTTACAGATAATGAACTGAGGTCTAAACATGATAAATAATTAATATTCTATTTATTTCCATGTAACCAAAACATAACTTAATACATATTACAATATCCAAATACGAAAACTAAACACTAAACGTATCCATCGCTGAAATGCTCGCGTAACGAACCATGTTCGTTCTCCACAACTTGCTCATTCATAGCCTCCACCCGTGCATATGTTGGCGAGTAGACATAATCTTCCATCATAGTACCTGCAATATCAGAAACTAAAAAGAATTGCGCGCGCGAGGGTCAGCTCTCCAACTTGAGCTCAGTGAGTAAACAAAACAATGCAACAGTACATATGCATGCAATCAAATTATATCTTTGGTCCGGTTTAAAGTTTGCAGTATGCAATAGAAAGGTTTAGGTAGCCAAAGGTCGCGTTTATTGACCCCGCCTCTATACACGAGTGTGTGACGTTACCCAAAGATCACGTTTATCGTCAACTCACATGCACCCAACCATGAACATTATATAACAAAGGTTACGTTTATTGCTATATAGTGCCATACCAACACGTAAGCCCCTGTTGGCGAGGCCTGCAAACTGGGCTCGCAACTAACCAATCCTAATGCCAAACAGTGTATCCAAGGCCTCACCCCAGCATCCCTCAGAATGTCCATAGAGATAGAGCTAAGGCCCCCCGGTAGAGTCAGAGACTACAAGGACCGAGACCACCTCCCCTGATACTCTACGACATAATAGTTCCGCTAAAGTAATGGCGATACGACGATGCTAATGCACAAGACTTGAGTTAAAGATAGAGCTAAAGTGTTGAGACCCACCAAAGGTTAACGTTTATTGACGTTCTCATCACACCTCCCCTGATACTCGCTCGCTTCAAGTACACCAACCACACACATACAATCACATGCCTATTCCTATCATCATCATCATCATCATGTTATAAACAATAAAGTAAATATGCATGAACAAATAATAGAAATATTGGATGACATGTTGTATGCACATTTCAAACATATTCGCATAGAATCAAGCATGGCATTGGACTCAAGAAATAGAAAACAGTTTGTTATTAACCAATTAGTTTAGAGTTCTGTTTCCTCACCTTAGCTTGCTAATAGATACTTTTCCAAGCTTTATAATCACCTTTATATTGTTATTGTATTGCTATAAGACCTAACAAAGTCAATAAAATTTAAATAGAATTTATTCGGAATTTAAAAATCATTCTGTTAACTGAGGGTCGGAGGTAGGGTCGGAGTCATGATTGACCCTGGGTGCGACCCTCACCCTAATCTGCACTTCCCGAACACTGAGGGTCGATGCTAGGGTCGGATCTGCCATCGACCCTAGGTGCGACCCTCCATGGTTTGAGTCAAAAATATCAGATTTTGTTTTCTCTTTCATGGTTGGGTCCTATGGCTTACTTCCCTAATCCATTCTATACATGTTCTATGGTTTAGAACTATACTTTATTCACCTACAAGGTTTTAATGATCTCCTCCATGGTTTTCCATGAAAACCTAACCATGGATGGACGATTTGGGTTTCTTCTAAGTCATATCCTCCTCATAAACCATTCTAAAGTCTTAAATAAATCATGGGGAATGTATTCATGCCTTAGGCTTGCTGAGATTCAGAGTTCCTCTGAATTTCCTCTTCTTCCTTAGCCTTTTCTTCAAGTTTTCCTTCTCTTCTTCTCTTCCTTCTCTTCTCTTTCTCTCAATCCAATTAGGGTTGTAAAAAGATTGAAAGTGGCTTGGGGACGTCCTATTTATAGGGCAAAACCTCCCAAAATAAGTCCCATTGAGTTTAGGAAAGTTTCCAATTGAAATTAAAAAGGTTTCTCAATTTTCGGTTCGTGCTGTTTTTCCCGAATGCCGAGGGTCGATGGTAAGGGTCGATGGGAGGGTCAGACCTGCCTGTTAAAACCTGTGACCCTACCCTCATTTTGACTGTTTTTGGATAAATTTTCATATTGGGTCTTGGGTTTCTTCACACACTTGGTCCACTTGGCTCGACCATGATATGTAGATGGGTCCCGATACGAAATGTAAGGTTAGACCAGGTTCGTGGCGTGCGGGTCTTACAACTCCACCACCCTTAAAAGAAATTTCGTCCTCAAAATTTGAAAGTACGGATCTTACACAGCCACCAAACCTGCTACACTCGATATAGACTTTTTCCCACTGCTAATCTCTCCACCATTACATAACCCACAAACTTGAAACCGCCTGCACACCCACTTCAGACGTACCACCGACTGTACAACCCAACTCCAAACCCGACATCTAAATCCCAGCTTGCAATTTGTCATTACCCAGCCTCCATACTCCAATATCCTAAATACCAAATACTGTAACCGATACAGGCTACCAATATAGGCTACCAATACCTGATCCCATTTTTACCCCATATCCACCATACCCCCACTGCTGTAAATTCCCAAGCATTCCACAAAACCAACAACACTAACCTCTACAACCCTCCATATACCTTACTCACTTCCACCTGTCACCATTGCTTCAAACATCTTCCACATCTGTTCAGTCCATCACAACCCTTTATAGAACCCAACAACCTGCTCATCAACACACACTCCACCCCATTTACTTTTACTCTACTACACTACTGTTGTACACCTCCACATACCTCTTACAGACCTGAACCAAGCAACCCCAAACCCTGCTGATCACACCTACCTGCTACATAAATCGAACACCACACTCTGATCCAATTATCATTTCAAGCTTTATCATCTCTACCCACAAAACCCATCGACACTACCATTAAACCGACATGCACAATCCCCACCATACCTGCAACACTAAACCCTCAACCTGTAAGACCTGTATCGAACTAACCGGTCTTACTACCTTGTATCAGGTCTACCTATCATGGTCGAGCCAAGTGGACCAAGTACATGAAGAAACCACAAGACCAGGTATGATACCAACCCAAAAACAATTAATTATGAGTGTGTGGTCGCATGCCTAAATAGGTGTGACCTACCACACCTCAAAATAGTCCAACCACATGAATTTTGGCTGTGTGGTCAGACATTTCAAAAGGTGTGGTCGACGGATTCTGCGACCCCACCTCCAACCCCACGGAACCCAGTCAGAAACCGAATTTAGGAAACCTTCCTAATCCGAAGGGGGTTCTAACCTAAACTCATTGGGGCATATTATGGAGGGTTTTCCTCTATAAATAGGATGTCCCTTAGCCTCTTTCACCCTTTTAGAACTCTAATTGAAAGTGAGAGAAAGAGAAGAGAAGAAAGAAAAGGAGAATTGAAGAGGAAGACTAAGGAGGAGGAAAATTCAGAGAAAACTCTGAATCTTCAACAAACTTAAGGTATGAACATATTCCCCATGTTAAATTGAGAGCCTAGAATAGTTCACGAAGAATATAAGACTTAGGAGAAACCCAAACCATCCATCCATGGACAAATTTCAAGAAAATCCATGGAGGAAATTATGTGAACAATGGATGGTGTATAAAATAATAGTTTTGAGCCATAGAATAATCATAGGAAGGACCATGATGATAAGACAAAGGATCCAAATATGAAGGAATGAAGTTGAGAGTGAAAGGTCGACCATAACACGTGTGGTCGCACGTGAGGTCGCATGATGTCCGACCCCACAAGACACACATTTCAGACCACATGCCCTCGGGAAGTTTCCATGGAGGGTGTGGTCGCACGTGTGGTCAGAGTATGTCTGACCCCACCCTACGATCCCACGCCCTGTCGTCACAGAAACTGAGACCACAGGTGCTGCCACACCTGCGACCCCTCAGTTTCTGTTAGTCTAAACACATGGGAATTAATTCTAATTAAAAATCTATCAATTTGTTAGCTTTTTAAGTGATCTAAGTGTAAGACCTGCACTCCGTGAACCCGATCTAAACCTTGATTTCATGTCGTAACAGGTCTTTCGATCATCACCGGGCCAGACGGGACGAGCGGATGACAATCAGGTACGAAATCGGACCAAAAATAGACCAAATAAGTATGATTTACTCATACCGGTCGATGGTATCGGTCGATCGGTATGTTCTGCGCAGCAAACCACTTAGATCCAGAAACGGATCTCTGCGGGTTCCACTTTCCAAACTTCGAACCGATTGACTTTCCTAATCCTAGGAGGCTTCCTAAACCTAATTCTAGCCTATATAAACCCCTATAAAACTCCTAGAAACCCATTGATCCTCATAAACCCTGGAGAGGAGAAGGAGATTGGAGAAAGAGAAGGAGCTAGGAAGAAGAAGGAAGAGCCGATATTGCCGTTCGACGATGCACACCTTACCGCCAGTCAATGGTAAGTGCTTGAGCCTTCCTCTACTATATGAACTCTAATAGGGTTGTTTGTTGTTGAATCAATACCACGCAGAGCGGGTATTGATCTAAACCCTACTTTGCCGTCAAACCCTAATTTAATTGATAAACCCTAGATTCGAGTTCGAGGATGAATACCATCAAAACTAGATTTGAGTGGAGTTGGAAACAACTCTAACTCAAAGCTCAGACTTAGAATGTGTAGGGGGAACCCTGGAATCAATAGAGAATGATCGATGGAAGTCAAAAAACCAAGTGTATGGTCTTCCGAAGACATACTGGTCGACCATACTGGTCGCAGGTCATGCGACCGATACTGCGATCGGTACCTCTCGAGGAGTAGCCTGTGGGGACCGACTGACCATACCGGTCGCCAGTTTTCCCCACAGAGCTGTGATCGGTACCTGCGACCGGCCAGCTCTGTGAGGTGTATTTTATAACCTCGTTGGTTTTCGATCAACATAAACCCTGAGAAACTATTCTAATTGAACCCTAATATTATGTAGGACTTTGTGATATCACGTTTGGATCTTGCGACGTGGAGCAAGCTATCAAACGAGCGTCAGGTAAGGGAATCGAACCTAAACCCTAATAATTAATGGACAGTAAATTATTGTAAATAACAATGAATATGTGGATTGGTGTTTGTGCATATTGCATGTCATCCTTTACTTTCAGCTATTATTATTGTTCATGCATACTCGCTATGCTAGGATGTGATTGCTAGACATGTGATTGTTTTCATTGGTGTGTGGAATGGGAAGGGCCTGGGGTCTGGGATCATTCCTCATACTGGCACCTCTTTGTAGTATTCTATCTTAGCATACTTGGTGTGGGTAGGGTATCAGGGAGAGGTCGTGGCACTGTGGTCTCTGGCCTGGCCACCACGCTCTAGCTCTATCTCTATGCCGTAGGGAGTGATGTTGGGATAGAGTCTACTTGCTTATTTTCTGTCTTAGTATGCTTGGTGCGGGTAGGGTATCAGGGGGAGGTCGTGGCACTGTGGTCTCCGGCCTGGCCACCACGCTCTAGCTCTATCTCTATGCCGTAGGGAGCTGTGCTGGGATAGAGCCTACAGTGATGACATATAGGATTGGTTAGTTGCGAGCCCAGTTTGCAAGCCCTAGCCAGTAGGGGCTTATGTATTGGTATGGGTAGAGTATGAGGGGAGGTAGTAGATGCCTTAGCTCTATCTCTATTCCATGATGGGTGCATGTGGGTCGGCAGCGGTGTGATCTACTGTGCGATGCTACACACTCGTGTATAGAGGTGCGGTGGCCGCCAACCCTTTCTATAGCACATTGCAAACTTAAACCAGACCACAGCATTAAATGATTGTTACTCATGCATATAATATTGGTACACTATCTGATTGTCTTACTGAGCTAAGTTGTCAGCTCACCCTTTGTATATACATTGTTTTTAGATGTTGATGCAGGTTACACGGTAGACGATTATGTGAACGCTCCGACGTATGGAGGTGTTGCTGCTCTGGACGCACAGGCAGGAGAGGACGAGCATGACGTTTCATGCGAGTGCCCTTTCTGCGTGTACCTTTGACTTTATTTTATTTGTTTCAGTTATTTTATTAAAGTGATGTAAAGATATTTAATTACATTTAGAATTTGGATAATTGAATACTTATTTAAATTTATCAATAGAATACTCAGTTCATTTATTTAAAGACTTCCACTATATTTATTATATTCTGATTGTGGTTATGTGTGATGGTTTGTATGAGTGGACACGGTCTTATTGAGATCCTGGTGTGAACCGTTGGTTCAATGACGGTTCACTCACACCATTCTGGTTGGTTCAGAATTGGGGTGTAACACTAAGAGTGAATTATAAAGCTTGAACGATGATCTACTATCAATCAAAGGTGAGGGAACAAGACCTAAATTAATTGGTCAATAATAAACTATTTTTATTCATTGAGTCCAATGCCATGAATGATTATAAGTTTTGTATGCATGTATTGTGCTCACATGTCATCCAATATTCCTGTTATTACTGTTCATGCATATTTAATTCAGTTTATTTATAACATGATGATGATGATGATGCTAGGAATAGGCATGTGAATGTATGTATGTGGTTAGTGTGCTTGATGCGAGTGGAGCATCAGGGGGAGGACGTGACACTGTGGTTCATCCTAGTCACCAGACTCTAGCTCTATCTCTACTCAAGACTTGTCCACTGACATCGTTGTATCGTCATTACCTTAGCAGAACTATTACGTCATAGGGCATCAGGGGAGGTGGTCTCAGACCATGTATGTAAGACCCGTATCAAACTAACCCGGTCTTACCACCTTGAACCAGGTTTACCCATCATGGACGAGATGAATGGACCAAGGGCGTGAAGGAGATCGTGATCCCAGGTATCAAATCGACCCAAAAACACTTAATTTAAAGGGAGGGTTGGACCCCCAAGACAGAAAGTCAGACCCCCTATTTTACAGAGGGGGTCGGAAACTTTAGGAAACCAGGGGTCGACGGGATCATCGACCCCCAGATGCCGCCAGAAACTGAAGGAAAGTTTCCAAATTTCGATTGGATTCCTTCCAAATCTCAATAGGACTTAGTTTAGGAGTTTCCACCCTATAAATAGGACGTCCCTAAGCCTCTTTCACTCCTTTTATAACCCTAATTGAATTGAGAGAAAGAGAAGAGAAGGAAGAAAAGAAGAAGAGAAGCAAGGGAGAGAAGAAAAAGTAAAAAGGAGAAGAGTTGCAGAGAAGGAGTATTCTTCTCAGGTATGGATACTAATTCCATGAATTTCTACAGACCTTAGGTTAGATAAGGATGAGAGTGTGATCTTGGAGAAACCCAAACCATCAACCCATGGTTAGGTTTCCATGGAAAACCATGGGAGAATACATAAAAGCTATATAGGTGGATGATTCATGGTTCTAGACCATGGAATGTATGTTGAATGGATTGTAGGAGCAAGCCATAGGACCCCAAACACGAAGAATGGACTAAAAAGAGGAAATTGACCAAAACCCCACAGGGGGTCGCACAGGGGGTCGATGACCATCCGACCCTATGTGACCCTGAGTATCGACCCCCAGGGTTCTGGAAGTCCAGATTAGGGGGGGGGGGTCGCACCAGGGGTCGATCATAACTCAGACCCTACCTCCGACCCCCAGTTAACAGAATGGTTTTAAAAATTAAAATAAATTCTAATTAAATTTTATCGACTTTGTTAGGTCTTCTAGCAATATAATAGCAATATAAAGGTGATTCTAAAGCTTGGAAGAGTATCTATTAGGAAGCTAAGGTGAGGGAACAAGACCTAAACTAATTGGTTAATAATAAACTACTTTTATTTACTTGAGTCCAATGCCATGCTTGATTCTATGCGAATATGCTTGTAATGTGCATTCAACATGTCATCCAATATTCCTGCTATTATTGTATCATGCATATTTAATTTTGTTTACTTATAACATGATGATGATGATTGATGCTAGGAATAGGCATGTGAATGTTTGTGTGTGGTTAGTGTGCTTGATGCGAGTAGGGCATCAGGGGAGGTGTTATGCAGTGTTTGATCTGGGCACTTTAGCTTTATCTCTAACTCAAGTCTTGTGCATTAGCATCGTTGTATCGCCGTTACCTTAGCATAACTATTGCGACGTAGGGCATCAAGGAGGGTCTCGGTCCTTGAGTCCTATACTCTATCGAGGGGCCTTAGCCTTATCTCTACGGGTGCTCTGAGGGATATTGGGGTGAGGCCTTGGATACATTGGTTGACATTAGGATTGGTTAGTAGCGAGCCCCGTTTGCAGCCTAGCCATCAGGGGTTAATTTATTGGTATGGAGTTGTGCATCGATAAACGTGACCTTCGTTGTACAATGTTCATTATGGGTGCTGTGGGCGACGATGAGAGTCATCGGGCATATCCACACTCTCGTGCATAGAGGTGCGGTGGCCACCTATCCTTTTTATAGCACAGTGCAAATGTAAAACCAGACCAAAGATATGAATTGATTGCATGCATATGTATTGTTGCATTGTTTTGTTTGCTCACTAAGCCGTGATGTGTGCTCACCCTTCGACGTCGAATATTTTTAGTTGATGATGCAGGTACAACCGTTGAAGATTATATAAATGCTCCAGAATACGGGAACGTTGCAGCGATGGTAGCTGAAGATGAAGTGGATACACATGACATCTCTTGCGAGTGCAACTCATGTGTATTCGATTAGATTTTTAGTTTTATCTATTTGGATTTATTAAAGACATGTATTTGATATTTATTTATTTATGTCGTAGTTGATACAGAATAATTTGTTATTTAAATATTGATATCACAATAGATTCTCAGTTCATTTTATTATAAAACTTCTGCTATTGTGTACTTACTCTTATTATGATTATAGATGTATGGGGTTTAGATAACACGGATATAGCTTACTCGAGATCCTGGTTGAACCGTTGGTTTGTTAGCGGTTCATCACACCGTTCTGAATAGTACGGAATTGGGGTGTGACAGTGTAGTCTTTGACTCTGCCGGGGGGCCTTAGCTCTATCTCTATGGACGTATTGAGGGATGCTGGGGTGAGGCCTTGGATACACTATTTGACATTAGGATTGGTTAGTTGCGAGCCCAGTTTGTAAGCCCTCGCCAATAGGGGCTTACGTGGTATGGGTAGGGCATCAGGGGAAGTGTCATGCGGTGTATGATTTGGGTACTTTAGCTCTATCTCTATTCCATTATGGGTGCATGTGGGACGACAATGGTGTTTGATCCATTGGGCAGCTTTACACAATCATGTATAGAGGTGCGGCGGCCACCTATCATTTCTATTGCACATTGCAAACTTATGAACCAGACCAAAAATATGAATTGAATGCATGCATATGTTTGTTGCATTGTTTTGTTTGCTCACTGAGCCATGAAGTGTGCTCACCATTTCAACGTTGAATATTTTTAGTTGATGATGCAGGTCCTACTGTAGAAGATTATGGAGTCGCATGATTCGTCGTGCGAGTGTAACTCATGCATCTTTGATTAGATTTATTTGTTGGATTATTCAGAAGATGTAATTGATTAATTTATTTTATTTCATGTCTTAGTCTTTTGGAGATAATTAGATACTTTATTTATGTTATCACTGTCAGATACTCAGTTCATTAATATTAAAGACTTTCGCTATTATTTATTTACTCTAATTATGGTTGTGAATGTGTATGGTTTAAGCAAAAGGACACTGTCTATTCGAGATCCTGGTTGAATCGTTGGATCATAGATGATTCATCACACCATTCTGGTTGGTGCAGAATTGAGGTGTGACAACTTGGTATCAGAGCTCTTGGGCCTTTTCTATTAAACCGATATACTTCCACAAAAGTTCGTAAACTGAGTTAGGATAAAATTTAAAAGCTGTAATAAAAATACACCATAAGCACCTGTGTTGTATGAGACAAAATTTAGAAAGAGAATAATACACTATTAAGATGAGAAACAAGTTTTATATACACATTGAATAAAAAATATATATAACCAAATCAGAGTACGGTCCACAATTCGGATAGTTACTCTATAGTACAAGGAAAAAGTAAAAAGGATGCATCATGGAACCGGAGGTGCTGGAGGCAGGAGGTGCCTCACGATCTCGGTCATAGTCCTCAACATACTCTTGTCAGCCAGGCTACCTGAGTCTAGGTCACCTAGAGACTAGCTGCCAGATCAGTCATCCGCTGATCAGACGCGCACTGGGCCTCCCTAATCTCACGCAGCAACCCCATCACGTCATCTGGTAGTGGATGCAAAGGACCAACTGAGTGAGAAGGAACCCAAGATGGGCCAGCTCCAGTGGAATGCAATGGTGATGGAGGAGGTATGGCGTCCACATCCATGTACATACGATCATCATCCTCAGCATCATCCCCATGGACCCCTGCTGTTGCTACCGCTGCCGCCTCAGCGTCTGCTATCTCTACCCGAGTACAGGGACGCACCAGAGCATTCCCCTCTTCGTCACTGACCTACGCATCTCGCATCCCCATCTTACAGATGGCCTCCTAGTCAAGGTTAGATGAAAAGGTATCCTCATGAATCCTCTCATCCACTTAGTCGACATGCAGGCGAGTAACAGGGTAGTGATCAAACGCCCATAGGGCAGGTTGCCTATCTGACCAGGCGTCGTAGCACGGATCATCGTCCTGATGATAATGTATGGAAGGCAGACGGGTTGCCTAATGCAGATGCAGTATAGAAGATACTGGGTCAACTGGGAAATCCTCTCATAATGCCCACTCTGAGGAATCAGGTTGTGCTGAATAATTTTGCAATACACCCGAGGTTTCGATCGTAGGTTGATTGCCTTCATCTCCCAGCGATCACCTCTAAGAAGCTGGCGATCAATCTCTACATGCATCATCAATGATAGGAACTGGGATTCCTTAGGTGCACAATACACCAAGGGGCCATCGTTTGATATACCCAGGAGATCAGCCAACTCTTGGCAGTTAAAGGAGATTTCCACCCCTTTCACATAATTGGTGGTCCTGAGCTCCCTACCCCTGTCTGTATCATTTGGATCACCCACTACCTGAAGGTTGCAATAAAACTGCTTCACCAAAGCAGGACAGGTGCAAGCCTCATACAATATCACGGGGAGCCAACCCATTTCACCAAAAGCACCCTCTACATTAAACAAGGCTAGACTAGCCAAGTTTACACAGCGACCCCCTTCCACCTTTTTACGCTCATAACGAGCATACTGAGCATTTGCTTCATTAGACCAGAAGCGGATGGGATCATGAACTCTGGGAACCTTGGTGCGAGCCATAGGTATTTTGGCACTATAACGGCGTGATTTGGCCAAAAACCTCACTTTTCACCCAAACAGTTGGGCAGGAGGACTTACATATATTCTAAACCATCCTGCAAGGCTCATACAGTTTGGAATTTAAACTAGGAAGATTGAATTTGAAGAAATTTCAACAATTTGGAAAAAATCCTAAAAATTAGGTCAAAAATGGAAAATTTCAAGTATCTCAAAAACTAATCGATGAAACTCAAATTTTCTTGAGGGCTTTCATCCATTGGGTGGCCAATAGCAAAATACCCCAATAAAAATCAAATTCTTACGGTTAGAAAAATTTTAATTTGAAGAAAATGCTATAAATGGAGAAAAATCTAACTTTGAAAGCTTAAAAATGAGGACCAGTAGAGAACATACCTGAAGGAAAGGAACGGAAGTCGTGAATGGAAGAAATAATCACCAAACACAAGTACTTGATACTGTAGCAACTCAAGGGAAGCGAGTTGAGTTGAAGGAAAAAGAGAGTGGGAAATGACTCCAAAAATCGGGTTTAAAAACTTGATTTGGGGTCGTGCAATCGCAAAATTTGACTAAATATGCGACCACATGACCGACCCCAGGATCAACCCCAGGCTCTCGGTGAGCTGACAGACATCATGTGGTCGGACCCTGTGGTCAGACATATACCGACCCTACAATCGACCCCAGGCTCTCGGTGAGCTAACAGGGTTTTGTGAGGTCGCATACCCTGTGGTCGGACATAGTGCGACCCCACCATCGACCCTATGATGGAAAATACAGTATTTTGACTGAATGACTTGGAAAATTGGAATTTTACATTGATTAATTGGATTTTGACATGGGAATGACGTATATTATGATTGCCTCACGTGTTCTATGATTTTTTCAGACACTACCACCACCAGAACAGGATATGGCTGAGTGAAGAGTAACTAGGCGAGGACGTAACCCAATTCCACCACCACCACCGGTGGAGAAGATAGCCATGAATATCCTGAAGGACAAGGGAATCAGAATATGGCGCCACCAGGAACTAATGGCCAGGCTAATCCTACAAACTTGCCAGCCCCACCTACAGATTTTGTAAGACCCGTATCAAACTAACCCGGTCTTACCACCTTGAATCAGGTTTACCCATCATGGTCTAGCCAAATGGACCAAGGGCGTGAAGGAGATCGTGATCCCAGGTATCAAATCGACCCAAAAACACTTAAATTAAGGGGAGGGTTGCATACCCAGCAAGGGAGGGTCGGACCCCCCAAGACAGAAAGTCACACCCCCTGTTTTACAGAGGGGGTCGGACACTTTAGGATTTAGGGGTCGACGGGATCATCGACCCCCAGTTGCCACCAGAAACCGAAATTAGGAAACTTTCCTAATTTCTGTTGGACTCTTTCCAAATCTCAATGGGACTTATTTTAGGAGTTTCTACTCTATAAATAGGACGTCCCTAAGCCTCTTTCACTCCTTTTACAACCCTAATTGAATTGAGAGAAAGAGAAGAGAAGGAAGAGAAGAAGAAGAGAAGCAAGGAAGAGAAGAAAGCAAAAAGGAGAAGAGTTGCAGAGAAGGAGTATTCTTTTCAGGTATGGATACTAATTCTATGAGTTTCTACAGACCTTAGGTTAGGTAATGAAGAGAGTATGATCTCGGAGAGTCCCAAACCATCAACCCATGGTTAGGTTTTTATGGAAAACCATGGGGGGAATTCATGAAAGCTATATAGGTGAATGATTCATGGTTTTAGACCATAGAATGTGTGTAGAATGGACTTTAGGAGCAAGCCATAGGACCCCAAACACGAAGAATGGACTAAAAGGAAGAAAATTGACCAAAACCCACAGGGGATGGCACAGGGGGTCGATGGCCAATCGACCCTACCAGACCCTGAGCATCGACCCCCAGTGTTCGGGAAGTCCAGAATAGGGGGGTTGCACCAGGGGTCGATCATGACTCCGACCCCCAGTTAACAGCATGGTTTTTAAATTCCAAATTAATTCTAATTAAATTCTAACGACTTTGTTAGGTCTTCTAGCAATATAATAACATTATAAAGGTGATTCTAAAGCTTGGAAGAGGATCTATTAACAAGCTAAGATGAGGGAACAAGACCTAAACTAACTGGTTAATAATAAACTGTTTTATTTCTTGAGTCCAATGCCATATTGATTCCATGCATGTATGCTTGTATGTGCAATCAACATGTCATCAAATATTTCTATTAATTGTTCATGCATATTTACTTTATTGTTTATAACATGATGATGGTGATGATGATAGGAATAGGCATGTGAATGTTTGTGTTTGGCCAGTGTATATGGTGCGGGTAGGGATGGTATCAACCGGTATAGCCATGACCGTTCTTCATGGGGTGTATATTGTGCCATGGTCTACTCAAGTCATGTCCACTGAAGTCGTCGTATCGCCATTACCTTAGCAGAACTATTATGTCGTAGAGCATCAGGGGAGGTGGTCTCGGTCCTTGTACTCTCTGACTCTACCGGGGGGCCTTAGCTCTATCTCTATGGATGTTCTGAGGGATGCTGGGGTGAGGCCTTGGATACACTGTTTGGCATTAGGATTGGTTAGTTACGAGCCCAGTTTGCAACCCTAGCCAGCAGGGGTTTATTTGTTGGTATGGTATCAACCGGTACAGCCATGCCGTTTTCATGGGGTGTATATTGTGCCATTCTGGGTGCTGTGGGTGACAGTGCCGTAATCATTGGGCATATCCACACACTTGTGTATAGAGGTGCGGCGGCCACCTATCCTTTCTATAGCACAATGCAAATTATAAACCAGACCAAAGTTATGATTTGACTGCATGCATATGTATTGTTGTATTGTTTTGTTTGCTCACTGAGCCGTGATGTGTGCTAACCCTTTCGACGTCGAATATTTTTAGTTGATGATGCAGGTACGACTGTTGAAGATTATGTAAATGCTCCAGTGTATGGGAACGTGGTGGCGATGGAAGTGGAAGAGGAAGTGGATACACATGACTCCTCTTGCGAGTGCAACTCATGTGTATTCGATTAGATACTTCTCTAGATTTCTTTATTTGGATTTGTTAAGGACATGTATTTGATATTTATTTATGTCTCAGTTGATACAGAATAATTTGCTATTTACATATTAATATCACAGTAGATTCTCAGTTCATTTTATTATAAGACTTCTGCTATTGTATATTTACTCTAATTATGAATGTGGATGTATGGGGTTTAGATAAAACGGATATAGCCTACTCGAGATCCTGGTTAAACCATTGGTTTGTTAGCGGTTCATCACACCATTCTGAATAGTGCGGAATTGGGGTGTGACAACTTGGTATCAGAGCATCTCAGGCCTTGTCCGCTGAACTAGCATACATTCATGACAAATTGTGAACTGAGATAGGATAAAAGTAAAAACAGTAATACTAACACATTATAAGCACAAGTGATGTTTGAGACCAAACTTAAAAAAGAATAATGCATCTATTAAAGGAAGAACAAATTTAAATACAATGTGAAAGAAACAAACATATATACATAGCTAAAACAGAGTATAGTCCACAACCCGGACAGTTACTCTGTAGTACAAAGAAAGAGAAAAGATACAATCATGAAGCTGGAGGCGAAGGAGGAGGCAGCGCCTCACGATCTCTGTCATAGTCCTCAGCAGAGACTCTAGTCAACCAGGCTATCTGAGTCTGGGTCATCTGCAGACTAGCTGTAAGATCGGCTACCCTCTGATCAGTCGCACGTTGAACCGCTATGAGCTCTCCCATCCGCATGTCCGATATGCGCTGGGCAGCTAATAGCTCATCCACTCTCACACGCTGAGCGTCGAGTAACTCCTCCATCCTCAGATCAGATCTGCGCTGAGCCACTCTGATCTCATGCAACATATCCATCATATCAGAAGGTGGGTGCGAAGGACCAGCCGCATATGAAGTACCAGCTCCAGCCGCATGCGTAGGTGAAGGCGGTGGTATCGAGTCTACATCCATGTACATGCGGTCGTCGTCATCAGCAGGCTCTGCACGAACTCCAGCAGCGATGGCAGCGGCCTCAGCGTCAGCTATCTCTACACGAGTGTGAGGGCGCACCATCTCGTTCCTCTCCTCATCACTGACCTGGGCATCCCGCAGGCCCATCTTGCAAATAGCCTCCCAATCTAGTGGCGAAGAGAAGGTTTTCTCTTGAATCTTTTCATCCAATAAATCAACCCCCAGGCAAGTAAGTAGCATAGTGATCATACGCCCGTACGGAAGGTTGCCAGTGTGACTGGGCAACGTAGCAGTGATCATAGTACGCATGATGATGTACGGCAGGTAGACGAGCTGTCTAGTACAAATACTGTACAGCAGGTATTGGGTCAGCTGGAAAACCCTCTCGTAATGACCACTCTATGGAATCAGAGATAATCTTGCAAAATACCTATGCCTATGGAGCTGGACGCATATAGCATGCCCTCATCTGCCAGCGATCAGGTCGTAGAAGCTGATTATCGATCTCAGCCCTCATCTCTGTGGAGGAGAACTGGTGCTCTCCAAGAGCACATTAAACCATGGGGCCATCATAAGAAATGCCCAGTAGGTCGGCCAGTTGCCGATAATCGAATGAAATGTTCACCCCTTTGACATAGCTTGTGATGCGCAACTCGTGACCCCTCTCGACATCATTGTAATCCCCCACCACCTGGAGGTTACAATAAAACTGTCGCACCAAATCCAGGCGGGTGCAAGCGTCGTAAGTGATGACAAGGAGCCATCCCATATCACCAAACGCCCTCTCTACATTGAACAGGGCCAACTCAGCCAAGTTCACCATACGACCACCCTCTACTTTCTTGCGAGCGAAGTGGGCATACTGTGCCTCGGCTTCGTTGAAATGGAAACGAAGAGGATCACGAACTCTAAGTACTTTGGTATAAGCCATGATATCTGTAAATAAGAAAGAAAAACAGATAGTACGTTAGTAGGGTAGAAAAGCCAAAATTTTGACATTATAACGACGTAAGTTGGCCAAAAGCGATACTTGTCACCCATACATGTGGGCAGGAGGACTTAAGTAGATTCTAACATATCCTACAACACTCACACAGTAGGAAATTCTAACTAATGGGATCCAATTTGAAGAAATTGCGAGAAATCAAAAATTTCGACAAATTAGGGCAAAAAGAGTAAAATCCAAGTTTCTCGATAACCAACCGATGAAACTCAAAAAATTCTGAGGGCTTTCATTCCTCGAGACACCAATAACAAAAGCCCCCAATAAAAATCAAATTTTTACGGTCAAAAAAAGTTTAATTTGAAAAATACAAGTTAAATGGGCAAAAACCTAGAAATTGAAACCTAAAAATAGGTAAAAATGAGAAAACATACCTGTAGGAGTGATGTGGACGTCAAAACACGGAACCGAAATGATCAATACAGTGGAGTGGCACTGTAGCAACTCAAAGGTGGGAGACGAGTTGAAACGGGGAAGAAATGATGGGAAATGAACCCAGAATCGGATCTTAAAAGTCTGATTTTTAGTCTGGGGGTCGGACAATTCGACCAGGATCATCGACCCCCATACCGACCCCCATATCGACCCCCAGCTCTCGAAACTCTGATAGAAAACCAGGGGTCGGACCTGGGGGTCGGACACCCATCGACCCCCATATCGACCCCCAGCTCTCGGGAAGAACAGGTTATTCCCAGGGTCGAATACTGAGGGTCGAACATACCATCGAACCCCACCATCGACCCTGCATAGAAAAGACAATAATTTTCATACAATGAACTGAAAATTTTGAAATTTTACATCGGTTAGCGTGTCTACATGAAGTATAAATGATTGTCTCACATATTTTGATGATTTTCAGGCACCACCATTCTCAGAAGAAATTATGTCTGGACGTAGAGTAACCAGGCAGAGCCGAAATGCAGTTCCACCACCACCACCTGTGGAGGAGACTAGTCAGGAAAACATATATGCACCAGGAAACCCAGGCCAGGAAAATCCTACAAACTTGCCACCTCCACCACCGGAGTTAGAAATCGTGGTGATGAACTTAGCACAGCAGCTGCAACAAATGCAACACGCACAGGCTCAAATGCAAGTTGCAATGGGATTATGTTCCAGGCCGCACATGCTACACCCATGCAGACTGGACAAGCCAGTGCAGCACCGGTGGGTAACCACCCAGCACCTCAAACACCTCAACCACCAGCTGCACAGATTCCAGTACCAGGTCCGGAAGCAGCTCAGGTTCATTATCAGTATCCACAACCTATGTTTGGGGCAACCCCCAAAATCAGATGGATCATTCTCGACTGGTTGAGAGATTTTTGAAGATGAAGCCCAAGGAATTTAACGGTAAATCGTCTTCCATTATGGCCAGCACACTGGGTCGACGAGATGGAGAGAAACTTTCTTATGATGACTATTACAGAAGAAGAAAAGGTATTATGTGCCACCTTCAAGCTAAAAGGCGATGTACATCATTGGTGGAAATCTACTAGGGCCTATCTATTGACCAAGCACGCCCTATTGACTTGGGCTTTTTATAAAGAAGCTTTCTTTGAGAAGTATTTTCCCCGAAGATTCAGAGATTCTATGGAGAAGGAGTTCCTGAGTTTATATCAGGGCCAGATGTCCGTGGATGCATATCAATAGCGTTATGAGGAGCTGTTTTTCTTTGCACCACTTAGTATGCAAGAAGAAGACACTAAGACCCATAAGTTTGTCACGGGACTTAGAGGAAGCATCAGAGAGCACGTTCTAGATTTGGAAAAGAAGATATATAATGAAGCTGTCCAAATTGCTTGAGTTATAGAATCGAGCCAGAAGGAAAGTTACTTTACATAGAACAGAGGCATAAAAAGGCCAGTCGGAATTGCTTATAACGAAGGGCACAACAAGACATTTAAACCCTTCCGTGCTCAAGGCTTTACTGCTGCATCCAAGACTACCCCGGTAACTCAACAGCAACCAAAGCCAAATTCTGAAGGTCCGAGATGTTATAACTGCAACCAAGTGGGACATATGATAAGGGAGTGCCCTAAGCCCAAGAAGCAATTACATCAAGGACGAGTATATGCTGTGGCATCCGAGGATGCTGCCACGTCACCCGATGTGGTCACAGGTATGACCGAAACCTTTTAAGTTGTATTACATTGTATGAGCATGTAGACTAAGTTATATAAATCACAGGTATCGTACCTATAAATGGCCTACCCACCAGAGTACTCTTTGATTCAGGAGCTACTCATTCCTTTATATCTGTGTCGTTTGGAAAGAAGCTGTACTTACCCATCAAAACATTGGACTACAAACTACTTGTATGGTCACCGATGGGGTTGGAAGTGGAATTAGAGAAAGGTTATGGGCCATGTCGAGTTCTCATTGGCGAGAAAACCTTAGATGCAACCTTGATCCAACTTGGGATGGCAGACTTTGATGTCATCTTGGGAATGGACTGGTTAGCTCGGCATTCTACGAACCTATTATGCGCCGAAATGAAGCTAACATTTAAAGACAAAGAAGGAGCAGAATTCAGTTTTGCGGGAACCAAACTTCCCCGTAAATGCAAGCTCATACTCTCAGCACTAAAGGCTAAGATGTGCCTTGAGAAGAGGGCAGTCGGGTATCTAGTATCAGTGGTCTACCTAACCAAGGAAGCACCACGAATGGAAGATATTGATCTTGTGCGGGACTATCCCGACGTATTTCCTGAGGAACTACCAGGATTACCACCCGACAGAGCCACAGAGTTTGTGATAGACCTTATACCTGGAGCCGCACCAGTATCAAAGCACCTTATAGAATGGCTCCTACTGAACTGAAGGAATTAAAAGTGCAACTACAGAAACTGCTGGACAAGGGTTATATTCGACCCAGTATATCACCATGGGGAGCGCCAGTATTGTTCGTAAAGAAGAAGGACGGTAGCGTTCGATTATGTATCGACTATCGGGAGTTGAACAAGCTGACAATCAAGAAGCGATATCCACTACCTAGGATCGATGACTTGTTCGATCAGTTGCAAGGGGCAAAAGTATTTTCTAAGATCGATCTTCGGTCAGGCTACCATTAGTTGAAGATTAAAGAGGGTGATATTCCTAAGACAGCTTTCAGGACCAGATATGGACATTATGAATTCTTGGTCATGTCTTTTGGATTAATAAACGCACCAGCAACTTTCATGGAACTTATGAACCGGGTTTTCCACGATATGTTGGATACGTCAGTTATTGTATTTATTGATGATATATTGGTATATTCCAAGGACAAAGAAACCCATATTAAGAACCTAAACACCGCCCTACAGCATTTAAGGAAAAATAAGCTATATGCCAAATTTACCAAGTGTGAGTTTTGGCTAAGTGAAGTCACCTTCTTAGGCCATGTAGTATCCGCTGAAGGAATCAAAGTGGACCCCAGCAAGATCGAGGCTATTGTAAAGTGGGAAGCACCAAAGAGCGTGGCAGAAATTAGAAGTTTTTTGGGTCTCGCTAGTTATTATCGGAGATTTGTGGAAGACTATTCCCGGATTGCAGTACCTCTCACCAGTTTGGCTAAGAAAGGTAAAAAGTTTATGTGGATGGATAAATGTGAGAAGAGCTTCCAGACATTGAAGACCAGATTGATATCCGCTCTGATTTTGACTATTCCTGTCCCAGGACAGCCAATTACCCTATACACTGATGCGTCAGGACTAGGATTAGGATGTGTGCTTATGCAAGGAGAACAAGTAATTGCTTATGCCTCAAGGCAGTTGAAGACACATGAGAAAAACTATCCCACTCATACTTGGAGTTAGCAGCACTCGTACATGCTGTCAAGATATGGAGACATTACCTATACGGAGAGAAGTTCCAGATTAAATCAGATCATAAAAGTCTTATTTATTTAATCAAAAGGAGTTGAATATGAGACAAAGAAGATGGCTGGAACTATTGAAAGACTATGATTGTGATATCCAGTATCATCCGGGGAAAGCTAATGTAGTAGCGGATGCGTTGAGCAGAAGGCAATGATAAAATCTCAAGGAGAGTTTAGCACAACTGTAGCAATGTGTACTACCGGAATGGTATTCAATCACGGCAACGAGCAGTATGTGATAGATATAGCGGATGGATCAGCCAACCAAGGGTTTATTCATCGATTTTCAAATATGTTCGCTGCATTGAAGATTATACCGGATATAATTGATGAAGTGAAGACAGCAATCAAATCAGACCCTTACCTGAGAACGTTGCAAGAAGACATCGAAAAAGGTAGAACTAACCCTGAGTTCACCTTGGACGAAGAGAAGGTACTGAAGTACAAAGGAATGATATGTGTACCCGAAACAGAAAGTGTAGACATTAGACACCGACTGATGAAAGAAACCCATACCACCATCTATTCGATACATCCTGGAAGTACAAAAATGTATCATGATCTAAAGAAACTATATTGGTGGAGAGGGATGAAAGCAGATGTAGCTAAGTTCGTGTCTCAATGCCTAAATTGTCAGAAAGTAAAGGCTGAACGACAAAGACCCGCAGGACTGTTACAGCCGTTACCGGAACCAGCATGGAAATGGGACTGCATCACTATGGACTTTGTCACAGGATTACCATTGACTCCTCGAGTGGTTGACGCAGTTTGGGTGATTGTAGACCGTCTGACTAAGACAGCTTGCTTTATATCGATACGACCTCAGTATACACTGGAAAGGTTAGCAAAGCTGTATGTGGATAATATTGTTCGATTACACGGTGTACCAGAGAGCATTGTGTCCGATAGAGATCCACGATTCACTTCCAAGTTTTGGGAAGGATTGCAAAAGGCTATGGGTACAACATTGAAGTTTAGTACTGCATTCCATCTACAGACAGATGGACAGTCAGAGCATACAATTCAGATTCTAGAAGATATGCTACGAGTATGTGTAATTGACTTCAAAGGATCATGGGATGAAAAGTTACCACTGATCAAGTTCTCTTATAACAATAGCTACCAGGATACTATACAGATGTCACCCTACGAAGCACTGTATGGCAGAAAGTATCGAACTCCGTTGTTTTGGAATGAAGTTGGAGAACACAGTATTGTTGGGCTAGAATTTATCGAAGAGACTTGTAGCGTGGTCGACATTATCAAGGAAAGGGTAAGAACAGCTCAGAACCGTTAGAAGCAATATGCAGATACTCGACGCAGAGATATTGAGTTCGCCGTAGGTGATAAAGTATTCTTGAAGGTATCGCCTATACGAGGATTGAAACGGTTCGGACAGAAAGGGAAACTAAGTCCAAGATATGTCGGGCCATATGAGATTTTAGCTAAGCGTGGAAAAGTGGCTTATCAGCTAGCACTACCACCATCTATGCCAAGTGTGCATGATGTATTTCATATCTCCCTATTGAAGAAGTATGTCAAGGATCCAACGCACGTCCTGACAGTAGATTTACCGGAATTGACTGATGATTTGACATTTAAAGTAACACCAACTGAAATCACCAGCCGAAAGGTTCAACGACTTCGCAACCGAGATATCTATTATGTTAAGGTCACCTGGAGAAGTAGAGACATGGAAGAAATTATATGGGAAGAAGAGAATGCTATGCGAAAGCAATACCCTCACTTATTTGATTCAGAAGGTACGTACAATTTTGAGGACAAAATTTTTATAAGTAGGGAGGAGTTGTAAGACCCGTATCAAACTAACCCGGTCTTACCACCTTGAATCAGGTTTACCCATCATGGTCAAGCCAAATGGACCAAGGGCGTGAAGGAGATCGTGATCCCAGGTATCAAATCGACCCAAAAACACTTAAATTAAAGGGAGGGTTGCATACCCAGCAAGGGAGAGTCGGACCCCCCAAGACAGAAAGTCAGACCCCCTGTTTTACAGAGGGGGTCGGATACTTTAGGATTTAGGGGTCGACGGGATCATCGACCCCCTCATCGACCCCCAGTTGCCGCCAGAAACTGAAATTAGGAAAGTTTCCTAATTTCGGTTGGACTCTTTCCAAATCTCAATGGGACTTATTTTAGGAGTTTCTACTCTATAAATAGGACGTCCTAAGCCTCTTTCACTCCTTTTACAACCATAATTGAATTGAGAGAAAGAGAAGAGAAGGAAGAGAAGAAGAAGAGAAGCAAGGAAGAGAAGAAAGCAAAAAGGAGAAGAGTTGCTAAGAAGGAGTATTCTTCTCAGGTATGGATACTAATTCCATGAGTTTCTACAGACCTTAGGTTAGGTAATGAAGAGAGTATGATCTCGGAGAGACCCAAACCATCAACCCATGGTTAGGTTTTTATGAAAAATCATAGGGCAATTCATGAAAGCTATATAGGTGAATGATTCATGGTTTTAGACCATAGAATGTGTGTAGAATGGACTTTAGGAGCAAGCCATAGGACCCCAAACACGAAGAATGGACTGAAAGGAAGAAAATTGACCAAAACCCACAGGGGGTCGTACAGGGGGTCGATGGCCAATCGACCTTACCAGACCCTGAGCATCGACCCCAGTGTTCAGGAAGTCCAGAATAGGGGGGTTGCACCAGGGGTCGATCATGACTCCGACCCTACCTCCGACCCCCAGTTAACAGCATGGTTTTTAAATTCCAAATTAATTCTAATTAAATTCTATCGACTTTATTAGGTCTTCTAACAATATAATAACATTATAAAGGTGATTCTAAAGCTTGGAAGAGGATCTATTAACAAGCTAAGGTGAGGGAACAAGACCTAAACTAACTGGTTAATAATAAACTATTTTATTTCTTGAGTCCAATGCCATATTGATTCCATGCGTGTATGCTTGTATGTGCATTCAATATGTCATCCAATATTTCTATTAATTATTCATGCATATTTACTTTATTGTTTATAACATGATGATGGTGATGATGATAGGAATAGGCATGTGAATGTTTGTGTTTGGCCAGTGTATATGGTGTGGGTGGGGATGGTATCAATCGGTACAGCCATGACCGTTCTTCATGGGGTGTATATTGTGCCATGGTCTACTCAAGTCATGTCCACTGATGTCGTCGTATTGCCATTACCTTAGCAGAACTATTATGTCGTAGAGCATAATGGGAGGTGGTCTCGGTCCTTGTAGTCTCTGACTCTACCGGGGGGCCTTAGCTCTATCTCTATGGATGTTCTGAGGGATGTTGGGGTGAGGCCTTGGATACACTGTTTGGCATTAGGATTGGTTAGTTGTGAGCCCAGTTTGCAACCCTAGCCAGCAGGGGTTTATTTGTTGGTATGATATCAACCGGTACAGTCATGCCGTTTTCATGGGTGTATATTGTGCCATTCTGGGTGTTGTGGGCGACAGTGCCGTAATCATTGGGCGTATCCACACACTTGCGTATAGAGGTGCGGCGGCCACCTATCCTTTATATAGCACAGTGCAAACTATAAACCAGACCAAAGATATGATTTGACTGCATGCATAAGTATTGTTGCATTGTTTTGTTTGCTCACTGAGCCGTGATGTATGCTCACCCTTTCGACGTCGAATATTTTTAGTTGATGATGTAGGTACGACTGTTGAAGATTATGTAAATGCTCCAGTGTACGGGAACGTGGCGGTGATGAAAGTGGAAGAGGAAGTTGATACACATGACTCCTCTTGCGAGTGCAACTCATGTGTATTCGATTAGATATTTCTCTAGTTTTCTTCATTTGGATTTATTAAGGACATGTATTTGATATTTATTTATGTCTCAGTTGATACAGAATAATTTGTTATTTACATATTAATATCACAGTAGTTTCTCAGTTCATTTTATTATAAGACTTCCGCCATTGTTTATTTACTCTGATTATGAATGTGGATGTATGGGGTTTAGATAAAACGAATATAGCCTACTCGAGATCCTGGTTGAACCGTTGGTTTGTTAGCGGTTCATCACACCATTCTGAATAGTATGGAATTGGGGTGTGACAGATTTGGCTACAGTAGTTATGAACCTAACACAACAGCTGCAGCAAATACAGCAAGTACAAGCCAATATGCAAGCTGCTATGGGAATGGTTTTTCTAGCCGTACATACTACACCTATGCCAGCCAGACAAGCTAGCACAGTACTAGGGGGTAGCAACATGGTACCCCAAGCACCTCAAATGCCAGTTGTACAAGCTCCAATACAGAACCCTGAGGTAGCCCAAGGTAGTTACCAGTATCAACCACCTATGTATAGGGCCTATGCTCAGTATCAGTTGGACCACTCTCGACTGATCAAGCGTTTTCTAAAAATGAAACCTAAGGAATATAATGGCAAGCCAGCGGATCCTTTGTGGCAAGCCCACTGGATCGATGAGATGGAGAGGAATTTTATGATGATGACGGTTAATGAGGAGGAAAAAATACTGTGTGCAACATTTATGCTGAAAGGCGATGCACACCACTGGTGAAAGTCTTCTCGGAGTTATCTGTTAACCAAGCACTCCCAATTGACCTGGGCTATCTATAAAGAGGCATTCTTCGAGAAATATTTTCCCAGAAGTTTCAGAGACGCTATGGAAAGAGAGTTCCTGAGTTTGTATCAGGGACAGATGACTATGGATGCATATCAACAGCGTTATAAAGAGCTATTTTTCTTTGCTCCCTCTAGCATGCAGGAAGAAAATACTAAAACCCAAAGGTTCATCATGGGACTTAGGGGAAGCATTCGGGAGCATGTTTTGGGGTTAGAAAAGAAAGTTTATAACGAATCCGTACAGATTGCTCGAGTACTAGAATCAAGCTAGAAGGAGAGCTACTTTGTTCAAAATAGAGGTATAAAAAGGCCAAAAGGAAATTCATATAACGGAGGGAACACAAAGACATTTAAACCCTTCTGTACTCAAGGCTTTAATGTTGCAGCCAAGACTACTCCAACAGCCCAACCTCTACAAAAGCAAAATAATGAAGGAGTAAAATGCTATAACTACAATCAAATGGGGCATCATTCAAGGGAGTGTCCTAAGCCCATGAAGCAGCTACAGCAAGGAAAGGTTTATGCAATTACATCTGAGGATGTTATCGCCTGATGTGGTCACAAGTATGACCTGAACCTTTCATTTTGTATTACCTTGTGTGAGAATGTAGACTAAATTAAAACAAATCACAGGTATCGTACCTATTAAAGGCATACCCGCTAGAGTACTCTTTGAATCTGGAGCTACTCATTCTTTTATATCTGTGCCATTTGGAAAGAAGCTAAATCTACCCCTCAGATCTTAGACTACAAATTGCTTGTAGAATCACCTATGGGATTAGAAGTGGAATTAGAAAAAGGTTATGGACCATGTCCAGTTCTTATCGACGAGACGATGTTGGATGCAACCTTGATTCAACTCGAGATGTCAGACTTTGATGTTATCTTGGGAATAGATTGGTTAGCTTGGCATTCTGCAAACCTAATATGTGCAAAAAAGAAATTGACATTTAAAGACAAGGAAGGAGCAGATTCAGTTTTGTGGGAACCAGGCTACCTCGTAAACGAAAATTTATCCTCTCTGCATTAAAGGCTAGAAAATGCCTCGAGAAAGGAGTAGTTGGGTATCTAGTATCCGTGGTCGACCTCACCAAGGAAGTACCATGAATGGAGGATATTGATGTTGTGCGTGACTTTCCAGTTGTATTTCCTGAGGAACTACCAGGACTACCACCTGACCGAGCGACAGAGTTCGTTATAGACCTTATACCCGGAGCTGCACCAGTATCTAAAGTACCCTATCGAATGACTCCTACTGAACTGAAGGAACTAAAGGTACATTTACAGGAATTACTGGACAAGGGTTATATCAGACCTAGCATATCACCATGGGGAGCGCTAGTATTGTTTGTGAAGAAGAAGGATGGTAGCGTTCGATAGTGTATAGACTATCGGGAGTTGAATAAGCTTACAATCAAGAATCGATACCCGTTGCCTCGGATCGATGGCTTGTTCGATAAGTTGCAAGGTTCCAAGGTGTTCTCCAAGATTGATCTTCGGTCAAGATACCATCAGTTGAAGATTAAGGAAGGTGATATTCCAAAGATAGCATTCAGAACAATATATGGACATTATAAATTTTTATTCATGTCTTTTGGATTAACTAACGCACCCGCAACTTTTATGGAACTCATGAATCGGGTATTCCATGATATGTTGGATACGTCAGTCATTGTGTTTATTGATGATATATTGGTCTACTCCAAAGACAAGGAAACTCATGTCATGAATCTAAGAGCCGCTCTGCAATGACTAAGAAAAGAGAAGCTTTACGTCAAATTTACAAAGTGTGAGTTTTGGCTAAATGAGGTCGCTTTCTTAGGCCATGTTGTATTCGCTGAAGGAATTAAATTGGATCCTAGCATGATTGAAGCCATTGTGAAATGGGAAGCACTTAAGAGTTTTGCAGAAATCAGAAGTTTCCTAGGTCTAGCTGGGTATTACCGACAATTCACGGAAGACTATTTCAGAATTGCCGTACATCTCACCAGTTTGACTAAGAAAGGAGAAATATTTGTTTGGACCGACAAATGTGAGAAAAGTTTTCAAACATTGAAGGCTAGATTGATATCTGCTCCGATCTTGACTATTCCTATTCCAGGACAGCTATTTACCTTGTACACCGATGCTTCTGGATTGGGTTTAGGATGTGTACTTATGCAAGGAGAACAAGTAGTTGTGTATGCTTCAAGACAACTAAAAACACATGAGAAGAATTACCCTACTTATGACTTGGAATTAGCAGCAGTAGTACATGTTGTCAAGATATGGAGACATTATTTGTATGGAGAGAAATTTCAAATTAAATCAGATCATAAGAGTCTCACTTATCTTTTTAATCCGAAGGAGTTGAACATAAGACAAAGAAGATGGCTGGAACTATTAAAGGACTATGATTGTGATATCCAGTATCATCCAGGGAAGGCTAATGTAGTTGCTGATGCGCTAAGCAGAAAAGCAATGATAAAATCCCAAGGAGAGGTTAACACGACTGCGGCAATGTGTGTTATAGGAAAAGTATTCCATCATGGTAATGAGCAGTTCATGATAGATGCACCGGGCTGACCAACCAACCAAGGGTTTATTCATCGGTTTTCAAATATGTTCGCAACATTGAAGATTGTACCTGATATAATAGATGAAGTGAAAACCGCTCTTAGATCAGACCCTTATCTGAGAACGGTACAAAAAGACATCGAAAAAGGTAGGACTATTCCTAAGTTCACCTTGGACAATGAAAAGGTACTGAAGTACAAAGGAAGAGTTTGTGTTCCTGAAATGGAAAACTTGGACATTAGACACAGACTAATGAAGGAAGCTCACACCATCGCTTATTCGGTACATCTTGAAAGTACGAAGATGTATCATGATATGAAGAAATTATATTGGTGGAGAGGAATGAAAGCAGATGTAGCTAAATTCGTGTCTCAATGCCTAAATTGTCAGAGGGTAAAGGCTGAAAGGCAAAGACATACAGGATTGTTGCAACCACTGCCAGAACCAGCATGGAAATGGGACTGCATCACTATGGACTTCGTCACCGGGTTACCATTGACTCCTCGAGTAGTTAACGTTGTCTGGGTGATTGTAGATCGTCTGACTAAGACAGCTCGCTTTATAGCTATACGACCACAGTATACCCTAAAAAGGTTAGCCAAGCTATATGTGGATAATATTGTCATATTTCATGGTGTACCTGAAAGCATTGTGTCCGACAAAGACCCACGCTTTACCTCAAAGTTTTGGAAAGGATTACAGAAGGCTATGGGTACAACGTTGAAGTTTAGTACTACATTCCATCCTCAGACAGATGGACAGTCAGAGCGTACCATTCAGATTTTAGAAGACATGCTTCGAGCCTGTGTTGTTGATTTCAAGGGATCATGGGATGATAAACTACCATTGATCGAGTTCGCCTATAACAACAGCTATCAGGCTACTATACAGATGTCACCCTATGAAGCACTGTATGGTAGAAAGTGTCGAACTCCTTTGTTTTGGAATGAAGTTGGTGAACGGAGTATCGTTGGACCAGAATTTGTTGAAGAGACTTGTCGAGTAGTCGATATTATCAAGGAAAGAGTTAAAACAGCTCAGAATCATCAGAAACAATATGCAGATGCTCGATGTCGAGACCTTGAATACATCATAGGTGATAAGGTATTCTTGAAAGTATCACCTATGCGAGGCTTAAAACGATTCAGACAGAAAGGGAAGCTAAGTCCAAGATATGTCGGGCCATATGAGATTATCGCTAAACATGAAAAAGTGGTGTATCAGTTAGCACTACACCCATCTATGTCAAGTGTGCATGATGTATTTCATATCTCATTACTGAAGAAGTACTTCAGAGATCCAACACACGTTTTAACAGCGGATCCATCGGGTCTAACTGATGATTTGACATTCGAAGTAGCACCAACTGAAATCACCAGCTGAAAGGTTCAACGTCTATGCAACCATGACATTTATTATGTTAAGGTCACTTGGAGGAGCCGAGATATAGAAGAGATCACATGGGAAGAAGATAATGCTATGCGAAATCAATATCCTCACATTTTCGACTCGGAAGGTATGTGTAAATTTCGAGGATGAAATTTCTAATAAGAGGGGGGAAGTTATAAGACTTGTATCGAACTAACCGGTCTTACCACCTTGTACCAGGTCTACCTATCATGTTTGAGCCAAGTGGACCAAGTGCGTGAAGAAACCACAAGACCAGGTATGAAATCAACCCAAAAATAGTCAATTATGAGCGTGTGGTCGCATGCCTAAACAGGTGTGACCGACCACACCTCAAAATAGTCCAACCACATGAATTTTGGTCGTGTGGTCGAACATTTCAGAAGGTGTGGTCGACGAATTCTGCGACCCCACCTCCGACCCCACGGAACCCAGTTAGAAACCAAATTTAGGAAACCTTCCTAATCCAAAGGGGGTTCTTTTCTAAACTCATTGGGGCATATTATGGAGGGTTTTTCTCTATAAATAGGATGTCCCTTAGCCTCTTTTACCCTTTTAGAACTCTAATTGAAAGTGAGAGAAAGATAAGAGAAGAAAGAGAAAGAGAATTAAAGAGGAAGACTGAAGAGGAGGAAAATTCAGAGAAAACTCTGAATCTTCAGCAAGCTTAAGGTATGAACATATTCCCCCATGTTAAATTTAGAGCCTAGAATAGTTCATGAAGAAGATAGGACTTAGGAGAAACCCAAACCATCCATCCATGGACAAATTCTAAGAAAATCCATGGAGGAAATTATGTAGACAATGGATGGTGTATAAAATAATAGTTTTGAGTCATAGAACAATCATAGGAAGGACCATGATGATAAGCCAAAGGATCCAAACATGAAGGAATGAAGTTGAGAGTGAAAGGTCAACCATAACATGTGTGGTCGCACGTGAGGTCGCATGATGTCCGACCCCACAAGACCCACATGTCCGACCACATGCCCTCGGGAAGTTTCCAAGGAGGGTGTAGTCGAACGTGTGGTCGGAGTATGTCCGACCCCACCCTGTGACCCCACGCCATGTGGTCATAGAAATTGAGACCACAAGTGCTGCCACACCTGCGACCCCACAGTTTCTATTAGTCGAAACACATGGAAATTAATTCTAATTAAAAATCTATCAACTTGTCAGGTTTTCAAGTGATCTAATAGTGAATTATAAAGCTTAAACGAGGATCTACTATCAATCAAAGGTGAGGGAATAAGACCTAAATTAATTCGTTAATAATAAACTATTTTTATTCATTAAGTCCAATGCCATGAATGATTATATGCTTGTATGCGTGTATTGTGCATTTCACATGTCATCTAATATTCCTGTTATTACTATTCATGCATATTTAATTCAGTTTATTTATAACATGATGATGATGATGATGCTAGGAATAGGCATGTGAATGTATGTGTGTGGTTAGTGTGCTTGATGCGAGTGGAGCATCAAGGGGAGGACATGACACTATGGTTCATCCTGGTCACCAGACTCTAGCTCTATCTCTACTCAAGTCTTGTCCACTGACATCGTTGTATCGCCATTACCTTAGCAGAACTATTACATCGTAGGGCATCAGGGGAGGTGGTCTCAGACCGTGTAGTCTCTGACTCTGCTAAGGGGCCTTAGCTCTATCTCTATGGACGTATTTGAGGGATGCTAGGGTGAGGCCTTGGATACACTGTTTGACATTAGGATTGGTTAGTTGTGAGCCCAGTTTGCAAGCCCTTGCCAATAGGGGATTACGTGTTGGTATGGGTAGGGCATTAGGGGAAGTGTCATGCGGGGTTTGATCCAGACACTTTAGCTCTATCTCTATTCCATTATGGGTGTAAGTGGGAAGGCAATGGTGTTTGATCCATTGGGTGGCTTCACACACTCGTGTATAGAGGTGTGGCGGCCTCCTATCCTTTCTATTGCACATTGCAAACTTATGATATAGACCAAAGATATGAATTGAATGCATGCATATGTTTGTTGCATTGTTTTGTTTGCTCACTGAGCCATGATGTCTTCTTACCCTTTCGACGTCGAATATTTTTAATTGATGATGCAGGTCCTGCTGTAGAAGATTATGTAAATGCTCCGATGTACGGGCATATTGTGGCGATGGATACAAAAGCTATGATGGAGTCGCATGATTCGTCATGCAAATGCAACTCATGCGTCTTTGATTTGATTTATTTGTTGGATTATTCAGAAGATATAATTAATTAATTTATTTTATTTTAAGTCTTAGTCTTTTGGAGATAATTGGATACTTTATTTATGTTATCACTGTTAGATACTTAGTTCATTAATATTAAAGACTTCTACTATTATTTATTTACTTTGATTATGGTTATGGATGTGTATGGTTTAAGCAAAAGGACACAGCCTATTCGAGATCCTGGCTGAACCGTTGGATCATAAATGGTTCATCACACCATTCTGGTTGGTGTAGAATTGGGGTGTGACACAACCTGTCCATGACCTTCATCCATTCCATCAATTGGTCCACCTATTTTTTAAACCTGCAAGCCACTCCACCATCGCCCTACCTAATCAGCCCCACTATTACCACTCGCACTGCCTTACTTCCACCATTTGTCCATCTTCATGCTCACACCCGTTGGCTAGATCTCACTCTACTCAAAGAACCAGCTTCAAATCCTCACTTGTAACCGAATACCTAATACCCAGCAAAACATCCACCGTTACCTGCACCTCCACTTTAAGTTCTGGCCTAAACCCCAACACCTGTAACTACTGCCACTTCATCATCACTCTACCGAAAATTTCACTTAATACCTACCCAAACTCAACAACCCGTAACCACCCTGCTGCTACAGTCACTATCCGACCATCTCCCATAGAGCCTGTAAAACCTTTGCAGCGAAGCCTAATCATAACCCAAAAATCCTAATCATTCTCCACCATTAATCTTATCTGATCACTCCCATTAAACTTGCACCCTCTGATCTCAGCCTTTGATCTCTGATCAGCATCACACTCTTTATATCTCCCAACAAATCTGAGCCAATAGTAATGTGTTGATTTTGATCATTGATCTTATTATATGTGATTTTGATTTAATTTTTTATCATTGATCCTATCATATGTGACGTTGATTTAATTTTGGTTACTGGTTTAATTTTAGCCCTTGATCTCCCCTTCTGAGCCATTAACTTTAATCAAATATAATCATGACGATGATAATTTAATCTCAGCCACTCAATTTGATCAACCCATGATCTGAGCCATTGATTTTAATTTGATGATGTGATGAGTTTAAATTTAATTTCAGCCATTGATTGCTACCAGATGACGATCTAATGATGTGTTTAATCTGAGCCATGAAAGTCTAATTTACTTTTGTTGATATGATCTGAACTATTAAGCTTGATCTTGAATTAATTTAAACCGTCGATCAAATATGATCTTGATCACATTGATGATGATCGATTACATCAAGTTTGAGTAGTTGATCAAATATGATCTTGGTCACATTTTTTATGATCGATGCTTGATTAATGCTCTCACATGCTTACTGCTATATTTGGAATGTTCTCAAATGCTGTTTTGGATTACTCACATGCCATATTTGATGTTATATTCTCACATGCTTTGATTGACTCACATGTTTACTACTATATTTGGATTGCTCACATGCTCCTTGCCATATTTGGATTGCTCACACTCCATATTTGGATGCTCATCTACTTACTATTATATTTAGAGGCACACTGCTATGTTTGGATTGTTTACACATGCTATATCTAGATCCATTGCCATGTTTGGATTGCTCACATGCTATATTGGATACATTGCCATATTTGAATGCTTACCTGATACACACTGCTATGTTTGGGGATACAATTGCATAAATCTTAAGTACAAACCATATAGGGAAAGGGGAAACCCTAAAATGGCAAGAGTCGAACAAAAGGGGCAGGATACCTTAGAAAACCTGAAGAGTTAAACAAAAGGGACAAGACACCCTAGAAACCCTAAATAAATAAATTGTAAGGATAGGCAACCCAATAAACCTAAGTGAGAAATTTTAGGGATAGGCAACCCGATAAACCTAAGAGATGAAATTATAGGGATAAGCAACCCGATAAACCTAAGTGAGAAATTGAAGGAATAGGCAACTTGATAAACCTAAGTGAGAAATTATAGGGATAGGCAACCCGATAAACCTAACAGATGAAATTGTAGGGATAGGCAACCCAATAAACCAAAGATATGAAATTGTAGGGATAGGCAACCCGATAAACCTAAGAGAAATTGTAGGGATAGGCAACCCGATAAACCTAAGAGATGAATTATAGGGATAGGCAACCCAATAAACCTAAATTAGAAGGAGTTTGGGTTGATATATCCCCAAATCCAACCATTTTAACATTTCAAACTACCTCATACCTGATTTCTAGATCAAACCCTAGAATACGTAGACAATTTGGGAGTCCCAAATATGGTACAAAGCCACCCATTAACCATCCATCTAGCGTCAACTTCAACTTGAACAAAGAATTTAATTGAAGTATATGCATAAACCACTTCCATAATTTTTCATCACAAAACTCATTTTAAAGTACGTTTTGGACTTGATTTCCATGATTGGAATACGTAGGCAATTTGAGATGTTTTGGACATCTCAAATTCAGTCCAAGACCGAACCATCATTTGGTTTGGTTCACTACATAGTACTGTATAATATTATTTGTTTATTTACTTTAGAACATGATTGGCTAAACCCTAGGTTAGCAGAACCTAGCAACTTGGTTTAAGACATCCCCCATTGAACCCTAGTCATCCAGTTGACCAAGCACAGTCAAAATTAGAGTCTAAGGAAAGTATAGGAGGTCGATATTGATCTGGCGGTTTGGGTGCCTAATTCCTTCCCATAATCGTACCTTGAATACTTATTCGATCTCTTGTAGACCAAAAAACTGACACATTGGGTCATGAGTCAATAGAAGTCTTAACTTAGGGTGAGGCTACAATTTTAGAGGTCCTAGACCTTAATCTAGGTGGCGATTCCAATAGGACATTGATCTTCATTGATACATCATTTTATCCTGAGGAGGATCCTTTTTCATATGTCCTTACAGTGGCGACTCCACTGGGTATTTATATTCAAACTCCCATGATACTTTCCTTACCTTGATTGCTTGACATTGGATGCTAGATCTGGGGTACTGTATTTATGTTTATACATATTATTTTGAGGGGGTATGGGTTCAGTCACACATCGTGCCATTAGCCGACCTGGGTCCTCATACAGATGGGATCACCCATTAAGCGAAAAGCATAGCCTTGACACATACCTTGTAAAAGTTTCTACTGATGAGAGCCTTTGAAGATTATTTCTTGGGTCCACCCGATAAGGCGTCATACTACTCTAGGTCTTGACATTTTACAAAATGATATATCAAAAGGAATCGAGGGACCCATGATTCACCGTATAGACGAGATAGGTCCACTCCTCCTCGTCAAGGTAGTATCGCCTGTCCTAACCCAGTTTGAGCCACAAGTTTGTTATTTTCAAGTCCATCCCTCAACCGACATGGTAAAACTCGTTCAATCACGATATCCATGCCCGTGATGTCGAAGTTCTGCCCGTTTTTATTCTTAATTTGTTGACATGTTTGATTTTACACAATGATTATCTTGAACTCTCACTTGTTGGGAACAGGAGGATTGTATAAACCTATTCCACGTCATAGTGGATGGCCACTATACACTCTCTATCAAAGAGCTTGACGTGTTGGGTCCATCATTGTTAACACATCAGCTTCAAAAACGACCAGAAATTCCCTGTCGTAACATAGGTTCCATGATTAAGTGCTTATTTACTGGTTTGTTCAATCATGAACCGCTTTTCTAACCATCCTATATGAAAGTCATAAATGAGTATATCAGTTTAATTTCTCTGAATTTGAAGAACCAAGTGGTCGGATCTTGTTGTCTAATGAACCGTCGATCATCCAGAAGGCTCAAAATTGAAAAAAAAACTAAAGATCCATATGGGAACAAGTTGAGTCATGTGGACCAAATACTGAGGAGCCTGAAGGGTGTAGAAAGCCAAATCATTGATTCTGAAGGATTTTGTTTCCTCCCGGATGCCAAACTACCACCAAAATTTAAATGGACCACTGAAAAATTTGACGAGACAGGGGATCCCAAAACACATTTGAGGTCATTCACAGGGCTATTAAGGCAAGGGCATGGTTTTTCTGATGAACAACTGGGGCAGGCATTCCAATTCTCACTGACTGGAGGGGCGCATAGGTGGCTGATGAATCTGAATCCCTCACAAGTCTACTCTTGGACCGATATCACCAGAGCCTTTACCAATCATTACTCCTACAATACTGAGATTGAGACCCATCGAAGAAAATTAGAGACCATGGTACAAAAGTCTGATGAAGGCTTCACTGAATACTTGGCCAGGTTTAGGAACGTGGCAGTACAGCTTTGGGATCGACCGTCAGAAAGGGACCAGGTCCAAACGATGATGAAGGGGCTCAATAAGGTTTATAAAGCATACATATTTGGACAGGCTATCCTCACATTCGAAGGGTTAGTCATCGCTGGACAACAAGTAGAAGACGCCATCAACCATGGAGATGAACTCCCAATGAAAATAGAAAAGTCGAAAGCAGGTCCAAGTAGGAGATCCTATCAACCCAAGTACAATAATGCCCAAGCTTACAAAGAAGTAGCAATTACAAATACAGTTGTTACACTAGCACCAAGTAACTATGCGCCACCAGCTCCATGACAAAGGTCTTTTAGGGTATATACAGAGCTACCGCTACCACTACCAAGAGAAGTACTGATGGAGAGACTAGTGAAGGCCAGAAAATTGAAGCCACCACCACCCATGAATATACCAAGTCCCCCACGACATTATTTCCATACTGATAGATTCTATAAATTCCATAATCAAGCGAGTCATGATACAAATTTTTGTTGGCAACTCAAAGACGTCATACAAGATTTGATCGATACTGGGGCATTTAAGGTACAACAAGACGGACCAATCAGGCATCAATAAACAATAACCCTCTTCCACAGCATAATGTCAACTTCATAGAATGGGAGATATAGGAATCCAAGGGAAAGGTTCTGGAAAGAGAGGTTTACATGATAGGTGAGAATTTGGATCTTGAACTTACTTATTCGAAAAACTATGCATACTCCATGACCATAGCAGAGCCAGTAGACCCCTATACTATCCACATGCCCAATGATGAACAGTGGGTCAGCCATTTGAGTGAACAATTTGATGAGTTTGGCGTATACATTCTAGACGAAGAGCAGGAAGTGGGTCAATTAGATGAACAATTTGATGAATTTGGAATCTACATCCCAGGGGAACACAAGACTGTGGCAGAGACCCGTAGAGACAAAGGATACAAGCCAGCCCATCTAGCAACAGACCCAATTGGCCAAAGAGAAGGAATAAGGGAAATCTATTCAGTCGGAACCACCCAATCCAGTACTAAAACAATTGCAGAAAACTCAGGCGAATATCTCCGTCTGGGAGCTACTGATGGCATCGAAAGTTCATAGGGACGTTGTGCTAAAATCACTAACAAACATACAAGTCCCTGTAATAATGGATTGTAATGAACTTGCGGATCTGGTCAGCGATCGTTATGCAGTAAATTCAATCATATTTAGTGATGCAGACCACCCTTGTGAAGGAACCAAACACATCAAACCACTACACATCACTATTGGTTGCAGAGACAAGGTTATCTCAAAAGTATTGATTGATAATGGGTCAACCCTGAATGTATTCCCTCTCCGAACATTCAGATACTTGGGATTTAAAGATAAAGAGATGAAACCATTAGAGCTAATCATTAAGGCTTATGATAATACCCGTAGGGCCATCCAAGTTGTCTTCACTGTGCCTATCCGAGTTGGTCCAGCCGTATTTGATACAGAGTTTCAAGTCATTGATCTAGGCTACCTTCAATATACTACTGGGTCAACCATTGTTGCACGCGGCCAATGCAGTTGCATCCACCTTACATTAGAAAGTCAAATTCATACATGGGGACGTCATCATAACCATCAATGCAGATTCAGAAATGGCCAATGCACTGGCTACAAGGGTTTTGAATATGATGAAGGATCATCTGAGACTGTCCATCTTGGTGGCTTTAAAATAGACAATGTCTCAGCTATCACAGGGGCAGACCCCACAGGTATGCACTTGTCCTTTCCTTTTCATCAATTGCTAAATATGTCTTATTTCCAGGAATGGGCCTCGGCTTACATCAACAAGGTAATGTTGAAATCTTATCCATGATTATTAATGAGCACAGATTTGGACTGGGGTACATCCCCAACGGACATGATTTAGAGCTGATAGAGCGGAAGTAATGGGGAGCCGATCAGAGATTTCTGAGGCTCGAGAAGAAGAAGTACAAAAATAGTAATGCATATGATAGTAGTAGTACAATAAAAGCTATTAGCATGAGTAAAGGAAATGGAAACAGTAGAGAACAAACGGACAAATTGATCAAGTGTTGATTGAAGGGTTGTATAGTCAAGAAGATACTCCATACTACAAAACCTTGAATGGGTATTTCATCAAAGAAGGAGATGACTCACCTTTCCATGGTTTTTTCGAACCTTGGTTTGATGGGCGATTCCAGAGACGATGACCCGGTTTTGAGATTTTCTTTGACTGTACCATTAACTGGGAAGATGCTGATAAGATAAGGACAAAAGAGCAGAGAGTAGAGCTACAATCTGAGGTAGATACAGTTGACATTGACAACCTGTTCGAGGAAGATCAAGTGATGATACTCATCGGGGGAGACCAAAATAAAGATCCAAGTCCACAACAACTGATCTATCCCTTTGGCAGCGTGATCCCAAACTGGAGCTGCTTAGATAGTTTTGTCTATTCCAATGTTGTGTCATGTATTCCTGATAGTATGGCCATGTCTAGGCCCATAATAAGAGAGTCAATAGAGGGTTGAGTCCTTTTCTAGCTTTGAGTCCACTCCATTGGGAGCCGCTTCTTCTATACCACTGTTTTCATATTTAATAAAGATAAGTATTTTGATTACTCTGTATCTACATCTTCCATTCCAATTTTAAGCTCTAACTCTAATAATGATGAACATGATGAAATCCCTATTGAAATACAACGTCAAGTTGAGATCTCAGAAGAGAAGATGGCCCAACCTGCTGGCGAAGACTTCCAAATGGTCAATCTAGGTAAGGCTAAAGAGCCTCATGAGGTCAAGATTGGTGCCACCCTAACTAAAGAAGAGGCTACCTTGATGACAGAATTACTGACAAAATTCCAAGAGGTGTTTCCTTGGTCCTATGAGGACATGCCTGGCATTGATCCTAAAGTTGTGCAACGTAAGATACCTCTATTCTCGGAAGCAAGGCCACATAAACAGAAGTTGAGAAGGCTACGTCCTGAATGGACACTGAAGGTCAAAGAGGACATAATGAAGCAACTGGATGCAGGATTCTTAAAAGTAACCAGATACCCTGAGTGGTTGGAAAACATTGTAATTGTACCAAAGAAAGACAGGCGGTTGAGGGTATGCGTGGATTATCGGAACCTAAACAAAGCAAGCCCTAAGAAAGATTTCTGGCTACCCAAGATTGATATTTTGGTGGACTATACAGCGGGACATGCACTACTATCATTTATGGATGGATTCTCAGGGTAAAACTAAATAAAGATGCCGCTAGAGGATAAAGCCAAAACTGCTTTCACTATGGACTGGGGCACCTACTGTTATATTGTAATGTCATTCGGGTTCAAGAACGCTGAGGCAACATATCAAAGAATGACCACAACCATATAACATGATCTGATCCACAAAGAGGTTGAGCTGTATGTCACACCCCAATTCTGGACTAACCAGAATAGTGTGATGAATCGTAAATAAACCAACAATTCAACCAGGATCTCCGTTAGGTAGTACCCACCATATCAACCACACATACCTTCCACATAAATAATCAGAGATAATAAACAAATAAGCAAAAGTCTTTATAATTAATTAACTGAGTATCTAACAGTGCTAAATAAATAGTTAATCTAGTTATCCCCAAGTAACTTAAGACATAAAATAAAATAATCAATTACATATCAGTTAACCAAAATATAACCAAACCTAATCAAAGATGCATTGATTGCACTCGCATGAAGGATCATGCACATCTTCAACAGCTTCTACGTCCATCGCTGCCATGTGTCCATACGTCAGCGCATTCACATAATCTTCAACAGTAGGACCTGCAACATCAACTAAAAATATTCGACGTTGAAAGGATGAGCACACATCACGGCTCAGTGAGCAAAACAAAACAATGCAACAAACATGTGTATGCATTTAATTCATATATTTGGTCTGGTTTTTAAGTTTGCAATATGATATAGAAAGGATTAGCGGCCAGCGCACCTTTATGCACGAGTGTGTGAATCCTCCCAATGGATCAAACACATGCACCCACCATGGAATAGAGATAGAGCTAAAGTGTTCGAATCAAACACAACCAATACTTCCCCTGATGCCCTACCCATACCAACACGTAAGCCCCTATTAGCGAGGGTTACAAACTGGGCTCGCAATTAACCAATCCTAAATGTCATCCAGTATATCAAATGCCTCACCCCAGCATCCCTCAATACGTCCGTAGAGATAGAGCTAAGGCCCCCCGACAGAGTGAGAGACCACACGGTCCGAGACCACCTCCCCTGATGCCCTATGATGTAATAGTTTTGCTAAGGTAATGGCGATATGACGATGTTAGTGAGCAAGACTTGAGTAGATATAGAGCTAGAGTCTGGTGACCAAGTCAGAGACCACAATGCCACTCCTCCCCCTGATGCTCCACTCGCATCCAACACACTAACCACACATACACACAGTCACATGCCTGTTCCTAACATCACCAATCAATATGGTAGCAAATAGACAAAAGTAAATATGCATGAGCAGTAATAACAGTAATATTGGATGACATGTGAGATGCACATTACAAGCATACAAGCATAGATTCAATCATGACATTGGACTCAATAAAATAATAGTTTATTATTATCCAATTAGTTTAGGTCTTGTTCCCTCACCTATTAGAAAAACTTGATCTCCTTCCTAGCCTTGTAATTCTCTTTGAATCAATTTAATGACCTAAAAGTTGTATAAATTTAAGTTAGGATTCATGTGTAATGTGTTACAGTAGTCAAAATTCAAAACAGATCACTGATAGGTGTCTGATAGGCCCTATGGTCACATGCTATGTCGACCTTATTACGTACGGTCGATACCCTATGGTCCCACTATATGCGACCATACCCTACGACCATATGTTTTCCTGAATTCTTCCCAAATAACTATGGTCGATGGTATGGTCAACCATAGCTATGACCATACGCTTGTCTGATCCAGAAACCACTTTAAATCTGAATTCTTCCTCTTGGCTCCTTAGTAGGGTCCTTCTTAATGATCATTTCAAGGTCCATTCTCTTAATTTAATCAACTGATTACTCCAATCCATTCTCTATGTTCTCCCCTTCGAGATTTGCTCAGAAAATCCTATAGCTGAATCCTTACATTGGGTTTGGTATTACAATTTATACTAGAAATTTCTACTCTTGATGTTCTAAGGCTTCAGAGACAAGGTTTATACCTTACTTGTTGCAGGAAATCAATAGAACTCTTCTCTCATCCTTCTCCTTAGTTTTCTCTCCTTCTCCTTCTCTTCCTTCCCTTCTTATAAGGTTTGCTAATGTTCCAAAAGAGTGAAAAAGAGTTGAGGAACGTCTTTTATATAGAGAAAAACTCTACATATATAGTTCTCTAATAATAGGAAAGAGACCCTCCTCAAATTATGAAAGTTTCCAAGTTCGGAGTCTGATTTGGGGTCTTACGATTGGACATAAGGTCGCAGAACCCATTGACCATAGGGTCAAAAACATCAACCATAGGGTCATTGGTCTGTGATCCTTATTCCTTACCATATGGTCGACCATACCCACCTAGGTATTCGACCATACGCATACTTTTAGAGTGTTGTCAATTTTCATACCTGGTTTGTGATCCTACTTCACATGGTCGGTCCACTTGGTCTAGCAATGATGGGAAGACCTGGTACGACACATCTAAACCGGGTTAGTGGAGTGCAGGTCTTACAACTCCCCCCTTACATAAATTTTTTCCTCGAAAATTGCACATACCTTTTGAGTCGAATAGGTGAGGATATTGCTTCTGCATAGCGTTCTCTTCTTCCCATGTGATTTCTTCTACATCTTGGCTTCTCCAAATAACCTTCACATAATATATGTCATGATTGCAAAGACGTTGAACCTTCCAACTAGTAAATTCAAAAGGTACCATTTCGAACGACAAATCTTCAGTCAAATCTGGAGGATCTATTGTTAATACGTGTGTTGGATCTCTAACGTACTTCTTCAGTTGTGAGTCATGGAATACATCATGTACACTAGACATTGATGGTGGTAGTGCTAATTGATATGCTACCTTTCCACACCTTGCCAGAATCTCATGTGGTCCAATATATCGGGGACATAACTTCCCTTTCTGTCCAAACTATTTTAAACCATGCGTAGGAGATATTTTCAGAAATACCTTATCACCTATGGTAAATTCAAGGTCTCTGCATCGATTGTCCGCATATTGCTTCTAACGGTTCTGAGCTATTCAGACTCTTTCCTTGATGATGTCGACTACTCGACATGTCTCTTCAATGAATTCTGGTCCCACAATTCTCCATTCTCCAACCTCATTCCAAAAAAAGGAGTTCAACACTTCCTACCATACAGTGCTTCATAAGGCAACATCTGTATTATAGCTTGATAGCTGTTATTATAAGCAAACTCAATCAATGGTAATTTCTCATCCCATGATCCTTTGAAATCAATGACACAAGCTCAGAGCATGTCTTCTAAAATCTAAATGGTGCGCTCCAACTGTCCGACTATCTGAGGATGAAATGCAGTACTAAACTTCAACGTTGTACCCATAGCCTTCTATAATCTTTTCCAAAAGTTGGAGGTAAAGTGTGGGTCTTTGTCGGACACGATGCTTTCAGGTACACCATGCAATCTGACAATATTATCAACATACAGCTTAGCTAGCCTCTCTAGTGTATACTGAGGTCGTATAGCTATAAAACGAGTTGTCTTTGTTAAATGATCTACAATCACCCAAACTACGTCAACTACTCTGGGAGTCAATGGTAACCCTGTGACAAAGTCCATAGTGATGCAGTCCCATTTCCATGCTGGTTTTGGTAATGGTTGCAACAAGCCTGCAGGCCTTTGCCTTTCAACCTTTACCCTCTGACAATTCAGGCATTACGACACAAATTTAGCTACATCCGCTTTCATTCCCCTCCATTAATATAGTTTTTTCAAATCATGATACATCTTTGTACTCTCAGGATGTACCGAATAAGCAGTGGTGTGGCCTTCCTTCATTAGTCTGTGTCTAATATCTGAGTCTTCATTCTCAGGACACATACTCTCCCTTTGTATCTTAGTACTTTTTCAAAGTCCAAAGTGAAGTCAGGAATAGTCCTACCTTTTTCAAGGTCTTCTTGCATTGTTCTCAGATAGGGGTCTGATTGAATAGTTGCTTTTACTTCCTCTATTAGATCTGGTACAATTTTCAATGTAGCAAACATGTTTGAAAATCGATGAATAAACCTTAGGTCAGCTGATTCACTCGGTTCATCAATCACAAACTGTTCATTGCCACAACTGAATACTCTTCGTGTTACACACTATAGCATTTGTGCTAGCTTTTTCATGAGATTTTGTCATTGCCTTTCTTCTTAGTACACCAGCAACTACATTAGCCTTCCCTGGATGATACTGGATATCGCAATCATAATCCTTTAGCAACTCCAGCCATCTCCTCTGTCTCATGTTCAACTCCTTCTGATTGAAAAGATGAGTAAGACACTTATGATCCGATTTTATCTGAAATTTCTCTCATAAATAATGTCACTATATCTTGACAGCATGTACCACTGCGGTTAATTCCAAGTCATGGGTTGGGTAGTTTTTCTCATGTGCCTTTAATTTTCTGGAAGCATACGTAATTACTTGCTCTCCTTGCATGAGCACACATCCCAAACCTAACCCAGACGCATCGGTGTACAAGATAAATGGTTCTCTTGGTACTGGTATGGTCAAGATGGGAGCTGATATCAGTCTTGCCTTCAGTTTTTGAAAACAATCCTCACATTTGTTAGTCCAAACAAACTTTTCTCCTTTCTTGATCAGACTGGTGAGAGGTAAGGCAATCTTGGAGTAATCTTCCACGAATCGTCGATAATACCTAACCAAACCTAAGAAAATTTTAATTTCTACGACATTCTTAGGTGTTTTCCATTTCATAATAGCTTCAATCTTGCTAGGATCCACGTTAATTCCTTCAATCGATACAACATGGCCTAAGAAAGCAACTTCACTTAGCCAGAACTCATACTTAGTAAATTTAGCGTAAAGCTTTTCTATTCTTAGTCGATGCAAAGCGGTTCTAAGATTTGTGATATGAGTTTCTTTGTCCTTAGAGTAGACTAGGATATCGTCAATAAATACGATGATAAATGTATCTAGCATATCGTAAAATACCCGGTTCATGAGTTCTATAAAATTTGCAGGTGGATTAGTCAATCCGAATGGCATAACTAGGAATTCATAATGTTCATATCTTGTTCTGAATGTTGTCTTCGGAATATCACCTTCCTTGATTTTCAACTGATGATATCCTGACCGAAGATTAATTTTGGAGAATACTTTGGCACCTTGCAACTGGTCGAATAAGTCATCGATCCGAGGAAACGGATATCGATTCTTGTTCGTGAGCTTGTTCAGTTCCCAGTAATCTATACAAAGTTGAACACTACCATCCTTCTTCTTCATGAATAGCACTGGCGCTCCCCATGGTGATATACTGGGTTGAATATAACCCTAGTTCAGCAGTTCTTGTAACTATACCTTCAATTCCTTAAGTTCAGTAGGAGCCATTCGGTATGGTGCCTTAGATACTGGTGAGGCTCTAGGTAATAGGTCTATAACGAACTCTGTCGCTCGGTCAGGTGGCAATCCTAGTAAATCTTCAGGGAACAGGTCTGGAAAATCTCTTACAACCACTATATCTTCCATTTGTGGTGCTTCTTTGGTATGATCCACAACAGACACCAAGTAGCCAACTCTACCCTTCTCAAGGCATCTTCTAGCCTTTAATGCAGAGCGGATGAGTTTCTATTTATGGGGAAGTTTGGTTCCCACAAAACTGAACTCTGTGCCTTCCTTATCTTTAAATGATATCTTCTTCTCAGCACAAAGAAAAGTTGCAGAATGCTGGGATAACCAATCCATCCTTAGGATGACGTCAAAGTCTGCCATTTCAAGTTGCACCAGGTTGGCGTCCAAACCTCGTCCATTTATAAGAAATGGACATGGTCCATAACCTTGGTCTAGTTTTTCTTCTAATCCCATAGGCGACCATCCTAGTAACTTGTACTCTAAAAGTCTGAGGAGTAAACTTAACTTCTTTCCAAACGATACAGATTTAAAAGAATGAGTAGTCCCATAGTCAAAGAGTACTCTGGCGGATATGCCATTAATAGGTACGATACTTGTTATTCAATTTAATTTAGTCTACATGCGGATACAAGGTATTTCAAAACAAGAGGTTGAATCATACCTGTGACCACATCAGACGATGTGACAGCTCCTCAGAAGTAACAGCATAAACCTTTCCTTGTTGTAGCTGCTTCCTTGGCTTAGGGTAATCTCTTGAATAATGCCCTATTTGATTGCAATTAAAGCATTTGACTCCAGCATTGGCCTGCTTTAGTTGCGGTTGAGTTGTTGGAGTAGTCTTAGATGCAGCATTGAAGCTTTGAGTGCAGAAGGATTTAAATATCTTAGAGTTCCCTCCATTGAATGAGTTTCCAATAGGCCTCTTGATACCCTTATTTTGAGCAAAGTAGCTCTCCCTTTGGCTTGACTCCAAAACTTCAGCAATATGTACTGCTTTATTATATATTTTCTTTTCTAGTCCCTATACATGCTCACAAATGCTTCCCCTAAGTCCCATGACGAACCTTCGGGTTTTGGTATTTTCCCCCTGCATGCTAGAGGGAGCATAGAAGAATAGTTCATCATAACGCTGCCGATAAGCGTCTACCAACATTTGTCCTTGATATAGACTCAAGAACTTCTTTTCCATCTAATCCCTAAAATTCCTGGGGAAATATTTCTCGAAGAAGGCTTCCTTCAAAATAGCCCAGGTTAATTGGGTGTGCTTTGTCAACAGATAACTCCGAGTGGACTTCTACTAATGATGTACATCACCTTTCAGCATAAATGTGGGACATAGTACTTTCTCTTCTTTGCTGACAATCATCATCATAAAGTTTCTTTCCATTTCATCGATCCAGTGGGCTGGCCAGAGAGGATTCGATAGCTTACCAGTAAATTCCCTTGGCTTCATCTTCAAAAAATGCTCCATCAGTCTGGAGTGATCAAGCTGATATTGTGCATAAGCTCCATACATGGGCAGTTGGTACTGATAACTACCTTAGTTGTACCCGCCTTGCGGTGCTTCAAGATTCTACACTTGAGCTTGCACAACTAGTGTTTTTTGTGCTTGGGGTACCGCATTATTCATAGCAGACGATGGGGGCACCGTATTACTACCCCCAGGTATGCCTGCAGGTAGAGGTGTTGTGTTTGCAACTGGGGAAGCAATTCCTATAGCAGCTTGCATGTTGGCTTGCATTTACTGTATATGCTACACTTGCTATGCCAAATTCATCACTACAGTAGCCAAGTCTGTAGGTGGTGCAGGTAAGTTGGTTGGGTTGTCTTGGGTATGGACATCCTGAGATGCAGCATTTTGATTCCCAACATTTCCTTCCTGCCCTTCCTGACCATCGTTGTCATTGGCCTCCATAGGTGGTGGAGGTGGGTTTGCATTCTGTCTCCTTTTGCTAACTCTATGCCCAGCCATTCAAACTTGTGGATAAAATGGTATTGTAAAAGCTACATCTGTGAGACAAGACAAAATAGTAATATTGGGTTAGTCCCACAATGGGAGGCGAGAGAAGAAACAAAATTAAGAGGCAATAGTTTTAACATAATCAAAAGCAATCAACAGTCAGTCATACGGTCGATGGCCTACGGTTGCATGTTGCGCAACCTTAGGTTCGACCATCAGAACCCTGGCAACTTCCCAAGACCCTATGGTCGATCATACGGTAGAAGACACGGTCGATTGTTTTGGTCGAATTGTGCGATTGTATTATTTAAAATTTGTTTTAAAACCTATTTTTTTGAGATTTCCCCCTTATTTCTCCTTCCTTCTCCTATGGTCTCAACTCAGCTCGCCACCACTAGGTTGCTACAGTATCAACCGTACGAACTTGATGATTTTACCATCGATCAACGATCTACATTCCATTCCTCGTGGTATGATCTCTATTCTCTCTTCCTCTTTAAGCTTTCATACCTAAGTTTTCTCCATATATAGGGTTTTCTTCAAATTGATCTTGTTGTCCGTAAAAATTTGATTTTTATTGGGGACTATTGCTATTGGCTACCCAAGGGATGAAAGCCCATAAGAAAATTTGAGTTTCATTGGTGGGTTTGGCAAGAATGCAAAAGATCCCAATTTTGAACTAGAATTTATGGGTTTTCCTCTAGTTTCAAAATTTACTCAAATTTGATCTAATTAATTGCAATTGTCAATTGAACGAGCCTTGCAGGATGATTTGGGACCTATGTAAGTCCTCCTGCCCAATGTTTGGGTGAAAGTGAAGCTTTTTTCCCATTTTACGTCGTTATGCTGTTTAATTTTCCAATTTTTTCTAACTTATTTTCTTCTTCTCTTCCCTTTTGCAGTTATCATTGATCGCACTAAGGTTCCCCGAGTTCATGACCCTAATCGCTTCAGGTCCTTCGAAGCAGAGGTATAATATCCAAGGTTTGATCGAAAGAAAGTGAAAGGGGGTCGATGTGTGAACTTAGCCCACTTAGCAATATTTGATGTAGAGAGGGCATTTGGTGATATGGGCTGGCTTCCATTGATCTTGTACGAGGGTTGGACTCGCCCAAATTTAGTAAAGCAGTTCTACTGTCGCCTACAGGTAGGGGGTGACTTAGAGGATGTAGATAGAGGTAGAGAGCATTGGATCACTAATTGGGTAAAAGGGGTTCCTATCTCTTTCAACTGTTAGGAGTTGACTGATCTCCTAGGCATTTCCAATGATGGACAGTTGGTCTATTGCGCACCAAGGGAGCCCCAGTTCTTGCCTACACAAGTGTGTACAGAGATATGTAATCAGATTCTTTTGGACAACCGCTGGGAAATGAAGGCAGTCAACCTGTGTCCTAAGCCATGGGTCTACTGTAATATTATCCAGCATGATCTGATCCCTCAGGGTGGTCACTATGACATGGTCTCCCAGTTGACTCAGTACCTAGTGTACTGTATATGTACTAGGCAGCCTGTCTGTCTGCCCAACGTTATCATCCGGACTATGCACCAAGCCACTTTGCCTGACTCGAGAGGTAATCTGCCCTATGGACGGTTGATCTCCACTCTACTTACTCTTCTACAGGTGAACTTAGAGGTAATCTGCCCTATCGCGCATTCACATAATCTTCAACAGTAGGACCTGCATCATCAACTAAAAATATTGGACGTCAAAAGGGTGAGCACACATCACGGCTCAGTGAGCAAAACAAAACAATGCAATAAACATATGCATGCATTCAATTCATATCTTTGGTCTGGTTTTTAAGTTTGCAATATGCTATAGAAAGGATTGGCATCCACCGCACCTCTATACACGAGTGTGTGAATCCATCCAATGGATTAATCACCATTGTAGTCCCAAATGCACCCACCATGGAATAGAGATAGAGTTAAAGTGCCCGGATTAAACACCGTGAATAATTCCCCTGATGTCCTACCCATGCCAGCACGTAAGCCCTATTAGCAAGGGCTTGCAAACTGGGCTCGCAACTAACTAATCCTAAATGTCATCCAGTGTATCAAATGTCTCACCCAACATCCCTCAATACGTCCATAGAGATAAAGCTAAGGCCCCCCAATAGAGTCAGAGACCACACGGTCCAAGACCACCTCCCCTAATGCCCTACAATGTAATAGTTTTGCTAAGGTAATGGCGATAAGATGATGTGAGTGAGTAAGACTTGAGTAGAGATAAAGCTAGAGTTTGGTGACCAATTCAGAGACCACAATGCCACTCCTCCCCTGATGCTCCACTCACATCCAATACATTAACCATACACACACAATCACATGCTTGTTCCTAGCATCATCAATCAACATGGTAGCAAATAGACAAAAGTAAATATGCATGAGCAGTAATAATAGTAATATTGGATGACATGTGAGATGTACATTACAAGCATACAAGCATAGATTCAATCATGGCATTGGACTCAATAAAATAACAGTTTATTATTATCCAATTAGTTTAGGTCTTGTTCCCTCACCTGTTAGCAAAACTTGAGCTCCTTTCAAGCCTTGTAATTCTCTTTGAATCAATTTAATGACCTAAAAGTTGTATAAATTTAAGTTAGGATTCATGTGTAATGTGTTACAATAGTCAGAATTCAAAACAAATCACTGATAGGTGTCTGATAGGCCCTATGGTCACATGTTGTGTCGACCTTATTACGTACGGTCGATACCCTACGGTCCCACTACATGCGACCATACCCTGCGACCATAAGTTTTCCTGAATTCTTCCTGAATAACTATGGTCGATGGTATGATCAACCTATGGTCGATCTATGATCGACCGTAGCTGCGACCATACGCTTGTCTGATCCAGAAGCCACTTTAAATTTGAATTCTTCCTCTTGGCTCCTCAGTAGTGTCCTTCCTAGTGATCATTTTAAGGTCCATTCTCTTAGCTTAATCAACTGATTACTCCAATCCATTCTCTATGGTCTCCCCTTCGAGATTTGCTCAGAAAATTCCATAGCTGAATCCTTACATTGGGTTTAGTATTACAATTTACACTAGAAATTCCTACTCGTGATGTTCTAAGGATTCAGAGACAAGGCTCATACCTTACTTGTTACAGGAAATCAGTAGAACTCTTCTCTCAGCCTTCTCCTTAGTTTTCTCTCCTTCTCTTTCTCTTTCTTCTCTTCCTCTAGGGTTTGCTAATGTTTCAAAAGAGTGAAAAAGGGTTGAGGAACGTCCTTTATATAGAGAAAAACTTTCCATAAAAGTTCTCTAATAATAGGAAAGAGACCCTCCTTAAATTATGAAAGTTTTAAGTTCGGAGTTTGATTTGGGGTCTTACGGTTGGACATACGATCGTAGAACCCGTCGACCATAGGGTCAAAAACATCGACCGTAGGGTCATTGATCTTTGATCCTTATTCCTTACCATATGGTCGACCATACCTACCCAGGTATTCGACCATACGCATACTTTTAGAGTGTTGGGTCAATTTTCATACCTGGTTTGTGATCCTACTTCACATGGTCGGACCACTTGGTCCAGAAATGATGGGAAGACCTGGCATGACACAGTTAAACCAGGTTAGTGGAGTTGGGTCTTTTAATGTACGTCGATGATATGATTGTAATATCCATCACCCGTGAAGGCCACATACCCGCACTCAGAGCATTCTTTGAAAGGATTAAACAATACAAGCTGAGATCGAATCCGAAAAAATGTGTGTTTGGAGTGACAGTAGGAAAGATGTTGGGCTTCATGGTTAGCCGTAGAGGCATTGAGATAGATCCATCAAGAATCAAAGCTATAATGGAGATGCCACCACCAAGGACTGAAAAAGAGATAAGAGGATTTTTAGAAAAGATTATAGTACATAAACAGATTCATCGCACACCTCACGGCCACATGTGAGCCAATATTTAAGCTATTGAGGAAGGATCAGCCAAAGACTTGGAACCCTTAATGTCAAATGGCATTCAATAAGATCAAGACGTATCTAATGAATCCACCGGTCCTCGTACCCCCAGTGCCTGGGAGGCCCCTGTTACTATATTTATCAGTATTGGACAATTCTATGGGAACCATGCTTGCGCAACATGACTCAGATGGGCGAACGGAGAAGGCCATCTACTACTTAAGCAAGAAGTTCACCGGATATGAAGCCAATTACACCTCATTGGAGAAGACATGCACTGCTTTAGTTTGGGTAATGAAGAGATTGAGGCATTACATGCTCTCATATCATATTATATTAATCTCTCGGATGGATCCGTTCAAATACTTATTCGAGAAGCCTACCTTTACAGGAATAATGGCTAGATGATTGCTACTTTTATCAGAGTTTGACATCACATACGCCACCCAGAAGTCCATAAAAGGGAGTACAATAGCTGAACATTTGTCTGTGCATCCAATAGAAGGCAGTTTCCAACACTTAGAAGATGTGTTTCCAAATGAGGAGGTACATGTGACTCAGGAAGATAGACAAATAGATACATGGCTTATGTTCTTTGATGGAGCAGCCAATCACAGAGGATACGGTGCAGGAGTGATATTTATAAACCCAGAAGAGGTATTTATACCTTTTGCCTTCCGTTTGGAGTTTGATTGCATAAACAATATTACAGGATATAAAGCATGCATTATGGGTTGAGAGCGGCATTAGCCATCGGCATTAAGAAATTAAAAGTATATGGAGATTTCTCTATTGTCATTTATCAAGTTAGAGAAGATTGAGGACCAAGGATGAAAAGTTAATACCCTACAAGGAATGTGCAATGGCATTGACTCAGAGTTTTGAACAGATAGAGTTTGACTACTCGCTCAGAGATACTAATACATACACTAATGCATTGGCCACCTTGGCATCAATGATTGGCAATGATCCAGCAGAGAAGATCAAACCTTTGATAATTGAAAGAAGAATACAGTCTGCATATGTGGGTGAGGTCAATGCCTTGACAGTAGATGGTCGCCCTTGGTTTGCACCAATTGTGGATTTCATCAAGGAAGGAAAGAACCCCATTGATGCCACGATAGAGACAAGAAATTCATGAGACGATATGCCGCACAATTTGTGTTGTGTGAAGATATCTTGTACAAGCAGTCCTATGAAGGAATACAGCTAGTCTGCATTGATGAAGAACAAGCATAGAGAGTCATTGAACAAAAGTACACCAAGGGGTGTGTGGTCCCCATATGAATGCCAGAATGCTCACAAAGAAGATCCTTCGATTGGGGTATTTTTGGAACACCATGGAAGCAGACTGTGTAGAATATGTGAGGAAGTGCCACAAATGCCAAGTGTTAGCCAATTTGATTCATGTATCTCCAATGGAACTGCACACACTCAGCTCCCCATGGCCTTTCTCGACTTGGGGTATTAACGTGATAGGCAAGATACATCCAAAAGCTTCTAGTGGACAAGTGTTTATTTTGGTAGCCATTGATTATTTCACAAAGTGGGTAGAAGCTCAGGCATATGCGAAGCTCACAGTAAACAAAGTGGCAAAATTCCTAAAAGAGAAAATCATTTTTCGGCATAGGATGCCTCAAACTCTTATTTCTGACCAAGGACAGCACTTCAGGGCTAAAGTGGAGGAACTATGAGACAAATTCCATATCAAGAGGCATAGATCCTCTCCATACAGACCACAGACAACTAAGGCAGTTGAAGCCATTAATAAAAACATAATGGTTATTCTACAGAAGATGGCACAAACCAATGCTGACTGGGCAGACAAATTACCATATGCACTTTGGGCCTACAAGACCTCAATCAGGACATCTACTGGAGCAATGCCTTATTCCTTGGTTTATGGCATGGAGGCAGTCCTTCCCATCGAATTAGAGGTACAATCACTAAGGGTAGCAATGGAATGCAAGATCCCCGAAATAGAATGGCTTCAAGCTAAATACGATGAATTGAGCCTCATAAAGGAAAAAAGAATCAGGGCGGCAAACAATATGAAGAAATACCAACAGAGAATAGCAAACACATTCAACAAGAAGGTCTGAGTCCATCATCTAGCAATTGGAGATTTAGTGTTAAAGGAACAAAGAGCACTGACACATGATCCGTAGGGCAAGTTCCATCCAAACTGGAGTGGACCATACATCGTCAAGGAAACCAGGGAAGGCTATTCGTCTAACGGATCTGAATGGAGATGAATTACAATACTTGACAAATCTAGATCAAGTAAAGCAGCATTGCGTGTAGCCTACATACCACAAAAAAAAAGGTGTGGATAGGCTTTCGTTTACAGGCTTGGGGCAAGCTGACTTAGCCATTTGGCAGGATTCACAATAAGGTTGGACAAGATTCTCAAATGAGGCGAATAACTTTTAGCACGAAGGGATGATAGTTCATCATATTGTTAGGGAAAGAATTTCTGATTTCTAGCAAGAACTCTATCTCCCGTCTAATAATCCGACGGCTTTTCTAGAGTTTCACATGAAGCCCTTGTTTCACATCCTGATGTGACTCTGTGAGCATGCCATTCTGAACAATAATCATAAAAACTCTGACCATGACTCACATTGGTCGTTCATCAATTCAAACGGTGTCTAGGAGTCTCATTGGTCCATCTTTGATAAGCCAAAGTGGCATCTCCTAGTAGGGATCAGACCATTCTACATGAACAACCAAACGCTCTCCTAGATGGCTGACCCATTTGGAACAGTTTCTTATCAGCTTATCCAGGCCATTGACTTCTCTCATGCTTTCAGTTGACTAAAAAATTTAGGCCCAGACATAATAGTACAATATCTTTGTGAGTATGTACGTTAGTAGAAGTGTAGTCAGAGCAAGTCTGAATAGTTACAACCTAAGAGAACCCGTTAAATTCACTCATGATCCCATGTTATTGTGGATTTACACCTTTGTAGGTTATCTTTCAGCGACGTACTCAAAGCTTTCCCTCGCTCGAGCAATTTGCAAATGAATACAGAACACTGCATGAAAAAAAAAAAAAGAGAAAGCCCTAGCCTGAACTATGTTCTTGGACCTGATTCTAGAGGGACAAAGTCCCAAAGGATACGTAGGCAATTTTGGGACAAATCCCAAAATTCGGTCCATAACTGTGACCCCAACAGTCTGGTTCACTTTGGTACTTACAATCAATTTGTCATTCAGGATACACAATGCAGGTTGAGCAGAAGAAGAGTTACAACATGTAAGACCCGTATCGAACTAACCGATCTTACCACCTTGTACCAGGTGTACCTATCATGGTCAAGCCAAGTGGACCAAGTGCGTGAAGAAACCACAAGACTAGGTATAAAATCAACCCAAAAACAGTCAATTATGAGCATGTGGACGCATGCCAAAATAGGTGTGACTGACCCCACCTCAAAATAGTTCAACCACATGAATTTTGGTCATGTTGGACATTTCAAAAGGTAGGGTCAACGGATTCTACGACCCCACCTCCGACCCCACGGAACCCAGTCAGAAACCGAAATTAGGAAACCTTCCTAATCTGAAGGGGGCCCTTTTCTAAACTCATTAGGGCATATTATGTAGGGTTTTCCTCTATAAATAGGATGTCCCTTAGCCTCTTTCATCCTTTTAGAACTCCAATTGAAAGTGAGAGAAAGAGAAGAGAAGGAAGAGAAGGAAAATTGAAGAAGAAGACTAAGGAGGAGGAAAATTTAGAGAAAACTCTGAATCTTCAGCAAGCATAAGGTATGAATATATTTTTCATGTTAAATTGAGAGCCTAGGATAGTTCATGAAGAAGATAGGATTAGGAGAAACCTAAATCATCCATCCAAAATTCCAAGAGAATCCATGAAGGAAATTATGTGGACAATGGATGGTGTATAAAATAGTAGTTTTGAGCCATAAAATAATCATAGGAAGGACCATCATGATAAGCCAAAGGATTTAAACATGAAAGAATGGAATTAAGAGTGAAAGGTCGACCATAACACGTGTGATCGCACGTGAGGTCGCATGATGTCCGACCCTACAAGACACACATGTCCGACCACATGCCCTCGGGAAGTTTCCAGGGAGGGTGTGGTCGCACGTGTGGTCGGAGTATGTCCGACCCTACCCTGCAACCCCACGCCCTGTGGTCACAGAAATTGAGACCACAGGTCCTGCCCCACCAACGACCCCTCAGTTTCTGTTAGTCTAAATATATGGGAATTAATTCTAATTAAAAATCTATGAACTTGTTAGGTTTCCAAGTGGTTTAAAAGTGAATTACAAAGCTTGAACGAGGGTCTACTATCAACCAAAGGTGAGGGAACAAGACCTAAACTAATTGGCTAATAATAAACTATTTTTATTTATTGAATCCAATGCCATGAATGATTCTATGCTTGTATGCCTGTATTGTGCATCTCATACGTCATCAATATTTTTGTTATTACTGTTCAAGTATATTTAATTCAGTTTATCTATAACATGATGATGATGATGATGCTAGGAATAGGCATGTGAATGTATGTGTGTGGTTAGTGTACTTGATGCGAGTGGGGCATCAGGGGGAGGACGTGAAACTATGGTTCATCCTGGTCACCTGACTCTAGCTCTATCTCTACTCAAGTCTTGTCCACTAACATCGTCGTATTGCCATTACCTTAACAGAACTATTACGTCGTAGGGCATCAGGGGAGGTGGTCTCAGACCGTGTAGTCTCTGACTCTGCCAGGGGGCCTTAGCTCTATCTCTATGGACGTATTGAGGGATGCTGGGGTAAGGCCTTGGATACACTGTTTGACATTAGGATTGGTTAGTTGCGAGCCCAATTTGCAAGCCCTCGCTAATAGGGGCTTACGTATTGGTATGGCTAGGGCATCAGGGGAAGGGTCATGCGGTGTTTGATCCGGGCACTTTAGCTTTATCTCTATTCCATGGTAGGTGCATGTGGGACGGCAATGGTGTTTGATCCATTGGACGGCTTCACACACTCGTATATAGAGGTGCGGCGGCCACCTATCCTTTCTATTTCACATTGCAAACTTATGAACCAGACCAAAGATATGAATTGAATGCATCCATATGTTTGTTGTATTGTTTTGTTTGCTCACTGAGCCATGATGTGTGCTCACCCTTTCAACGTCGATTATTTTTAGTTGATGATGCAGGTCCTACTGTGGAAGATTACATGAATGCTTCGATGTATGGGCATGTTGCGGCGATGGATGCAAAAACTTTGATGGAGTCGCATGATTCGTCGTGCGAGTGCAACTCATGCGTCTTTGATTAGATTTATTTTGTTCGATTATTAAGAACATGTAATTGATTTTTTTTTTTTTACGTCTTAGTCATTTGGAGATAATTGGATAATTTATTTATGTTATCACTATTAGATTCTCAATTCATTAATATTAAAGACTTCTGCTATTGTTTATTTACTCTGATTATGGTTGTGAATGTGTATGGTTTAAGTAAAAGGACACAATCTATTTGAGATCCTGGTTGAATCATTGGATCATAGACGGTTCATCACACCATTCTGGTTGGTGCAGAATTGGGGTGTGACAACTTGGTATCAGAGCCCTCGGGCCCTATCTATTAAACCGGTATGCTTCCACAAAAGTTCGTGAACTGAGTTAGGATAAAATTTAAAAGCATTAATAAGAACACACCATAAGCACCTGTGTTGTATGAGACAAAAGTAAGAAAGAGAATAATGCATATATAAGATGAGAAACAAGTTTCATATACACATCGAAAAAAAACAATATATGTATATATATATATATATCCAAATCAGAGTACGGTTCACAATCCGGACAGTTTCTCTGTAGTACAAGGAAAAAGAAATAAATGCATCATGGAGCTGGGGTTGCTGGAGGAGGAGGTGCATCACGATCTCGGTCATAATCCTCAGCATACACCCTCGTAAGCCAAGCTACCTGAGTCTGGGTCACCTGGAGACTAGCTGCCAGATCGGCCATCCGCTGATCAGTCGTGCACTGGGCCTCCCTAATCTCACGCAGTTGCCCCATTACGTCATTTGGTGGTGGGTGCGAAGGACCAGCTGAGTGGGAAAGAAACCAAGAAGGGCCAGCTCCAGTGGAATGCAATGGTGATGGAGGAGGTACGGCGTCCACATCCATGTACATACAATCATCATCCTCAGCATCACCCCCATGGACTCCTGATGTTGTTGCTGCTGCTGCCGCCTCAGCGTCTGCTATCTCGACCCGAGTACGGGGACGCACCATAGTGTTCCTCTCCTCGTTACTGACCTGCGCATCTCGCATCCCCATCTTGCAGATGGCCTCCCAGTCAAGGTCAGATGAGAAGGTGTACTCATGAATCCTCTCATCCACTAAGTCAACATGCAGGCGAGTGAGCAGGGTAGTGATCAAACGCCCATAGGGCAGGTTACCTATCTGACCAGGCGTCATAGCACGGATCATCGTCCTGATGATAATGTAGGGAAGGTAGACGGGTTGCCTAGTGCAGATGCAGTGTAGGAGATACTGGGTCAACTGGGAAATCCTCTCATAATGCCCACTCTGAGGAATCAGGTTGTGCTGAATAATCTAGCAGTACACCCGAGGTTCCGACTGTAGGTTGATTGTCTTCATCTCCCAACGATCACCTCTAAGAAGCTGACGATCAATCTCTGCACGCATCATCAAAGATAGGAACTGGGGTTCCTTAGGTGCACAGTATACTAAGGGCCGTCATTTGATATACCCAGGAGATCAGCCAACTCCTGGCAGTTAAAAGAGATTTCCACCCCTTTCACATAACTGGTGATCCAGAGCTCCTTACCCCTATCTGTATCATTTGGATCACCCACTACTTGAAGGTTGCAATAAAACTGCTTCACCAGAGCAGGACAGGTGCAAGCCTCATACAATATCACGGGGAGCCAACCCATGTCACCAAAAACACCCTCTACATTAAACAAGGCTAGACTAGCCAAGTTTACATAGCGGCCCCCTTCCACCTTTTTACGCTCATAACGAGCATACTGAGCCTCTGCTTCATTAGACTAGAAGCGGATGGGATCATGAACTCTAGGAACCTTGGTGCGAGCCACGCTATCTACAAAGACACGGACAAATAAACAAGATGTCAGATATGGTGAAAAACTCAAAATTTTGGCATTATAACGGCGTGATTTGGCCAAAAGCCTCACTTTTCACCCAAACAGTTGGGCAAGAGGACTTACATATGTTCCAAACCACCTGCAAAGCTCATACAAATGGAAATTTAAACTAGGAATGTCAAATTTGAAGAAATTTCAACAATTTGGAAAAAATCCCGAAAATTAGGTCAAAAGTGGAAAATTTCATGTTTCTCAAAAACTAACCAATGAAACTTAAATTTTCTTGAGGGTTTTCATCCATTAGGTGGCCAATAGCAAAATCCCCCAATAAAAATCAATTTTTTATGATTAGAAAATTTTTAATTTGAAGAAAACGTTATAAATGGAGAAAAACCTAGTTTTGAAAGCTCAAAAATAAGGACCAGTAGAAAACATACCTGAAGGAAAGGAACGGAAGTCATGAATGGAAGAAATAATCACGAAACACAAGTAGTTGATATTGTAGCAACTCAGGGGAAGCGAGTTGAGTTGAAGGAAAAAGATAAAGTGGAAAATGACTCCAAAAATCGAGTTTAAAAACCTGATTTGGGGCCGTGCAGTCGCAAAATTCAACTAAATGTGCGACCCTATGCTCTCGGTGAGTTCACAAACCTCGTGTGGTCGGACCCTGTGGTCGGACATATACCAACCCTACGATCGACCCTAGGCTCTCAGTGAGCTGACAGGGTTTTGTGAGGTCGCATACCCTGTGGTTGGACATAGTGCGACCCCATCATTGACCCTACGATGGAAAATACAGTATTTTGACTGAATGACTTGGAAAATTAGAATTTTACATTGATTAGTTGGATTTTGACATGGGAATGACTTATATAATGATTGCCTCACATGTTCTATGATTTTTCACACTACCACCTCCGGAACAGGAAATGGCTGGGCAAAGAGTAACCAGGCGAGGACGTAACCCAATTCCACCACCACCACCTGTGGAGGAAGATTGCCATGAAAATCCTGAAGGACAAGGGAATCAGAATATGGCACCACCAGGTGCTAATGGCCAGGCAAATCCTACAAACTTGCCAGCCCCACCTACAGATTTGGCTACAGCGGTTATGAACCTAGCACAACAACTGCAGCAAATACAGCAAGTACAAGCCAATATGCAAGCTGCTATGGGAATGGCTTTTCCAGCTGTACATACTACACCTATACCAGCCAGACAAACTAGCATAGTACCAGGGGGTAGCAACATGGTACGCCAAGAACCTCAAATGCCAGTTGTACAAGCTCCAGCATAGAATCCAGAGGTAGCCCAAGGCTGTTACCAATATCAACCACTTGTGTATGGGGCCTATGCTCAATATCAGTTGGACCATTTTTTACTGATCGAACGCTTCCTGAAAATGAAGCCTAAGGAATATAATGGCAAGCTAGTGGATCCTTTGTGGCCAGCTCATTGGATCGACGAGATGGAAAGGAATTTTATGATGATGACGGTTAATGAGGAGGAAAAAGTACTGTGTGCAACATTTATGCTGAAGGGCGATGCACACCACTGGTGGAAATCTACTCGGACTTATTTATTAACAAAGCACACCCAATTGACTTGTGTTATCTATAAAGAGGCATTCTTCGAGAAATATTTTCCCAGAAGTTTCAGAGACGCTATGGAAAGAGAGTTCCTGAGTTTGTATCAGGGACAGTTGACTGTAGATGCATATCAACAGCGTTATGAAGAGCTGTTTTTCTTTGCTCCCTCTAACATGCAGGAGAAAAATACTAAAACCCGAAGGTTCGTCATAGGACTTAGGGGAAGCATTCGAGAGCATGTTTTGGGGCTAGAAAAGAAAGTTTATGATGAAGTAGTACAGATTGCTCGAGTGCTAGAAACGAGCCAGAGGGAGAGCTACTTTGCTCAGAATAGAGGTATCAAAAGGCCAAATGAAAATTCTTATCACGGAGGGAATACAACGACATTCAAACCCTTCCATACTCAAGGATTTAATGCTACAGTCAAGACTACTCCAACAGCCCAACCTCAACAAAAGCGAAATAATGAAGGAGTAAAATGCTATAACTGTAATCAAATGGGACATTATTTAAGGGAGTGTCCTATGTCACACCCCAATTCCGCACTATTCAGAATGGTGTGATGAACCGTTAATAAACCAATGGTTCAACCAGGAACTCGAATAGGATGTGTCCATTTTCTTAAACCATACACATCCACAACCATAATCAGAGTAAATAAACAATAGCGGAAGACTTTTATACTAATGAACTGAGAGTCTAACAATTATAACATAAATAAATTATCCAATTATCCTCCATTGACTAAGACATAAAATAAAATAAAATAATCAATTATATTTCCTTAATAATTCAAATAAAAATCTAATCAAAGACGCATGAGTTGCACTCGCATGACGAATCATGCGACTCCATCATAACTTCTGCATCCATCGCCGCCGCATGTCCATACATCGGAGCATTCATATAATCTTCTACGGTGGTACCAGCATCATCAACTAAAAATATTCGACGTCGAAAGGGTGAGCACACATCACGGCTCAGTGAGCAAATAAAACAATGCAACAAACATATGCATGCATTCAATTCATATCTTTGGTCTGGTTCATAAGTTTGCAATGTGCAATAGAAAGGATAGGTGGCCGCGCACCTTTATACACGAGTGTGTGAAACCACCCAATGGATCAAACACCATTGCCATCCCATATGCACCACCATGGAATAGGGATAGAGCTAAAGTGCTTAGGACTGCACCGCATCACACTTCCCCTGATGCCCTACCCATACCAATACGTAAGCCCCTATTGGCGAGGGCTTGCAAACTGGGCTCGCAACTAACCAATCCTAATGTCAAACAGTGTATCCAAGGCCTCACCCCAGCATCCCTCAATACGTCCATAGAGATAGTGTTAAGGCCCCCCGGCAGAGTCAGGGACTACATGGTCCAAGACCACCTCCCCTGATGCCCTACGACGTAATAGTTCTGCTAAGATAATGGCGATACGACGATGTCAGTGGACAAGACTTGAGTAGAGATAGAGCTAGAGTCTGGTGACCAGGATGAACCACAGTGTCACGTCCTCCCCTTGATGCTCCACTCGCATCAAGTACACTAACCACACACATACATTTACATGTCTATTCCTAGCTTCATCATCAACATCATATTATAATTAAACGGAAATTAAATATGCATGAATAGTAATAACAGGAATATTGAATGACATGTGATATGCACATTACAATCATACAAGCATAAAATCATTTATAGTATTGGACTCAATAAATGAAACAGTTTATTATTAGCCAATTAGTTTAGGACTTGTTCCCTCACCTTTGTTTGCTAGTAGATCCTCGTTCAAGCTTTATAATTCACTTTTAAATCAATGGAAAGACCTAACAAGTCGATAGATTTTAATTATAATTAATCCCAATATGTTTAGACTAACAGAAACTGAGGGGTCGCAGGTGGGGTAGCACCTGGGATCTCAGTTTCTGCGACCACAGCGGTAGGGTCGCAGGGTAGGGTAGCACCTAGGGTAACAGTTTCTGTGACTCTAGGGTGTCGGGTTGCAGGTGGGGTCGGACATAATTCGACCCTACGTGCGACCACACCCTCCATGGGACTTCCCGAGGGCATGTGGTCGATCATGTGGTCTCATGGGGTTGGATATCATTCTACCCTACATGCGACCACACGTATTCTTGGTCGACCTTTAACTCTTAAGTCCATTCCTTCATGTTTGGATCCTTTGGCTTATCATCATGGTCCTTCCTATGATCGTTCTTTGGCTCAAACTATAATTTTTATACACTATCTATTGTCCACAATGATTTCCTCCATAGATTCCCTTCGAACTTTGTCCATGGATGGATGATTTGGGTTTCTCCTAATCTTATGTTCTTCATAAACTATTCTAGGCTCCCAATTCATATAGGGATTTAGGTTCATACCTTGGGTTTGCTGAGATTCAGAGGTTTCTCTGAACTTTTTCTTCCTTAGTCTTCTCCTTCAACTTTCCTTCTCTTCCTTCTCTTCTCTTTCTCTCACTTTCAATTGGGGTTCTAAAGGAGTGAAAGAGGCTAAGGGAGGTCCTATTTATAGAGGAAAACCCTCCATAATATGCCCCAATAAGTTTAGGAAAGCCCCCTTCGAATTAGGAAGGTTTCCTAATTTTTGGTTTCTGGCTGTTTTCATAGGGTCGGATGTAGGGTCGCAGAATCCGTCGACCCTATGTTTTTTTAGTCATGCGACCCCACGACTAAAAAGTCATGTGTTGGACTCTTTTGAGGTGGGATCTGTCACACCTATTTAGGCATGCGACCCTACCCTCATATTTGATTGTTTTTTAGTTAAACTTCATATCTGGTCTTGTGGTTTCTTTACGCACTTGGTCCACTTGGCTCGACCATGATAGGTAGGCCTGGTACAAGGTGGTAAGACCGGTTAGTTCGATACGGGTCTCACATCCTAAGCCCAGGAAGCAGCTACAACAAGGAAAGGTTTATGCAGTTACCTCTGAGGATGCTGCCACATCGCATTGCCTGATGTGGTCACAGGTATGACCTGAACCTTTCATTTTGTGTTACCTTGTGTGAGCATGTAGACTAAATTAAAACAAATCACAGGTATCGTACCTATTAATGGCATACCCGCCGGAGTACTTTTTGATTCTAGAGCTACTCATTCTTTTATATCTGTGTCATTTAGAAAGAAGCTAAATCTACCCCTCAGATTTTTAGACTACAAATTGCTTGTCCGATTGCCTATGGGATTAGAAGTGGAATTAGAAAAAGGTTATGGACCATGTCCAGTTCTTATCGGTGAGAAGATTTTGGATGCAACCTTAATTCAACTCGAGATGGCAAACTTTGACGTTATCTTGGGAATGGATTGGTTAGCTCGGCATTCTGCAAACCTATTATGTGTAGAAAAGAAACTGACATTTAAAGACAAGGAAGGAGCAGATTTTAGTTTTGCAGGAACCAGACTACCCTGTAAACAAAAATTCATCCTCTCTGCATTAAAGGCTAGAAAATGTCTCGAGAAAGGAGGAGTTGGGTATATAGTATCCGTGGTCGATCTCACCAAGAAAGTACCACGAATGGAGGATATTGATGTTGTGCGTAAATTTTCAGATGTATTTCTTGAGGAACTACCAGGACTACCACCCGACCGAGCGATAGAGTTCATTATAGATCTTATACCCAGAGCCGCACCAGTATCTAAAGCACCCTATCGAATAGCTCCTACTGAACTGAAGGAACTAAAGGTACAGTTACAGGAATTACTGGACAAGGGTTATATCAGACCTAGCATATCACCATGGGGAGCGCCAGTATTGTTTTTGAAAAAGAAGGACGGTAGTGTTCGACTATGTATAGACTATCAGGAATTGAATAAGCTTACAATCAAGAATCGATACCCGTTGCCTCAGATCGATGACTTGTTCGATCAATTGCAAGGTGCCACGGTGTTCTCCATGATTGATCTTCGGTCAAGATACCATCAGTTGAAGATTAAGGAAGGTGATATTCCAAATACAACATTCAGAACAAGATATGGACATTATGAATTTTTAGTCATGTCTTTTGGATTAACTAACGCACCTGCAAATTTTATGGAACTCATGAATCAAGGTATTCCATGATATGTTGGATACGTCAGTTATTGTGTTTATTGATGATATATTGGTCTACTCCAAAGACAAGGAAACTCATGTCATGAATCTAAGAGCTGCTCTGCAGCGACTAAGAAAAGAGAAGCTTTATGCAAAATTTACAAAGTGTGAGTTTTGGCTAAATGTGGTTGCTTTCGTAGGCCATGTTGTATCCGCTGAAGGAATTAAAGTGCATCCTAGCAAGATTGAAGCCATTGTGAAATGGAAAGCACCTAAGGGTGTTGCAGAAATCAGAAGTTTCCTAGGACTAGCTGGGTATTACCGACGATTCGTGGAAGACTACTCCAGAATTATCGTACCTCTCACCAGAAAGGAGAAAAGTTTGTTTGGACCGACAAATGTGAAGAAGGTTTTCAAACATTGAAGGCCAGATTGACATCAGCTCCCATCTTGACTATTCCTATTCCAGGACAACCATTTATCTTGTATACTGATGCGTCTGGGTTGGGTTTAGGATGTGTGCTTATGCAAGGAGAACAAGTAGTTGTGTATGCCTCAAGACAACTGAAGACACATGAAAAGAACTATCCCACTCATGACTTAGAATTAGCAGCAGTAGTACATGCTGTCAAGATATGGAGACATTATTTGTATGGAGAGAAATTTCAGATTAAATCAAATCACAAGAGGCTCACTTATCTTTTTAATCAAAAGGAGTTGAACATGAGACAAAGAAGATGGCTGGAATTATTGAAGGATTTTGATTGTGATATCCAGTATCATCCAGGGAAAGCTAATGTAGTTGTTGATGCACTAAGTAGAAAGCAATGATAAAATCCCAAGGAGAGGTTAACACGACTGCGGTAATGTGTGTTACAGGGAAAGCATTCCATTATGGTAATGAGCAGTTTGTGATAGATGCACCGGGCGGATCAACCAATCAAGGTTTTATTCATCGGTTTTCAAATATGTTCGCAAGATTAAAGATTGTAGATCGTCTGACTAAGACTGCTCGTTTCATAGCTATACGACCTCAGTATACCCTAAAGAGATTAGCCAAGCTATATGTGGATAATATTGTCAGATTACATGGTGTACCTAAAAGCATTGTGTTCGATAGAGGCTCATGCTTCACCTCAAAGTTTAATGAAGGATTACAGAAGGCTATGGGTACAACACAAAAATTCAGTACTGCATTCCATCCTTAGACAAATGGACAGTCGGAGCATACCATTCATATTTTAGAAGCCATGCTTCGAGCCTATGTAATTGATTTCAAGGGATCATAGGATGAGAAACTAGCATTGATCGAGTTTGCCTATAATAACAGCTATTAGGCTACTATACAGATGTCACCCTATGAAGCATTGTATGGTAGGAAGTGTTGAACTCCTTTGTTTTGGAATGAAGTTGAAGAACGGAGTATCGTTGGACCAGAATTTGTTGAAGAGACTTGTCGAGTAGTCGACATTATCAAGGAAAGAGTTAGAACAGCTCAGAATCGTCAAAAACAATATGCAGATACTCGACGTCGAGACCTCGAATTCGTTGTAGGTGATAAGGTATTCTTGAAAGAATCACCTATGCGAGGTTTAAAACGATTCAGACAGAAAGGAAAGCTAAGTCCAAGATATGTCGGGCCGTATGAGATTCTAGCTAAACGTGGAAAAGTGGTGCATCAATTAGCACTACCCCCATCTATGTCAAGTGTGCATGATGTATTTCATATCATTACTGAAGAAGTACGTCAGAGATCCAACACACGTTTTAACAGCGGATCCACCAGGTCTAACTGATGATTTGACATTCGAAGTAGCACCAACTGAAATCACCAGCCGAAAGGTTCAACGTCTACTCAACCGTGACATTTATTATGTTAAGGTCACTTGGAGGAGCCGAGATATAGAAGAGATCACATGGGAAGAAGAGAATGTTATGCGAAAGCAATATCCTCACCTTTTCGACTCAGAAGGTATGTGTAAATTTCGAGGATGAAATTTTTAATAAGAGGGGGGAGTTGTAAGACCCATATCGAACTAACCGGTCTTACCACCTTGTACCAGGTCTACCTATCATGGTCGAGCCAAGTGGACCAAGTGCGTGAAGAAACCACAAGACCAGGTATGAAATCAACCCAAAAACAATCAATTATGAGCGTGTGGTCGCATGCCTAAACAGGTGTGACCGACCCCACCTCAAAATAGTTCAACCACATGAATTTTGGTCGTGTGGTCGGACATTTCAAAAGGTTGGGTCGACGGATTCTGCGACCCCACCTCCGACCCCACGGAACACAATCAGAAACCAAAATTAGGAAACCTTCCTAATCCAAAGGGGGTCCTTTCCTAAACTCATTAGGGCATATTATGGAGGGTTTTCTTCTATAAATAGGATGTCCCTTAGCCTCTTTCATCCTTTTAGAACTCTAATTGAAAGTGAGAGAAAGAGAAGAGAAGGAAGAGAAGGAAAATTGAAGAAGAAGGCTAAGGAGGAGGAAAATTCAGAGAAAACTCTGAATCTTCAGCAAGCATTAGGTATGAACATATTTCCCATTTTAAATTGAGAGCCTAGGATAGTTCATGAAGAAGATAAGATTAGGAGAAACCCAAATCATCCATCCATGGATAAATTTCAAGAGAATTCATGAAGGAAATTATGTGAACAATGGATGGTGTATAAAATAGTAGTTTTGAGCCATAAAACAATCATAGGAAGGACCATGATGATAAGCTAGGAATGAAATTAAGAGTGAAAGGTCAACCATAACACATGTGATCGCACGTGAGGTCGCATGATGTCCGACCCTACAAGACACACATGTCCGACCACATGCACTCAGGAAGTTTCCAGGGAGGGTGTGGTCGCACATGTGGTCGGAGTATGTCTGACCCTACCCTACGACCCCACGCCCTGTGGTCATAGCAATTGAGACCACAGGTGCTGCCCCACCTTCGACCCCTCAGTTTATGTTAGTTTAAATATATGGGAATTAATTCTAATTAAAAATCTATGAACTTGTTAGGTTTCCAAGGGGTTTAAAAGTGAATTACAAAGCTTGAACGAGGGTCTACTATCAACCAAAGGTGAGGGAACAGGACCTAAACTAATTGGCTAATAATAAACTATTTTTGTTTATTGAGTCCAATGCCATGAATGATTCTAAGCTTGTATGCGTGTATTGTGCATTTCACATGTCATCCAATATTCCTGTTATTACTGTTCATGCATATTTAATTCATTTTATTTATAACATGATGATGATGATGCTAGGAATAGGCATGTAAATGTATGTGTGTGGTTAGTATACTTGATGCGAGTGGGGCATCAGGGGGAGGGCATGACACTATGGTTCATCCTAGTCACCAGACTCTAGCTCTATCTCTACTCAAGTCTTGTCCACTAACATCGTCGTATCGCCATTACCTTAACAGAACTATTACGTCGTAGGGCATCAGGGGAGGTGGTCTCGGACCGTGTAGTCTCTGACTCTGCTGGGGGGCCATAACTCTATCTCTATGGACGTATTGAGGGATGCTGGGGTGAGGCCTTGGATACATGTTTGACATTAGGATTGGTTAGTTGCGAGCCCAGTTCGCAAGCCCTCGCCAATAGGGGCTTACATATTGGTATGGATCAGGGGAAGTGTCATGCGATGTTTGATCTGGGCACTTTAGCTCTATCTCTATTCCATGGTGGGTGCATGCAGGACGGAAATGGTGTTTGATCCATTGGGCGGCTTCACACACTCGTGTATAGAGGTGCGGCGGCCACCTATCCTTTCTATTGCACATTGCAAACTTATGAACCAGACCAAAGATATGAATTGAATGCATGCATATGTTTGTTCCATTGTTTTGTTTACTCACTGAGCCATGATGTGTGCTCACCCTTTCGACGTCGAATATTTTTAGTTGATGATGCAGGTCCTACTGTGGAAGATTACATGAATGCTTCGATATACGGTCATGTTGCGGCGATGGATACAGAAGCTTTGATGGAGTCGCATGATTCATCGTGTGAGTGCAACTCATGCGTCTTTGATTAGATTTATTTTGTTGGATTATTAAGAACATGTAATTGATTAATTTATTTTATTTTATGTCTTAGTCATTTGGAGATAATTAGATAATTTATGTTATCACTATTAGATTCTCAGTTCATTAATTTTAAAGACTTCCGCTATTGTTTATTTACTCTGACTATGGTTGTGGGTGTGTATGATTTAAGTAAAAAGACACAGCTTATTCGAGATCTTGGTTGAACCATTGGATCATAAACGGTTCATCACACCATTCTGGTTGGTGCAGAATTGGGGTGTGACACAACAGGAGGTCTTGAGTGGAGTCACAGACCTAATGAGGTTACTACTCAAGAAGTTCAACATATACAGTTGTAAGTTCTACAGCATGGAGGATCTCTAGAAAGCAAGCATAGCATCTAGATAAATTGCAAAGCAATGCATAATGGGCCACTTTTGTCTTCGGCCTCAATCATTCACAATCTCGGCTGAAGAGGGGCATCTGTAAGCACCCCATTTTTGCCATCCCAACTAAACAAAATTCTACTGGTGTGTGGACAAAGGAAGAGAGATGAGTGAAAGTTTGGATTTTTTACTACGACTTCGAGACAGTTTTTGGTGGATCCCATAGCAAGGTCATGGGCTATAACCTAGATGGATGCATAGGTCATGGAATTATCTTCGAAATGAGACCAAAGTCGCTCAATTCTGATATCCAATGAAAAACATATGGTCATTTTAATCCGATGATGCGTACAAGGGGGTTATTTGAAAATAATATTAAAATCCTAGGGGCTTTCAAGCAAATTATCGTAAGTTGAATTGATCGAACTTCAAATCATCATATCTTGACTGTCTTACGTCTGAATCATGTGGTTTAAGTGTCAATATACTTTATTTTCAGTCCTCTTCAAAATAGAAGTGAAGAATCTCGGGCAGAAGCCATCGGTGGGTCCCATGCAAGCTTCCATGCAAAATTGTCGATAGAACTTCAATCCTTCGTAACTTGATCATCTAACGTCAGATTCAGATGATTCATTATTCTTCATTTTTGGTGTTCTGCAAAGTGGACATGAAAATTTTGGGATAGACGTCTCCGAAGGGTCCCATGCAAAATTGCAAGCCGAAATGACCATTTATTCTTTAGAAATTTATATTTTGGTCACCCCACATCCAAATCAGTTGATTCTAATTTCAGTTTATTCTATTTTTTATTCTTTACAGTGTGAATGTGGAATATTTGAGATAGGGTCGTTAGAGAATCCCGTGAGGATTTGTAGCCAAAATAGCTCATAAAATGATAGAGAAAAACCCAGTTAACCTAGCTCAGCCTAGGTCAGTCCATCCTTGTCTAGTTCAAGTCAGTCCGGACATAATTGGTTTAGTCCATGTGTGTATGCATTATGTACATTATATCTATGTATAATACAATGTACTATATTATATATATATATATATATATATATATATATATATATATATGTTATTTTGTAGTATACATATTACACATATTATAATGTATAATGTATGGTAAGAGGAGCTGGCCGTGGCTATATAGGAGAGAGAGGGATCTAAGTGGGTTGGTTTGAGTCACAAAAAGGAAAGAAAAGAAGACCCTGGATATGAAAATTAAGTTGAAAAGAAATAAAATAGAGTTAAGGTGTTGTCATTCTATGGAAGGAAAGGACCAATAGTGAGAGGATAGAAAGAAGAAGAAACTAAGAAGGAAAGGAAACAGAGGGTGGAAAGAGGATCAAGAGAGAGAGAGCCGTGAGAAACTTTCAAGGAAAATTAAAAAAAAAAAGGAAAAAAGATAGAGATCAAGGATTTTGTTTTAGGAAAGGAAAGAAAAATCGAATTGAAAAGGAAGAGGAGAAGAGTCGGTTGGACTCCAAAACAAAAAATATATATATAATAGAAAGATAGGAAAACCAATTAAAAAAAGAAAAAAAGAAAAAAAGAAAAAAAGAGGAAAGAAAAATAAAATCGATTGAGATGGAAAGAGAGGAGGGAGATTAGAATGGAAAGAAAAGATCGAGAGAAGGGGAGGGGAGGATAGATATGGAAAGAAAAGATCGGTAAGATAGAAGAAGGGGAGTTTCAGAGAAAAGAAATCTGAAAAAGGAAGAAAAAAAAAAGATCAATCGAGAGGGAGGAGAGACCAATGGAGAGATTCAGGAGAGAGGGAGGGGAGTTTCAAAGAAAAGAAATCTGAGAAAGGAAGAATAAGGAAAAGAGGGATCGGTGAGGAAGAAAAAGAGAGACTGGAGAACAAAAAAAGGAGAGATCGGACTGAAGAGGGGAAGCTGGAGAGAGGGAGCAGAGCCAGTAGCTAAGGAGAAAAAAAATAATGAGAGAAAGAGATCGAGAGAAAAAAAAAACAAAAGGAGGCGAGAAATAGAGAGCTACGAGAGAGAAGGAAGAAGGAGAAGTAAAGCTGGGAGCAGGAGAGAAAGGGCAGAGAGAAAAGAGAGGTATGCATCCTACTCTACCTGCTTAAACCCCACGGCACCATCTGTGCATCCATGCACCGATTTACTTACCACCTGTCCAGCACACTCAAGCTCAGCCACCAGACCTACTACACTCGATATAGACTTTTGCTCACTGCTAATCTCTCCACCATTACATAACCCACAAACCTAAAACCACCTGCACACCCACTTCAGACCTACCACCGATTCTACAACCCAACTCCAAACCCTACATCTAAATCCCAGCTTGCAATTTGTCATTACCCAGCCTCCATACTCCATTATCCTAAATACCAGATACTGCAACAGATACAGGCTAGCAATACAGGCTGCCAATACCTGATCCCATTGTTACCCCATATCCACCATACCCCCACTGCTGCAAATTCCCAAGCATTCCACAGAACCGACAACACTAACCTCCACAACCCTCCATATACCTTACTCACTTCCACCTGTCACCGTTGTAACAAACATCTTCCACATCTGTTCAGTCCATCACAACCCTTCGTAGAACCCAACAACCTGCTCGTCAACACACACTCCTCCCTATTCACTTTTACGCCACTACACTGCTACTGTACACCTCCACATACCTCTGGCAGACATGAACAAAGCAACCCCAAAACCTACTGATCACACCTATCTGCTACATAAATCGAACACCAGACTCTGATCCAATTATCATTCCAAGCTTCATTATCACCACCCACAAAACCCATCGACACTACCATCAAACCGACATGCACAATCCCCACCATACCTGCAACACTAAACCCTCAACCTGTCCATGACCTTAATCCATTCCATCAACTGGTCCACCTATTTTTTAAACCTGCAAGCCGCTCCACCATCGCCCTACCTAATCAGCACCACTATTACCACTCGCACTGCCTTACTTCCACCATTTGTCCATCTTCATGCTCACACCCGTCGGCTAGATCTCACTCTACTTAAAGAACCAGCTTCAAATCCTCACTTGTAACCGAATACCTAATACCCAGCAAAACACCAATCGTAACCTGCACCTCCACTTTAAGTTCCAGCCTAAACCCCAACACCTGTAACTACCCCCACTTCATCATCACTCTACCTAAAACTGCACCTAATACCTACCCAAACTCAACAACCCGTAACCACCCTGCTACTACAGTTACTATCCGACCATCTCCCAGAGAGCCTGTAAAACCTTTGCAGGGAAGCCTAATCAGAACCCAAAAATCCTAATCATTCTCCACCATTAATCTGATCTGATCACTCCCATTAAACTTGCACCCTCTGATCTCAGCCTTTGATCTCTGATCAGCATCACACTCTTGATATTTCCCAATAAATCTGAACCATTAGTAATGTGTTGATTTTGATCATTGATCTAATTATATGTGATTTTGATTTAATTTTTTTATCATTGATCCTATCATATGTGATGTTGATTTAATTTTGGTTACTGGTATAATTTGAGCCCTTGATCTCCCCATCTGAGCCATTAACTTTAATCAAATATAATCATGATGATGATAATTTAATCTCAGCCACTCAATTTGATCAACCCATGATCTGAGCCAATGATTTTAATTTGATGATGTGATGAGTTTAAATTTAATTTCAGCCATTGATTGCAACCAGATGACGATCTAATGATGTGTTTAATCTGAGCCATGAAAGTCTGATTTACTGATGTTGATATGATCTAAATTGTTAATCTTGATCTTGAATTAATTTAAACCGTCGATCAAATATGATCTTGATCACATTGATGATGATCGATTACATCAAGTTTGAGTAGTCGATCAAATATGATCTTGGTCACATTGTTGATGATCGATGCTTGATTAATGCTCTCACATGCTTACTGCTATATTTGGAATGTTCTCAAATGCTGTTTTGGATTACTCATATGCCATATTTGATGCTATATTCTCACATGCTTTGATTGATTCACATGTTTACTGCTATGTTTGGATTGCTCACATGCTCCTTGCCATATTTGTATTGTTCACACTCCATATTTGGATGCTCATCTGATTACTGTTATATTTGGAGGCACACTACTATGTTTGGATTGTTTACAAATGCTATATCTATATCCATTGCCATGTTTCGATTGCTCACATGCTATATTGGACACATTGTCATATTTGAATGCTTACCTGATACACACTGCTATGTTTGGAGATACAATTGCATAAATCTTAAGTACAAACCATATAGGGAAAGGGGAAACCCTAAAATGGAAAGAGTTAAATAAAAGGGGCATGATACCCTAGAAAACCTGAAGAGTTGAACAAAAGGGACAGGACACCCTAGAAACCCTAAACAAATAAATTGTAGGGATAGGCAAACCGATAAACCTAAGTGAGAAATTTTAGGGATAGGCAACCCGATAAACCTAAGAGATGAAATTATAGGGAAAGGTAACCCGATAAAACTAAGTAAGAAATTGTAGGGATAAGCAACCCGATAAACCTAAGTGAGAAATTGTAGGGATAGACAACCCGATAAACCTAAGAGATGAAATTGTAGGGATAGACAACCCGATAAACCTAAGAGATGAAATTGTAGGGATAGGCAACCCGATAAACCGAAGAGAAATTGTAGGTATAGGCAATCCAATAAACCTAAGAAATGAATTGTAGGGATAGGCAATTCGATAAACCTAAAATTGGAAGGAGTTGGGTTGATATATCCCTAAATCTAACCATTATAACATTTTGAACTACGTCACACCTGATTTCTAGGTCAAACCCTATAATACGTAGGCAATTTGGGAGTCCCAAATACGGTACAAAGCTACCCATCAACCTTCCATCCAGCATCAACTTCAACTTGAACAATGAATTTAATTGAAGCATATGCATAAACCACTTCCATAATTTTTAATCACAAAACCCATTTGGAACTACGTTTTGGACTTGATTTCCACAATTTGAATACGTAGGACATTTGTGATGTTTTGGACGTCTCAAATTCAGTCCTAGACCGAACCATCATTTGGTTTGATTCATTGTATAGTACTGTATAATATTGTTTGTTTATTTACTTCATAACATGATTGGCTGAACCTAGCAACTTGGTTAAAGACATCCCCCATTGAATCCTAGTCATCCAGTTGACCAAGCACAGTCAAAATTATAGTCTAAGGAAAGTATAGGAGGCCGATATTGATCTGGTAGTTTGGGTGCCTAACACCTTTCCATAATCGTACCTTGAATACTTAGTCGATCTCTTGCAGACCAAAGAACTGATACATTGGGTCATGAGTCAATAGAAGTCTTAACTTAGGGTGAGGCTGCATTTTTAGAGGTCCTAGACCGTAATCTAGGTGGTGACTCCAACAGGACATTGATCTTCATTGATACATCATTTCATCCCGAGGAGGATCCTTTCTCATTTGTCCTCACAACAGTCTAATAATGTTATCCCCATATAGCTTAGCTAGTCTCTCTAAAGTATATTGAAGTCGTATAGCAATGAAGTGAGCCGTCTTTGTAAGGGGATCAACAATCACCCAAACTGCATCAACTGATCTGGGAGTCAGTGGTAAACCAGTGATGAAGTACATAGTGATGCAATCTCATTTCCATGCTAGCTCAAGCAATGGCTGTAGTAAGCCTGCTGGTCTTTGTCTTTCAACCTTTACTTGCTGGAAATTTAGACACTGGAACACGTGCCTAACCACATCCGCTTTCATTCCTCTCCACCAGTACAATCTCTTCAGATCATGGTACATTTTAGTGCTTTTAGGATGTACCAAATACATAGTGGAATGGTCTTTTAACATTATTTTATCTCTAAGGTCTAAGTCTTCACTTTCAGGTATACATAATCTTCCTCTGTATCTCAGTACCTTATTTGGATCCAAGGTAAAGTCAGGATTTGACTTACCCTTCACCAAATCTTCTCGTACAGTTCTTAGATATGGGTTTTGTAGAACTGTTACTTTCAGTTCGTCTGTCATATCGAGAAAAATCTTCAGTGCGACGAACATAAGCAAAAAACTTATGGATTAGTCCTTGTTCTATAGGATCGTCTGGAGACTCCAATGTGTGTTTCACCATATCACTTTCAGCAGTTGATACCGTGGAAACTAGAGCAGCACTTGTACTAGATTCTCCTTCTGGCATCAATATTCCTTTTTTGCTCAATGCGTTTGTAGCTACATTGGCCTTTCCAGGATGATACTGAATATCGCAATCATAATCCTTCAGAAGTTCCAACCACCTTCTTTGTTTCATGTTTAACTCCTTCTGAGTGAAGAGGTAGGTAAGGCTCTTATGATCCAACTTGTTCTAAAATTTCTCACCATACAGGTAATGTCTCCAAGTTTTAATTGCATGAATCACCGCTGCAAACTCCAAGTCATGCGTAAGGTAATTCTTCTTGTGCTCCTTCAGTTGCCTTAAAGCATAAGAAATCACTTATTCACTTTGCATCAACACACATCCCAAACCCAATCCAGAGGCATCGGTATATAGGGTAAAGGGCTGTCCTGGTATCGGAATGGTCATGATGGGAGTTGATATCAACTTTTCCTTCAGTGTCTGGAAACATTCTTTACACTAATTGGTCCAAATAAATTTTTCTCCTTTCTTGGTTAACTTGGTAAGAGGCATTGCGATCCTTGAGTATTCCTCTATGAATTATTTGTAGTAACCAGTTAAACCCAAGAAACTTCTAATCTCCGTAATATTCCTAGGCGCTTCCTACACTACAATTGCTTCTATCTTGCTGGGGTCAACCTTTATCCCTTCTGATGATACCACGTGACCCAAGAAAGTCACCTCGTTCAACCAGAACTTACATTTCTTGAATTTGTCATAAAGCTTCTCCATTCTCAGCCGTTGTAAGGCTGCTCTAAGATCCGTCGCATAAGTCTCTTTTTCTTTGGAATAAACTAGAATATCGTCTATGAAAACTATGACCTATGTGTCCAGCATGTCTTGGAACACTTGGTTCATAATCTCCATAAAGGATGCAGTAACTCATAATGTCTATACTTTGTCCTAAAGGCTGTCTTCGGAATGTCACTTCCTTTAATCTTCAGTTGATGATATCCTAACCATAGATCGATCTTAGAGAACACCTTTGCACCTTGTAACTAATCGAACAAGTCATTAATCCGAGGTAATGGATATCGGTTATTGATGGTGAGCTTGTTCAATTCTTGGTAGTCTATGTATAGTTGAACACTACCATCCTTTTTCTTTACTAATAACACTGGTGCTCCCCATGGTGAAATACTTGGTCAGATAAAACCCTTGTTCAATAACTCCCGTACCTAAGTCTTCAGTTCCTTCAGTTCTGTAGGAGCCATTTGGTATGGTGCCTTAGACATTGGTGTTAACCCTGGCAGCAAGTCTATCACAAACTCAGTCACTCCATCAGGTGGCAACTCGGGTAAGTCTTCTGGAAATACATCCAAAAAATTCCTGTATGACTTCAATATCTTCCATCCTTGGTGCTTCCTTGGTAATATCCACTACAAACACCAGATATCCAACTCTCCCCTTTTTAAGGCATCTCTTCGCCTTAAGTGCAAAGAGAATAAGCTTCCATTTACGAGGAAGTTTGGTTCCAATGAAACAAAATTCTACACCGTCCTTGCCCCTGAATGAAAACTTATTCTCTGCGCAAAGCAAACTCATGGAATGCTGAGATAACCAGTCCATCCCTAAGATGACATAAAAGTCTGCCATCTTGAGCTGAACTAGATTCGCATCCAAACTTTGTCCATTAATAAGAACTAGACACGGTCCATAACATTCATCTAACACAACCACTACACCCAATGGAGATCTTACTAACAAATTTTGGTTTAAAGGATTGGGGGGTATGTCCAATTTCTTTTCAAATGAGATGGACACAAAAGAATGGATAGCCCCAGAGTCAAAAAGAACTCTGGTGAGTACACTAGCTATGGTTATAGTATCTGTAGTTTTTGTCACACCCTAATTCCGTACTATTCAGAATGGTGTGATGAACCGCTAGCAAACCAACGGTTCAACCAGGATCTCGAGTAGGCTATCCCACATATGATAAACCAAAACACATTCCACATTAATCAGAGGTAATAAAGTAAATAGCGGAAGTCTTACAGATAATGAACTGAGGTCTAATCATGATAAATAATTAATATTCTATTTATTTTCAAGTAACCAAAACATAATTTAATACATATTACAATATCCAAATACGAAAACTAAACACTAAACGTATCCACCGTTGAAACGCTTGCTTAACGAACCATGTTCGTCCTCCACAGCTTGCTCATTCATAGCCTCCACCCGTTCATATGTTGGCGTGTAGACATAATCTTCAATCATAGTACCTGCAACATCATAAACTAGAAGAATTTGCACGCGCGAGGGTCAGCTCTCCAACTTGAGCTCAATGAGAAAACAAAACAATGCAACAATCATATGCATGCGATCAATTCATATCCGTGGTCTGGTTTATAGTTTACAATGTACTATAGAAAGGGTTGGAGGTCAAAGGTTAACGTTTATTGACCCCTCCTCTATACACAGGGTGTGGAAGCCCGCCCAAAGGTTAACGTTTATTGTCATCCCCATCCACCCTACCATGAACATTGTACAACAAAGGTTAACGTTTATTGTTGTACAGTGCCATACCAACACGTAAGCCCCTACTGGCAAGGGCTTGCAAACTGGGCTCGCAACTAACCAATCCTAATGCCAAACAGTGTATCTAAGGCCTCACCCCAGCATCCCTCAGAACGCCCATAGAGATAGAGCTAAGGCCCCCCGATAGAGTCAGAGATACAAGGACCGAGACCACCTCCCCTGATACTCTACGACGTAATAGTTCTGCTAAAGTAATGGCGATTCGACGATGCTAATGCACAAGACTTGAGTTAGAGATAGAGCTAGAGTGCTGAGGCCCGGCCTATGACACTCCCCCTGATACTCGCTGGCATCAAGCACACCAACCACACACATACATTCACATGCCTATTTCTATCATCATGGTCATTATCATGTTATAAACAATAAGGAAAATATGCATGAACAATAAATAAAAATATTGGATGACATGTTGAATGCACATTACAAGCATGTTCGCATAGAATCAAGCATAGCATTGGACTCAAGAAATAAAAACAATTTGTTATTAATCAATTAGTTTAGGTCTTGTTCCCTCACCTTTGCTTGTTTGTAGGTCCTCTTTCAAGCCTTAAGAATCACCTTTATATCAATAATATATCACTAGAAGACCTAACAAAGTCGATAAAATTTAATTAGAATTTATTCTAATTTTAACAGCTTGCTGTTAATTGGGGGTCGATGCCAGGGTCGAAGGTTCCATCGACTCTGGGTGCGACCACCCCTTTCCCTGGGTTTCCCGAATGCTGGGGGTCGATGCTAGGGTCGGATGTTTCATCGACCCTAGGTGCGACCCCCCATGGTTTGAGTCGAAAATATCAAATTTCATCTATTCTTTCATGTTTGGGTCCTATGGCTACCTTCTATAGTCCATTCCATACATGTTTTATGGTTTAGAACTATTCATTATGCACCTACATGGTTTTAATGATCTCCTCTATGGTTTCCATTGAAACCTAACCATGGATGGATGATTTGGGTTTCTCTTAGATCATACCCTCTTCATTATCTACACTAAGGTCTTTAGAAATTCATGGAAATAGTATCCATACCTGAGAAGTATGCTTCTTCCTCTGAATCCCTTCTCTTTGGTCTTCTTCTCCACTTTCCTTCTCTTCTCCTTCTCTTCCTTCTCTTATCTTTCTCTCAATCTACTTAGGGTTATAAAAGGAGTGAAAGAGACTTAGGGACGTCCTATTTATAGAGTAAAACCTCCCAAAATAAGTCTCATTGAGTTTAGGAAAGGTTCCAATTGAAATTAGAAAAGTTTCCTAATTTTCGGTTCGTGCTGTTTTTACCGATTACCGGGGGTAGATGGAGGGGTCGATGGGGGGGTCGGACAATCCGAGACCCCTGCGACCCCTGGTCACTGGTCGATGGTGGGGGTCAATGGGGGGGTCGGACCTGCCTGTTTAGGCATGCGACCTTACCCTCATTTTGACTATTTTTGAGTAAAATTTCATATTGGGTCTTGAGTTTCTTCACACACTTGGTCCACTTGGCTCGACCATGATATGTAAACGGGTCACGACACAAAATGTAAGGTTAGACCGGGTTCGTGGCGTGCGGGTCGTACAACTCCACCACCTTTAAAAGAAATTTCGTCTTCGAAATTTGAACGTACGGATCTTACAACTCCTCCCTCCTTAAAATAAATTTTGTCCTCAAAAGTTGAATTTAGGTGGGAATTCTATTTCTGCATTGCATCTTCTTCTTTCCATGCCATCTTCTCTACGTCTTGTCTTCGCCAGATTATCTTCATATAATAACTATCCCAGTTTTTGAGATGTTGTACCTTCCAACTAGTGAACTAGGCTGGTACCACTTCAATAGTTAAATATTCTATCTAATCCAGTGATTCCGTGGTCAATACCCTTGATATGGATCTCCAATGTACTTCTTCAATAGAGACACACGAAATACATCATGCACACTAGAGATGGATAGCGGTAACGCTAATTGATATGCAACTTTTCTACGTCTCTCCAAAGTTTATAAGATCCAACACATATATAGAATACAACTTTCCCTTCTTGTCTAATCGTTTCAAACTACGCATAAGTGATTTCTTCAAGAACACTTTGTCCCTTATGGCGCACTCAAGGTCTTGGTGTCTCTTCTGACATCTTGAGCTATCCCACCCCTTTTCTTTGATCTTGTTTGCCACTCGATAGTTTTATTCATTAAACTTAGGTCTCAAAATTCTTCATTCACCGACTTTATTCCAAAATAAAGGAATTTGACATTTCTACCGTACCATGCTTCATTGGTAACATTAACATGGAAGCTTAGTAGCAACTTCAATTCACGGTAACTTCTCAACTCAAGTTCCTTGAAATCAATTTTACAAGCTTGGAGCATATCTCTTAGGATCTGTATAGTCCGCTCCGACTGTCCGTCGGTTTAAGGTAAAATGCGGTACTAAACTTCAACTTTGTTCCCATTGTTTTCTATAGATTCTCCCAAAACTTTGGGATTAAGCATGAGCCTTTGACCGACATTAGGTTCTCAAGCATACCATTCAATATGGAAATACTATCCACATATAGCTTAGTTAGCCGCTCCAAAGCATACCGAGGTTGTATAGCAATAGAATGAGCTATTTTCATAAGGCGATCAACAATCACCCATACTGCGTTAACCGATCTAGGAGTCAGTGGCAACTCGGTGACATAGTTCATTGTAATACTGTAGTTCCACTTTCAAACTGGCTCCAATAGTGGTCGTAGTAAGCTACGTTGGTCTTTGTCTTTCAGCCTTTACTTGCTGATAATTCAGACACTGGAACACGCACTAACCACATTTGTTATCATTCCTCTTTACTAATGCAATCTCTTCAGGTCATGATACATATTGGTACTCCAGGATGTACTGAATATTGAGTACAATGGACTCTTATCATTATCCTCTTCATAATATCCGAGTCTTTATCTTAGTGTATTCAGAATCTACCTCTGTATCTGAGTACCATCTCCGCATCCCAAGTAATTCAAGGTTGGGTTTTCCTTTTTCTAACTCTGCTTACACCGTTCTTATTTATGGATCTCACAAAATTACTACTTTTACTTCATCCATCAATTTAGAAATGATCATTAATGTCACAAGCACAGCCAAATTATTGCTCCATAATTCATCCATAAGTTCTCGCTCAATTGGATCATCACTAGCTTATATTATATGTTACTCTTCTTCCAAATCTGAATCTGTTGCTGCGGAACATAAGGCAGCATTTATACTGGGTCCTTCCTTGGACTTCATAATTCCCTTTTTGCTTATGGTCTTAGTTACTTCATTAGTCTTGCTCGAGTGACACTAAATATCGCAATCTTAATCCTTCAATGTTCTAACCATCTTTTCTGCTTCATGTTCAACTCTTTCCGATGAAGAGATAAATAAAATTTTTGTAATCCGATCTAATCTGAAATTCTCCTCCGTATAGATAATGTCTCCAAGTCTTGATTGCATAATTCATCACTGGTAATTCCCAATCATGAGTAGGGTAATTCTTCTCATGCTTCTTCAGTTTTCATGAAACATATGAAATCGCTTGTTTACCATGCATCAACCCGCATCCTAGATCCAATCCGAAAGCTTCGATGTATAGGGTCAAAGGTTCCCTTGGTGTCCGAATGATTAATATGGGAGTTGATATCAACCATTCTTCACACTTGTCATTCCAATTAAACTCATCTCCCTTCCTGGTTAGCTTGGTAAGAGGTTTTACGATTTTAGAGTGGTCCTCCAAAAATCGTCTGTAATAACTAGCTAAACTCAAGAAACTTCTGATCTTCGCAATACTCTTTAGGTGTTTCTCACCATATGATTACCTCTATCTTAATAGGTTCCACTTTAATCCCTTTTTATGATGCTACGTGATCTAAGAAGATCATTTTGTTTAATCATGTCTCATATTTCTTGGACTTGACATGAAGCTTTTCACTTCTCAGCTGTTGTGAAGCTGTTCTAAGATCCGTTGTATGAGTTGCTTCATTCTTGGAATAAACCAAAATGTCATCTATGAAAACTATGACCGACGTGTCCAACAGGTCATGAAACACCCAGTTCGTTAGTTCCATAAAAGACGTAAGGTCATTGGCTAATCCAAACGTCATAATCAAGTACTCATAATGTCCAATCCCGATTCTAAAAGCTATCTTCAAGATATTTCTGTCCAAAATTCTTCAGCTGATGATATCTTGACTGAAGATCAATCTTAGAAAATACATTTGCTCTTTGCAACTGTTTAAACAAGTCATCGATCCGAGGTGATAGATCTCGATTCTTGATCGTGAGCTTGTTTGATTCTCGGTTGTCTATACGCAGACAACACTATCATCCTTCTTCTTCACGAATTGGCACTCCCCTTGATGCAATACAGCTGATTAGAACCCTTGTCTAATAACTCCCATAGTTGAGTCTCAATCCCTTCAACTCCATAGAAGCTACTCTATAGGTGCCTTTGACACAAGTATCGTCCTTGGCAACAAGTCGATGACGAACTCGGTCATATGATCAGATGGTAACCCAAATAAGTCTCCTGAAAACACATCAGGAATTTATGCATCACATCAATATCTTTCATATGTGGTGCTTCTTTGGTAACGTATACCATAGATACCATATATCCAACTTCTTTCTCTTCAAAGCATCTCTTGGCCTTTAGCATAGAGAGGATCAGCTTTCACTTCTTGAGCAAATTACTTCCAATAAAACTAAATTATATGTCATCTCTATTCTTGAATGATAACCTCTTCTATACACATAATCACTTGTAGAGTGTTGAGACAACCAGTCTATCCCCAAGATGACGTCAAAGTCTGCCATCTCAAGTCTAATTAGGTTGCATCCAAATTCCATCCATCCATATGATTCGGACATTATCCATAACACTCATCTAATGCAACATTTAGTCCAAAAGGGCTTGAACTTGCAAAATCTGGTGTAAGGGTCTTAAGAGTTTGCCTAGTTTCTTCATCTCTTATGATTTTTCAAAGATTATCGTCAAAATCTCATATCCCAAATCTATTTATAAGAATTAAGGTATATGCTTATAATTTCATTAATTCAGCCAAACTCTTTTAGTCTTTTCTTAATCATCTCACTCAATATTGGGCATAACTCAGTATTACTTATACTGAATACTATCAATGTTACGATTTTTGACTTTATCCTTGTATCCACTCTTAGATTTTTCTTTAGGAATCTTCTACCTTGTCAAAGTTCATACCAATATAACCATCTTTAACTTTACTTGAGTGCTATCTATTTCTTTACTGGCTACCCTTGATAGTTCTCACTTTTGCTCATGCACTCTTTTATAGACATAACTCATATCCATCCATTCAGCAATCTCAAAATAGATTCTCCATTACTTTATCTGAGGTCTCTTGGCTATAGAATCTTAATCTGAATCCAATCATCTTTCTTTCAATAATTCAATTATCACTAAACATCTTATCAATGGATGTCGAGAAATATAAGAATCAAAATGTTTATCCAAAACAATTCATTTTCTTCTTTCAATTTAGTATGACGACAAACACTTTCTTTATCTAATGAACTTAGGATTAAAGGATCAGGAGTAAATCTATGGTAATCCATCCGGCATCAAAAGATCGTCAAGTTACACGATGGTCCAAATACATGAAAATAAAGGTTTTACAGTTCTTAACCTCATGGTTACAGGTTCTATTGAGTATATATAATGCCATTGGTCAAGGCACTATAGGAATAAATCTGGAGAAGATTTTTGTACATCAGTAAATCAGGTAAAATCGAAAAGATGTATGCTCAACATGATTAAACATTTAACTGTTCATCAGTTCATATCTCTGTTCATGTTGTCGATCATGAGAGTGGCTTAGATTGGTATAATCAAGACTAATACTAAAGAAACAATATCTATAACTCCAATTGACAGGTTAAATCAATAAGGTCAAGGTACGAGAAATTAAAATCTGGTATGTGCATCCTCTATAATCATAAGAGTAAATCAATAATGCACCGCATCCTATATAAATATATCTAGTTACATGGCCACAATAGATTTGATCATTTGCTGAAAACGTTTAAGGCTTCATCTTCAGAAAATGTTCCTCAATCCTTGGTCAGATCATTTTGTCATGATGCAGCTATCCCATACATCGGTGGCTGATAAGGGTAACCACCTTGATACACTGCTTGTTATGCACCAAGCTTCTGCACTGGGATGTACATTACACGGTCTTGCTGTATGGTATGCACTGTGTTATAGCTAACAGGTGTTGGGGTATAGTGTTGCTACCAATTGGTACCGTACTTGGTCTGACTCGGAGGTGTTTATGTAACATCAGCAACTTGGGTAGTCCAGGTGATTGGCTGGAGTGGCCTAGTTGTTCACCTCCTTTGATTCACTCTATTATCATTATCTAGCATCTGCTCAGATGAGTTTTCGTTACCCATTCTCAACCCAGATAGTGGTGGGGTCAAGTTGCAACATCCTCTTCTTGCTTAGTGGGCAATAGATCAGCTTGTAATGGATCTCACTCTGAGTCTCCACATCACCCAGGAGTATAGCTTTATCTTCTTTATAATTGCTCTTATTCATAATGTGTGGCCATTATTCTCCTATCTCTATTGGATTCAGCCCGAGATCTTTCCCTTTACATCTACAGGGATTTAGGCATTACTAGCCATTTTTCTTCTTTCTCTGTTATACATCGAGATTCACATCTTGTGAGTACCAACTCGGTATTTTTCTGTTGTACAGATGCTTCCTTCTTGTTACTGTACTATATCACTTGTATACTTAGATAACTATCCAACTTATAGATAATACTCAATATTATTGGTTTATCAGGATAAGTTTTGGTCTTCCCTTTCTGTTTGAGTGTATATATATGGTTCCACCTTTTATATGTACATTATTGTCTTGTTTAAGTTCTGTCTCAACCAACACAGGTGCTTATTGTGTGTTTGTATTAAAGCTTTTAATTTATCCTAACTCAGTTCATGGACTCTAGTGGAAGTATTCAGGTTTCATGGGAAGGCCTGAGAGAGCTCTGATACCAAGTTGTCACACCCCAATTTCGCACTATTCAGAATGGTGTGATGAATCGCTAGCAAACCAACGGTTCAACCAGGATCTCGAGTAGGTTATCCCACATATGATAAATCAAAACACATTCCACATTAATCAGAGGTAATAAAGTAAATAGCGGAAGTCTTACAGATAATGAACTGAGGTCTAATCATGATAAATAATTATTATTTCATTTATTTTCAAGTAACCAAAACATAATTTAATACATATTACAATATCCAAATACGAAAACTAAACATTAAACGTATCCACCGTCGAAACGCTTGCTTAACGAACCATGTTCGTCCTCCATAGCTTGCTCATTCATAGCCTCCACCCGTTCATATGTTGGCGTGTAGACATAATCTTCAATCATAGTACCTGCAACATCATAAACTAAAAGAATTTACACGCGTGAGGGTCAGCTCTCCAACTTGAGCTCAGTGAGAAAACAAAACAATGCAACAATCATATGCATGCGATCAATTCATATCTGTGGTCTGGTTTATAGTTTGCAATGTGCTATAGAAAGGGTTAGAGGTCAAAGGTTAACGTTTATTGACCCCTCCTCTATACACAGGGTGTGGAAGCCCGCCCAAAGGTTAACGTTTATTGTCGTCCCCATCCACCCTACCATGAACATTATACAACAAAGATTAACGTTTATTGTTGTACAGTGCCATACCAACACGTAAGCCCCTGCTGGCGAGGGCTTGCAAACTGGGCTCGCAACTAACCAATCCTAATGCCAAACAGTGTATCCAAGGCCTCACCCCAGCATCCCTCAGAACGCCGATAGAGATAGAGCTAAGGCCCCCCGGTAGAGTCAGAGACTACAAGGACCGAAACCACCTCCCCTGATACTCTATGACGTAATAGTTCTGCTAAAGTAATGGTGATACGACGATGTTAATGCACAAGACTTGAGTTAGAGATAGAGCTAGAGTGTTGAGGCCCGGCCTATGACACTCCCCCTGATACTTGCTCGCATCAAGCACACCAACCACACACATACATTCACATGCCTATTCCTATCATCATGGTCATTATCATGTTATAAACAATAAGGTAAATATGCATGAACAATAAATAGAAATATTGGATGACATGTTGAATGCACATTACAAGCATGTTCGCATAGAATCAAGCATAGCATTGGACTCAAGAAATAAAAACAGTTTGTTATTAACCAATTAGTTTAGGTCTTGTTCCCTCACCATTGCTTATTTGTAGGTCCTCTTTCAAGCCTTAAGAATCACCTTTATATCAATATTATATCGCTAGAAGACCTAACAAAGTCGATAGAATTTAATTAGAATTTATTCTAATTTTTACAGCTTGCTGTTAACTGGGGGTCGATGCCAGGGTCGAAGGTTCTATCGACCCTGGGTGCGACCACCCCTTTCCCTGGGTTTCTCGAATGCTGAGGGTCGATGCTAGGGTCGGATGTTCCATCGACCCTAGGTGTGACCCCCCATGGTTTGAGTCAAAAATATCAAATTTTGTCCATTATTTCATGTTTGGGTCCTATGGCTTCCTTCTATAGTCAATTCCATACATGTTTTATGGTTTAGAACTATTCATTATGCACCTACATGGTTTCAATGATCTCCTCCTTGGTTTCCATTGAAACCTAACCATGGATGGATGATTTGGGTTTCTCTTAGATCATACCCTCTTCATTATCTACACTAAGGTCTTTAGAAATTCATGGAAATAGTATCCATACCTGAGAAGTATGCTTCTTCCTCTGAATCCCTTCTCTTTGGTCTTCTTCTCCACTTTCCTTCTCTTCTCCTTCTCTTCCTTCTCTTCTCTTTCTCTCAATCCACTTAGGCTTGTAAAAGGAGTGAAAGAGGCTTAGGGACGTCCTATTTATAGAGTAAAACCTCCTAAAATAAGTCTCATTGAGTTTAGGAAAGGTTCCAATTGAAATTAGGAAAGTTTCATAATTTTTGGTTCGTGCTGTTTTTATCGATTACCGGGGGTCGATGGGGGGTCGGACAATCCGAGACCCCTACGACCCCTAGTCACGGGTCGATGGTGGGGGTCGGACCTGCCTGTTTAGGCATGCGACCCTACCCTCATTTTGACTGTTTTTGAGTAAAATTTCATATTGGGTCTTGGGTTTCTTCACATACTTGGTCCACTTGGCTCGACCATGATATGTAGACAGGTCACGACACGAAATGTAAGGTTAGACCGGGTTCGTGGCGTGCGGGTCTTACAGTTTTACCTAGGTTTAGTCTTCATACTCACGTAAAAGTACTGTAAAATAAAGGTCAGGTCATACCTGTGATTACATCAGGTGATGTAGCAGCATCTTCCAAAGTCACGGCGTATACCTTCCCTTGCTGAATCTGCTTCTTTGGCTTAGGGCATGTCTTTGGATAATGCCCCATTTGGTCACAGTTGAAGCATTTGATATTCTTAGTCAGTTGATCCGATTGTGGTAGAACCGTTTGGGTTATCTTGGTTGCTCCGTTTGTGTATTGCGGCTTGAATGGTTTGAAGGTCCTTGAATTTCCTCCATTTAATGTATCACCATTTGGCCTCTTCAGTCCTCGGCTCTAAGCAAGGAAACTTTCTTTCTGGCTAGACTCTAGAACTCGAGCAATCTATACAGCTTCATTATAGATCTTCTTCTCCAAACCCAGCACATGCTCTCGAATACTTCCCCTCAGTCCCATAGTAAACCATCGGGTCTTGGTGTCTTCCTCTTGCATGCTGGCAGGAGTGAAGAAGAACAGTTCTTCATATCGCTGTTGATATGCATCCACTGTCATCTGACCTTGATACAGGCTTAGGAACTCATTCTCCATCTGATCTCGGAAGCTCCTTGGGAAATACTTATCAATGAAGGCTTCCTTGAAAATAGTCTAAGTCAACTGAGGGTGTCTGGTAAGTAGATATGTACGAGTGGATCTCCACCAGTGATTAGCACTTTCCCTTAGCATGAAGGTTGCACATAGAACCTTTTCTTCTTCTGTGATAGTCATCATCATGAAGTTCTTCTCCATCTCGTCAATCCACTAAGCTTGCCACAATGGATTTGACATCTTACCTGAAAATGTTTAGGGCTTCAGCTTCAAGAATCTTTCTACAAGCCTTGAGTGCTTCTTCTACCCATACGCCCCATATACAGGTGGCTGATACTGATAACTACCTTGGTACACTGCTTATTGTACACCAAGATTCTACACTGGGGTGTACATTGCTGGGATCTGCTATGTTGTAGGCACCGTGTTAATGCAAACAGGTGTTGGAGGTACCGTGTTGCTATCAACTAGGACCGTACAGGTCTGACCTGGGGGTATCGGTGTAATATTGGCAGTTAGTGTGGTCATCCCCATTGCAACTTGCATAGCCAACAATACCTAATGGGTATCCTGCATCTATCGAGCCAAATTGGTCACAATCGTGGCCAAGTCACTTGGTGGTCCAGGTATGAGAATAAAGGTCAATCCACCCATTGTTGATGGATGAAAAAAATGATTTGGAGTCGCCACTTAGATTAAGGTCTAGGACCTATAAAAATGTAGTCTCACAGTAAGACAAGACTTCTATTGACTCATTTGACCCAATTTATCAGCTTTGATCTATCAGAGAACGGGTAAGCGTTCAAGGTATAGTTTGGAAAGGTATTAGGCACCCAAAACTACCCGATCCAAAAATCGGCCTCCTATGTGATTCTACTTTCCTTAGACTCTATTGTTCTGATTGTTCATAGTCAATGGATGATAACTAGGGCTCATGGGGAACCTATGCCAAGTTACTAAGTTCTTCTAACTTAAGGTCAGCAAAACATGTTCTGAAAATAAATAAACAAGCAAAGCAATATACAGTGCACCGAACCAACGATGGTTCGGTGATGGACTGAATCTGAGACATCCAAGACATCTTAAATTACCTACATATTCTAATCTTGGAAATCAAGTCCATAATGTAGTTTGAACGGAATGTAATTAATGTTTATGGATGTGGTTTATGCTTAAGCTTTCTTAGATTCAACTATTTAAGTTGAAGTTTATGCTTATGATGATTGAGATTGAATCTAGAGATAACCTAATGTGGGTCGAAGTGAATATGGATATGGATATAGATATAGATGTGGAGGACCTAAGGATACTAAGATGTGGTACCGTACTTGAGAGGTCCTCCAAGTTGCCTAAGTATTTCAGAGGTCCTGAAAATCAAGAACAACGTAGATCGTTTTTTTTTTTTAATACTCTCGGGGAGCAAGCTATCTCTCTCTACTCTCGGGGAGCAATCTGTCTCTTTTTACTCTTGGGGAGCAATCTGTCTCTCTACTCTAAGGGAGCAATCTGTTTCTCTCTACTCTCGGGGAGCAATCTGTTTCTCTCTACTCTCGGGGAGCAATCTATCTCTCTACTCTCGGGGAGCAATCCATCTCTCTTTACTCTCGGGGAGAAATCTGTTTCTCTCTACTCTTGGGGAGCAATCCATATCTTTCTACTATCGAGGAGCAATCTATTTCTCTCTACTCTTAGGAAGCAATCTGTCTCTCTCTACTCTTAGGAAGCAATCTGTCTCTCTCTACTCTCGGGGAGCAAGGGTTTGAGTCCGTGTTTGGGAATCTCTCCAAACTGCCTACGTATCTTTGGGTGCTGCCTAAGAATCAGGATCGCGTAGTTCGGGAGCGGATTCAATCATTCATGTTCTTCTTTCAATATCAAGGTATGGAACCTAAATGCTCTATGGTTTGATTCACATCAACATCTATCTAGTTTTCTGTATCCTAGAGGAGATGAGCTAAGGGGTAGGGATCGTCCTAAGCTACCCTTAACGTAAAACCCTAATTTCGCATTTGTTGGGCTAGGCTTCATATCTCTTGATTAAAATTTATCATTTTCATTCACCCTTCCCGTGAATGTGGGTGCCTACATGTACGTCCCCACACCTAATATGTCTTCTAGGTGTACAGATATGGTAGTTCGACTAGGGTGTTACAGAAATTAAATTATTGCCAACAATAAATATCATTCAAGTATGGCAAGAAATAACAGCATATATCATCTCAAGTATGGCAGTAAAGCATGTGAATCAATATAGCAGCAAACATGTGAGAGCATTGATCAAGCATCGATCATCAACAACGTAACCAAGATTATATTTGATCAACAACTCAGATTTGATGTAATCGATTATCATCAATGTGATCAAGATTATATTTGATCGATGGTTCAGATTCACTTAAAACATTCATGAGGTCAATTCAACCATTCAAATTCAATTAAATCACTCAAAAACGTAATCCAACGGTTTAAATCACTCAAGATGGTAATCTAATCATTTAGATCGCTCGAAATCACTCACAATAAAGATCCAACGGCTCATATCACTCCAAATGATAATCTATCCATTCAAATTCCTCTAAATCATTCATAACCAAGGTCCAATGGTTCATATTCATTTACATCAATCATTAAGGCAATCTAATGGTCCAAATTCATTTATATCATTCATGATGTCAATCCAATGGTTTAGATTCAAATAAGATGCTCATGATCAAGATCTAATGGTCTATATTTCATATCACTCATGATCAATGGCTAGATTCATTTCATTACAAGATCCAAATCAAAATTAAACATCCAATAGCTCATAATTAATATTCTCTCATGATCCAAATAAAAATCAATCATCCGATGACTCATAATTAATCATATTAGAAATTCTAGATCAATGGCTAGATTATAACCACATCAAATTCTAGATCAATGGCCAAGATTTAATCATATAAAAATTTAACATCACATGGTCATATTTTTAATCACATTGAAGTCCATCATCAATTGTCTAGATTTCATTCACATTAAAAATGGTCATGATTTATTCACATTAAAATCTAAATCAAGGTCATAATCCGATCTCATCAAATCCAAAGATCAATGGTCCAATTTTATTTATTACCATTCCAAACATATGGGATCGATCAATTTCAATTTTCACAATCGGATCAATTTCATTCAATTTTCACAATCGGATCAATTTCATTCAATTTTCACATTCGGATCAATTTCATCAAAATTTCACAATCGGATCATATTTCTACAATCAATATCAAAGACTATATTTCCACAATCAGATCATATTTCATCATATTTTCACAATGCCATAATCGGATCAATTTCAATCAATTTCCATAATACCATAATCGAATCAATTTCAATTTCATCACAATGTCATATGATCGGATCAATTTTATTAATTACATGATCGGATCAATTTCATCAAATTTCACATGATCGGATCAATTTCATCAAAATTCCAATATGGGATCAATCAATTTCATCAAAATTCCAAACATATGGGATCAGTTTCATCATATTTCCACGCATGTGGTTAAACCAATTTCTTAAAAATTTTAAATATGTGGTCGGACCAATTTCATAAAAATTTCCAACATATCGACTCAATAAAATTTCAAGCATCCAATGGGATCAATTTCATTGAATTTCAGATCAGACCATCATAAATTTTAGATCAAGGGTTTGATTCTAATCAAACTATAATTTGAATGACCAATCATATAAAAAATTCTAAATCAATGCCTTTGATTAATCATCTAAAGAAAGTCAAACTTCAAACCATATTACCACTATTTAAAATTATAAATCATGAAGCCATGTCACCATAGTGTCTCGGGTAGCTTGGGTAGTGGGGATGGAGGTGCATGATGTAGGTGAGTAGTAGGGTATTGGGCAGATTACTGAGTTATGTCAGCCATGGCTGGACAAATGAGTATATGGGAGGCTGGTGATATACGGGTCTGATGCATGAAGGCTACAGGTGGAGTGGATACTATGAGATAGGAGTGAGATGTGGCATGATTGTGGGATTAGTGGGTAGGAAATGGCATGGGCAGCAAGTGTACTAGATCAAGGATTAAGAAGAGAGGTGTAGTGGCCGTGAGCAACAGGATTTGAGATTGAGAATTGAGAGGAGTGATCTGGTTTGAGTTGCAGGTCAATTGCGATAATGGTCGTAAGAGGTAAAGAGTTTATGTTGCTTACCTCTTCTCTCTCCTGTTTCTCCTGCTTCTTCTTCTTCTTCTTCCTCTTCATCTCTTTCTTCTTCTGCTTCTACCTCTCTCCCTCCTTTCTCAGTCCCTTCTATTCTCTCTTAGACTCTCTTCCTCCTCACGTTCTCCCACTTCTCTTTTTTTCTGAGTTTTTTTCTTTTTTTTCCTTCTTAACTCTCCCTCCTGTGCTCTCTCTTTTTTGAGTTTTTTTTCTTTTTTTTTTCTTTTTTGTTTCTTTCCAAGTCTTATCCACCGAGTCTCTCCTTTTCTATTCTTTCCTTTTTTCTATTTTTGGAGTTCCTCTTTTTTTTTTCCATCACTGACTCTTTCTAGATTTTCTTCTTTCTATTTTTCATTTTCCTTCTATTCTTTAAGCCGGTCTCTCTTTCCTATTCTTGGATTTTTTTTTCCTTCCTTATTGGTGGCAGGTTTTCTGCTTTTCCCGGTCTCTCCAATCTCATTCTCTCGGATTCTTTTTCCCTCATTCTTCCTTTTGTTTTCTTTTTTTCCTTTATTTTTCTTTTGGCAATGGGACCCACGCCCAGGTGACCTTCCCTCTCTCTCTTGCCTAACCGAAAACCCTAGTGGGCCCCCCTGATTAGGTTCCCACGGCTCTCTCTCTCTCCCTTCCTTATGTATATATATATATATATGAGATACACTTTACACATGCATATGGATTGAATCAATTTGGTCCAGATTGGTCTGATTCAAGGTTGACTGAGCCAAACTAACTTGATTGGGTTGGACCAACATGAGTTGACTGGGTTAAACTGATATGGGTTGAGCTGGGTTGGACCAAGATTGGTTTTTCTCTCTATCATTTCATAGGTCATTTTTGCTGTCATTTCGTATGAAATTTTTCGACAGCCTCTACCCCAAATTTTTTATGTTCACTTTGTAGAACACTAAAAATGAGGAATACTAGAGCTTAAATCACCTTATTTGGACGTAAAATGGTCAACTTACAATAATTCGACTAACAACTCTGCATGGGATGCCTCAGAGACTTCTGCCTCAAATTCTCCATGTCCACTTTGTAGAGCACCAAAAATGAGGAATAATGGCACTGGAATCACCTCATTTAGACGTCGGACGAGCAAGATATGAGAAGATGAAGTTTAAATAATTAAACTTATGATAATTTGCATGTAGGCCCCTAGATGATTATTATTAATTTTCAGAAAATCCCTTGTACTTATTCCCAGACTAAAATTGTCATATCTTCTCCATTTGACATCGGAATTGAGCGACTCTTGTCTCATTTTGAAGGTATTTCCTAGACCTATGCATCCATATAGGTTGCAGCCCATGTCATTATTATGGGGCCTACTGAAAACCTCTTCAAAATCACAGCCAAAAATTTAAACCTTGCATTAGGATTCACCAACTTGCTGTATGATTTCACTTAAGCTTCTGGACAATGGGGATCATCTCAGTTCTTCTCAAAACATTATAGAGAGCATGCCGAGGTACATTGGCTCTAGACAACCTATGTCTCCCAGTTGACCCAGTATCTATTATACTGCATATGCACTAGGCAGCCCGTCTACCTTCCCTACATCATCATGCGTACGATGATCAGTGCCACGTTGCCCATCACACGGGCAACCTTCCTTACGGACGCATGATCACTACCTTGCTTACCCGCCTGGGGGTTGACTTAGTGGATGAGAAGATTCAGGAGAAATCATTCTCATCGCCTCTGGATTGGGAGGCTATTTGCAAGATGGGCATGCGGGATGCCCAAGTCAACGATGAGGAGAGGAACGCGATGGTGCGCCCTCGCACTTGAGTGGAGATGGCTGACGTTGAGGCAGCAGCAGCAGCAGCCGCTGGAGCAGGGGTTCAGGGGGATGATGACAACCGGCTATACATGGATGTAGATGCCATACTTCCTCCATCACCTACTCATGCTACTGGAGCTGATCCGTCTTCTTCAGCTGGTCCTTCGCATGCAGTTGGTCCTTCGTATTCTCCATCTGATGACATGATGAGGATATTGCACGAGATACGAGAGGCTCAGCGTATGTCTGACCTGAGGATGGGAGAGCTTCTAGAGGCTCAGCGCTCGTTCGATCAACGGGTAGGAGAGCTTCTGGTTGCTCAGCGCGTGTCGGATCAGCAGATGGGAGAGCTGAGGGATGCTCAGTGTGTGACTGACCAGTGACTGGCTGATCTCATAGCTAGTCTCCAGACGACCCAGACTCAGATAGCTTGGTTGATCAGAGTCTAAGCTGAGGACTATGATAGAGACCGTGAGGCACCGCCTCCCCCATCACCTCCAGCTTCTTGATGTACTTCTTTTATTTTTCTTTTTGTACTTCAGAGTAACTGTCTGGACTGTAGACTATACTTTGCTTTAATCATATATATATATATATATATATATATATATATATATATATATATATATATATATAAACATTTGTTCTTCCTTTTGGTTGTATATAAATATTTTTCTCATTTAATAGATGCATTATTTTCTTTCAGTTTAGTCCCAAACAACACAAGTGCTTATGGTGTGTTTCTATTACATCTTTTAAATTTTAATCCTATCTCAGTTCACGACCTTTTGTGGAAGTATACGGTTTCATAGATAAAGCCTGAGATGCTCTGATACCAAGTTGTCACACCCCAATTATGCACCATTCAGAACGGTGTGATGAACCGCTATAAGCCAACGGTTCAACCAGGATCTCTAATAGGTGGTATCCATTAAAAATAAAACCATGCACATCCACAACCATAATCAGAATAAATACACAATAGCGGAAGTCTTATAGTAAATAAGCCGAGAACTCTAAATGTAATAATCATAATTAAACTATCAAGTTATTTTTGTATCAACTAAGACATAAATAAATAAAATATCAATTACATCCCTTTATAATTTCAATTAAAATCCTAATAGAATACGCATGAGTTGCACTCGCATGAGGGGTCATGCGCATCCTCTAGATGTTCAGCTTCCATTGCAGCAACACGCGCATACACCGGATCATTCATAAAATCTGCAACTGTAGTACCTGTATCATCAACTAAAAATATTCGACGTCGAGAGGGTGAGCACACATCATGGCTCAGTGAGCAAACAAAACAATGCAACAAACATATGCATGCACTCAATTCATATCTTTGGTCTGATTTATAAGTTTGCAATGTGCTATAGAAAGGTTCGGTGGCCGTCTCACCTCTATACACGAGTATGTGAAACCGCCCAATGAAAATGGTACTGTCGATCCCACATGCACCCACCATGGACAATATACACCCCATGAAAACGGCATGGCTGTACCGATTGTCCACACCAACACGTAAGCCCCTGCTGACGAGGGCTTGCAAACTGGGCTAGCAACTAACCAATCCTAATGCCAATCAGTGTATCCAAGGCCTCACCCCAGCATCCCTCAATACGGCCATAGAGATAGGGCTAAGGCCCCCCGATAGAGTCAGAGACTACACGGTCTGAGACCACCTCCCCTCATACCCTACGACGTAATAGTTCTGCTAAGGTAATGGCGATACGATGATGTCAGTGGACATGACTTGAGTAGAACCATGGCACAATATACACCCCATGAAAATGGCATGGCTGTACCGGTTGTGTAAGACCCGTGTCAATCTAACCCGATCTTACCACCTTGAACCAGGTTTACCCGTCATGGTCGAGTCAAATGGACCAAGGGCATGAAGGAGATCGAAATCCCAGGTATCAAATCGACCCAAAAACACTTAAAATAGGGGAAGGGTCGCATACCCAGCTAAGCAGGGTCGGACCTCCCAAAACAGAAAGTCAGACCCTCAGTTTTGAAGAGAGGGTCGGACAGCTTAGGACCCTAGGGTCGACGGGATCATCGACCCTCCCATCGACCCTCGGTTTCCGTAAGAAAATAAATTAGGAAACTTCCGAATTTTCGATTTGGATTCTTTCCTAATCTCAAAGGGACTTATTTTAGGATGTTCCTACTCTATTTAAAGGACGTCCCTAAGCCACTTTCACTCCTTTCACAACCCTAATTGAATTGAGAGAAAGAGAAGAGAAGGAAAAGAGGAAGAAGAAAGGCAAGGAAGAGAACTTAGCAAAAATGAGAAGAATTTCATAGAAAAAGTAATCTTCTCAGGTATGGATACTAATTCCATGAGTTTTTACAGACCTTAGGTTAGTTATTATTGAGAGTGTGATCTCGGGGAAACCCAAACCATCAATCTATGGTTAGGTTTCATGGAAAACCATAGGAGAATGCATGAAAACTATTTAGAGGGATTATACAATGTTCCAGACCATGGAATGAATGTTTAATGGAATGTAGAAGAAAGCCATAGGACCCCAAACACGAAGAATGGATCAAAGAGAGGGAATTGGACCAAAGTGCACAGAGGGTCGCACCGAGGGTTGATGACCATCCGACCCTAGGTGTTCCTAACCATCGACCCTCAGTGTTCGGGAAGTTCAGAGTTAAGGGAGGGTCGCACCCAGGGTCGATCCTGACTCCGACCCTACCTCCGACCCTCAGTTAACAGAATGGTTTTTAAATCTGTAATTAATTCTAATTAAATTCTATCGACTTTGTTAGGTCTTCTAGCAATATAATAACAATATAAAGGTGATTCTAAAGCTTGGAAAAGTATCTATTAGCAAGCTAAGGTGAGGAACCAGAACTCCAAACTAAATTGGTTAATAACAAAAACTATTTTCTATTTCTTGAGTCCTATGCTATGCGTGATTCTATGCGAATATGTTTGTAATGTGCATACAGCATGCCATCCAATATTTCTATTACTTGTTCATGCATATTTACTTTATTGTTTATAACATGATGATGATGATGATGATGATGATGATAGGAATAGGCATGTGCTTGTATGTGTGTGGTTGATGTACTTGATGCGAGCGAGTATCAGGGGAGGTGTGATGAGAACGTCAATAAACGTTAACCTTTGGCGGGTCTCAGCACTTTAGCTCTATCTCTAACTCAAGTCTTGTGCATTGGCATCGTCGTATCGCCATTACTTTAGCAGAACTATTATGTCGTAGAGTATCAGGGGGGGTGGTCTCGGTCCTTGTAGTCTCTGACTCTACCGGGGGCCTTAGCTCTATCTCTATGGACATTCCGAGGGATCTTTGGGGTGAGGCCTTGGATACACTTTTTGGCATTAGGATTGGTTAGTTGCGAGCCCAGTTTGCAGCCCTCGCTAACAGGGGCTTACGTGTTGGTATGGCACTATATAGCAATAAACGTAACATTTGTTATATATTGTTCATGGTTGGGTGCATGTGAGTTGACGATAAACGTGATCTTCGGGTAACGTCACACACTTGTGTATAGAGGCGGGGTCAATAAACGCGACCTTTGGCTACCTAAACCTTTCTATTGCATACTACAAACTTTAAACCGGACCAAAAATATAAATTGATTTGCATGCATATGTATTGTTGCATTGTTTTGGCTACTCACTGAGCCGTGATGTGTGCTCACCCCTCGACGTCGAATATTTTTAGTTGATGATGCAGGTTATACCATTGAAGACTATATGAATGCGTCTGCGTACGGGAACGTGGCAGCGATGGAAGTTGAAGCTGAAGTGGATACACACGACTCCTCTTGCGAGTGCAACTCATGTGTATTTGATTAGATATTTTGTAGGTTTCTCTATTTGGATTTATTAAAGACTTGTATTGATATTTACTTATATCTCGGTTGATACAAAATAAATTGTTATTTAAATTTTAATATCACATAGATTATCAGTTCATTTATTTATGAGATTTCCGCTATTGTGTATTTACTTTGATTATGATTACGGATGTGTGTAAGTTTGGATAACGCGGGGATAGCCTATTTGAGATCCTGGTTGAACCGTTGGTTTATTAGCGGTTCATCACATCATTCTGAATAGAGCAGAATTGGGGTGTGACAACTTGGTATCAGAGCTCTCGTAGGCCTTACCCATTAAACCTGAATACTTCCACTGGAGTCCATGAACTGAGTTAGGATTAATTAAAAGCTTTAATACAAATAAACCATAAGCACCTGTGTTGGTTGAGACAGAAATTAAACAAGACGATAATGTACATATAAAAGGTGGTACCATATATATACACTCACACAGAAAGAGGAGACCAAGAATTATCCTAATAAACAAACAATTTAGGGTATTATCTATAAGTTGGGTAGTTATCCAAGTATACAAGGAAATAGTACAATAGCAAGAAGGGAGCTTCTATAAAGCAGAAAATTGGAACACCGAGTTGGTACTCACAAGATGTGAAACTTGATGTAAGACAGAGGAAGAAGGAAAATGGCTAGTAATGCCAAAACCCCTGTAGAGATAAAGGAAAAGATCTCGGACTAAATCCAAACAGAGATAAGGGGATAATGGCCATGTAAGTAGATATGTTTATATAGGATGCGGTGCATTATTGACTTACTCTTATGATTATAGAGGATGCACATACTTGATTTTAATTCTCGTACCTTGACAAGATACCTTCTTGATTTAACCTATCAATTGGAGTTATAGATATTGTTTCTTTAGTCTTAGTCCTGATTATACCAATCTGAACCACTCTCATGATCAACAACATGAACAGAGATATGAACTGAATGAACAGTTAAATGTTTAATCATGTTGAGCATACATCTACTGATTTATACTTGATTTATCGTTGTACGAAATCTTTCTCCAGATTTAATCCTGTAGTGCCTTGACCAATGGCGTTATATATTCGATAGAACCTGTAACCATGAGGTTAAGAATTGTAAAACCTCTATTGCATGTATTTGGATCACCGTGCAACTTAACGATCTTTTGATGCCGGTTGGATTACCACAGATTTACTCCTGATTCTTTAAACCTAGGTCACTAGATAAAGCAAGTGTTTGTCATTATGCTAAATTGAAAGAAGGAAATGAATTGTTTTGGACAAACATTCTGATTCATACACTCCCTGATCATTGTTGATAAAAATGTTTAGTGATAACGGAATTATTGGAAGAAAGATGATTAAATTCAGATTAAATGTTATAGTCAATGAACCTCAGATGAGGTAATAGAGGATTTGTTTTGAGATTGCTAAATGGATGGATAAGAATCATGTCTATAAAAGAGTGCATGAGAAAATGTGGGAACTATTAAGAGTAGCCAGTAAAGAAATAGATAGCACTCAAGTAGAGTTAAGGATGGCTATATCGGTATGAATTTTGACATGGTAGAAGATTCCTACAGGTAAATCTAAGAGTGGATACAAGAATAAAGTCATGGCATAAATAGTACTCGATTTAATACAATGATAATTGAGTTATGCCCAATGTTGAGTGATTGATTAAGAAAAGACCAAAAGAGTTTAGATGAATTAATGAATTTATAAGCATATACCCTAATGCTTATAGATAGACTTGGGATATGAGGTAACAATCACAAGATATTTTTCGAGGTATATGAAAGAGAAATCAGGATTGAACAGAAGTGATAAAGGAAATATAAGCTAATGAACTTTTCAAGATATGAGATTGTTAGCAATAGTCTTTGAAAATCATAAGAGATGAAGGAACTAGACAAGCTCTTCAGACCTTATACCAGATTTTGCTAGTTCAAGCCCTTTGGACTAGATGTTGTATGGGATGAGTGTTACGAACAATGTCCAAATCTTATGGATGGACAGAATTTGGATGCAACCTGAGTCGACTTGAGATGGTAAACTTTGACGTCATCTTCGAAATAGACGGGTTGTCTCAACACTCTACAAGTGTTTATGTGCATAGAAGAGGTTATCATTCAAGAATAAAACGGCATATGATTTAGTTTCATTGGGAGTATGTTGCCTAGGAAGTGAAAGCTAATCCTCTCTATGCTAAAGGCGAAGAGATGCTTTGAAGAGAAATGAGTTGGATATATGGTATCTGTGGTATACGTTACCAAAGAAGCACCACAGATGACGGATATTGATGTGATGCATAAATTCCCTGACGTATTTTCGGAGGAACTACCCGGATTACCACCCGACCGAGTCTCAGAGTTTGTGATAGACCTTGTACCTGGAGCCACACCCGTATCAAAAGCACCCTATAGAATGGCTCCTACGGAACTGAAGGAACTGAAGGTGCAACTACAAGAACTACTGGACAAGGGTTATATTCGACCTAGTATATCTCCATGGGGGGCACCGGTGTTGTTTGTAAAGAAGAAGGATGGTAGCGTTCGATTATGCATCGACTATCGGGAGTTGAATAAACTAACAATCAAGAATCGATATCTACTACCTCGGATCGATGACTTGTTCGATCAGTTACAAGGAGCAAGAGTATTTTCTAAGATCGATCTTCGAACAGGCTATCATCAGCTGAAGATTAAAGAAGGTGGTATTCCAAAGACAGCATTCAGGACCAGATATGGACATTATGAATTTTTGGTTATGTCTTTCGGATTAACTAATGCACTGGCAACGTTCATGGAACTTATGAACCGAGTTTTCCACGATATGTTGGATACATCGGTTATAGTATTTATTGATGACATATTGGTATATTCCAAGGACAAGGAAACCCATATCAAGAACCTAAACGCAGCCCTACAGCGTTTAAGGAAAGAGAAGCTATATGCCAAATTTTCAAAGTGCGAGTTTTGGCTAAGTGAAGTCGCATTTCTAGGCCATGTAGTATCCGCTGAAGGAATCAAAGTGAACCCTACCAAGATCGAGGCTATTGTGAAGTGGGAAGCACCAAAGAGCGTTTCAGAAATTAGAAGTTTTCTGGGGCTAGCTGGTTATTATCGGAGATTCGTAGAAGACTATTCTCGGATTGCCGTACCTCTCACCAGCTTGACTTAGAAAGGTGAAAAGTTTGTGTGGACCGACAAATGTGAGAAGAGTTTCCAAACACTGAAGACCAGATTGATATCCGCCCTGATTTTGACTATTCCCGTTCCAGGACAGACATTTACTTTATACACTGATGCGTCGGGACTGGGACTGGGATGTGTGCTTATTCAAGGAGAGCAAGTAATTGCTTATGCTTCAAGACAGTTAAAGGTACATGAGAAAAATTATCCCACTCATGATCTGGAACTAGCGGCAGTAGTACATGCTGTCAAGATATGGAGACATTACCTATACGGAGAGAAATTTTAGACTAAGTCGGACCATAAAAGTCTTACTTATTTATTTAATCAGAAGGAGTTGAATATGAGACAACGAAGATGGCTGGAACTATTGAAAGACTATGATTGTGATATCCAGTATCATCCGGGAAAAGCGAACGTAGTAGCGGATTAATTAAGCAGAAAAGCAATGATAAAATCTCAAGGAGAAGTTAGCACGACCGCAGCAATGTGTACTACCGGAATGGTATTCAACCATGGCAACGAGCAGTATGTGATAGATACAACGGATGGATCAGCCAACCAAGGGTTTATTCATCGGTTTTCGAATATGTTCGCGGCATTGAAGATTATACCGAATATAATGGATGAAGTGAAGACAGCTATCAAAGCAGATCCTTATCTGAGAACAGTACAAGAAGATATTGAGAAAGGTAGGACTAACCCTGAGTTCACCTTGGATGACGAGAAAGTACTGAAATACAAAGGAAGAATATGTGTACCTGAAACAGGAAGTATGGACATTAGACACCGACTGATGAAAGAAGCCAATACCACCATCTATTCAATACATCCTGGAAGTACAAAAATGTATCATGATCTGAAGAAACTATATTGGTGAAGGGGAATGAAAGCAGATGTAGCCAAGTTCGTGTCTCAATGCCTAAATTGTCAGAAAGTAAAGGCTATACGACAAAGACCCGCAGGACTGTTGCAGCCATTATCGGAACCAGTATGGAAATGGGACTGCATCACTATGGATTTCGTCACAGGACTACCATTGACCCCTCGAGTAGTTGAAGCAGTTTGGGTGATTGTGGACCGTCTGACTAAAATAGCTCACTTCATACCTATACGACCTCAGTATACACTGGAAAGGTTAGCGAAGATGTATGTGGATAATATTGTTCGATTACATGGTGTTCCAGAAAGCATTGTGTCCGATAGAGATCCACGATTTACTTCCAAGTTTTGGGAAGGATTGCAAAAGGCTATGGGTACAACATTGAAGTTCAGTACTGCATTCCACCCACAAAAAGATGGACAGCCAGAGCGTACAATTCAGATTCTAGAAGATATGCTACGAGCATGTGTAATTGATTTCAAGGGATCATGGGATGAAAGATTACCACTGATCGAGTTTGCTTATAACAATAGCTATCAGGCTACTATACAGATGTCACCTTATGAAGCACTGTATGGCAGGAAGTGTCGAACTCCCTTGTTCTGGAATGAAGTTGGGAACGTAGTATTGTTGGACCAAAATTTGTTGAAGAGACTTGTCGAGTGGTCGACATCATCAAGGAAAGAGTGAGAACGGCTCAGAACCGTCAGAAGCAATATGCAGACACTCGACGAAGAGATCTGGAGTTCGCAGTAGGTGATAAAGTATTTCTGAAGGTATCGCCCATGCGAGGATTGAAGAGGTTCGGACAGAAAGGGAAGCTAAGTCCAAGATATGTCAGGCCATATGAAATTCTAGCTAAGCGTGGAAAAGTGGCTTATCAGTTAGCACTACCACCATCTTTGTCAAGTGTGCATGACGTATTTCACATTTCCCTATTGAAGAAGTATGTCAAAGACCCAACGCATGTTTTGACAGTGGATTTCCCAGAATTGACTGATGAATTGACATTTGAAGTAACACCAACAGAAATCACTAGTCGAAAGGTTCAATGTTTACGCAACAGAGATATCTACTATGTTAAGGTCACATGGAAAAGTAGAGACATGGAAGAAATTACATGGGAAGAAGAAAAAGCCATGCGGAAGCAATACCCTCACTTGTTTGATTCAGAAGGTACGTACAATTTCAAGGACAAAATTTTTATAAGTTGGGGGGAGTTGTAAGACCCGTGTCAATCTAACCCGGTCTTACCACCTTGAACCAGGTTTACCCGTCATGGTCGAGTCAAATGGACCAAGGGCATGAAAGAGATCGAGATCCCAGGTATCAAATCGACCCAAAAACACTTAAAATAGGGGAAGGGTCGCATACCCAGCTAAGCAGGGTCGGACCTCCCAAAACAGAAAGTCAGACCCTCAGTTTTGAAGGGAGGGTCGAACAGCTTAGGACCCTAGGGTCGACGGGATCATCGACCCTCCCATCGACCCTCGGTTTCCGTAAGAAAATAAATTAGGAAACTTCCGAATTTTCGATTTGGATTCTTTCCTAATCTCAAAGGGACTTATTTTAGGATGTTCCTACTCTATTTAAAGGACGTCCCTAAGCCACTTTCACTCCTTTCACAACCCTAATTGAATTGAGAGAAAGAGAAGAGAAGGAAAAGAGGAAGAAGAAAGGCAAGGAAGAGAACTTAGCAAAAAGGAGAATAATTTCAGAGAAAAAGTAATCTTCTCAGGTATGGATACTAATTCCATGAGTTTTTACAGACCTTAGGTTAGTTATTGTTGAGAGTGTGATCTCAGAGAAACCCAAACCATCAATCTATGGTTAGGTTTCATGGAAAACCATAGGAGAATGCATGAAAACTATTTAGAGGGATTATACAAGGTTCCAGACCATGGAATGAATGTTTAATAGAATGTAGAAGCAAGCCATAGGACCCCAAACACGAAGAATGGATCAAAGAGAGGGAATTGGACCAAAGTGCATAGAGGGTCGCACCGAGGGTCGATGACCATCCGACCCTAGGTGTTCCTGACCATCGACCCTCAGTGTTCGGGAAGTTCAGAGTTAAGGGAGGGTCGCACCCAGGGTCGATCCTGACTCCGACCCTACCTCCGACCCTCAGTTAACAGAATGGTTTTTAAATCTGGAATTAATTCTAATTAAATTCTATCGACTTTGTTAGGTCTTCTAGCAATATAATAACAATATAAAGGTGATTCTAAAGCTTGGAAAAGTATCTATTAGCAAGCTAAGGTGAGGAACTAGAACTCCAAACTAAATTGGTTTATAACAAAAACTATTTTTTATTTCTTGAGTCCTATGCTATGCGTGATTCTATGCGAATATATTTGTAATGTGCATACAGCATGCCATCCAATATTTCTATTACTTGTTCATGCATATTTACTTTATTGTTTATAATATGATGATGATGATGATGATGATGATAGGAATAGGCATGTGCTTGTATGTGTGTGGTTGATGTACTTGATGCGAGCGAGTATCAGGGGAGGTGTGATGAGAACGTCAATAAACGTTAACCTTTGGCGGGTCTCAGCACTTTAGCTCTATCTCTAACTCAAGTCTTGTGCATTGGCATCGTCGTATCGCCATTACTTTAGCAGAACTATTATGTCGTAGAGTATCAGGGGAGGTGGTCTCGGTCCTTGTAGTCTCTGACTCTACCGGGGGAACTTTAGCAGAACTATTATGTTGCATTGTTTTGGCTACTCACTGAGCCGTGATGTGTGCTCACCCCTCGACGTCGAATATTTATAGTTGATGATGCAGGTTATACCGTTGAAGACTATATGAATGCGTCTGCGTACGGGAATGTGGCAGCGATGGAAGTTGAAGCTGAAGTGGATACCCACGACTCCTCTTGCGAGTGCAACTCGTATGTATTTGATTAGATATTTTGTAGGTTTCTCTATTTGGATTTATTAAAGACTTGTATTGATATTTATTTATGTCTCGGTTGATACAAAATAAATTGTTATTTAAATTTTAATACCACATAGATTCTCAGTTCATTTATTTATAAGATTTCCGCTATTATGTATTTACTCAGATTATGATTACGGATGTGTGTAAGTTTGGATAACACGGGGATAGCCTATTTGAGATCTTGGTTGAACCGTTGGTTTATTAGCGGTTCATCACATCATTCTGAATAGTGCAGAATTGGGGTGTGACAGGTTGATACCATCCCCTACCCGCACCATATACACTAATCACACACATACATTCACATTCCTATTCGTAGCATCATCATCATCATCATGTTATAAATAAATAGAATTAAATATGCCTGAATAGTAATAGCAGGAATATTGGATGACATATTGAATGCACATACAAGCATACACGCATAGAATCAGTCATGGTATTGGACTCAAGAAATAAAAATAGTTTATTCTTAGCCAATTAGTTTAGGTCTTGTTCCCTCACCTTAACTTGATTGTAGGTCTTCTTTCAAGCTTTAAGAATCAACTATATATCGATGTTATATCACTAGAATACCTAACCAAGTCGATAGAATTTAATTAGAATTAATTCGGACTTTAAAAAGCATGTTGTTAACTGGGGGTCGATGCTAGGGTCGGAGGTTCAATCGACCCTGGGTGTGACCACCCACAGTCTGGACTTCCCGAACACTGGGGGTCGATTATCAGGGTCTGGTAGGGTCGATTGGCCATCGACCCCCGTGCGACCCCCTGTGGGTTTAGTCAATTTTTCCTCCTACAGTCCATTCTTCGTGTTTGGGTCCTATGGCTTGCTTCCACAATCCATTCCACACATGTTCAATGGTCTAGTACCGTAGTTCACTCACCTATATGGCTTTCATGATTTCTCCCATGGTTTTCCATGAAAACCTAACCATGGGTGGATGATTTGGGTTTCTCCTAGATCATTCCCTCTTCTCTATCTATTCTAAGGTATGTAGAATTACATGGAGATAGTATCCATACCTGAGAATTAGGCTTGTTTCTCTGAAGCCTTCTCTTTGATCTTCTTCTCCACTTTCCTTCTCTTCTCCTTTTCTTCCCCTTCTCTTCTTTTTCTCTCAATCCAATTAGGGTTCTAAAAGGAGTGAAAGAGGCTTAGGGACGTCCTATTTATAGAGTAGAAACTCCCAAAATAAGTCCCATTGAGATTAGGAAGGAATCCATTGAAATTTGGAAAGTTTCCAAATCACGGTATCTGTCGGCAGACTGGGGGTCGATGAGGGGTCGGAGATCCCGTCAACCCCTGGTTCTTAAAATGTCCGACCCCCAGTATAAAACTCAAGGTTTGACTTTTATACTGGGGGGGTCCGACCCTACCTTGTTGGGTATGCGACCCTCCCCCTATTTTTAGTGTTTTTGGGTCAGTTTAATACCTGGGATCGCGATCTCCCTCACGCACTTGATCCATTTGGCTCGACCATGATGGGTAGACCTAGTTCAAGGTGGTAAGACCGGGTTAGTTCGATACGGGTCTTACAAAACTCTAATGAACCGTGCCCATATAATGGTTTAGGAGAAACCCTAAAACTAATCGAAGATTCGACTTAGATAAGGTTAGACAAAAGAACACTAGGACCTTGTCCTGTGGGGTGTCCGATGGCACAAAAGGTGACACCAAACAAACCTTCGGACATGTTCGAGAAGTCTCTAGAAGTTGTCCAGAGGGATGTCTAGTTGGACATCTGTACTTAGACATTCAACCGAATAATTAACTGGACAAATTGATAGAGAGATCCAGACCATGTCCTGTTTGACATCTGGCACCATATAGGTGCAACCGGACAGTGTCTGTGAGACTGTTTTGTTGGTCTGAAAATGATTCATATCAGTTTAAAACTTATCTAATGGACTCTAATCAAACCCTATTGTTATCTAGGACTTATGAGCGAGCGAAGCTAGGCTACGCTCTATGGTTCAGAGGGAACCTGCTATCACCCGTCAAGTGAGGGACAAGACCCAAACTAAATAACTAATACAATAAACCACTCTGCTTGATGTTGTTGCATGATGATTGTGCACATAACATGTCATCCCTTTATTATGTTATTACTTATTCATGAATATTATTATTGCTAGGGTTTGATGATAGGCATGTGTTTGTATTTTTCTTGGTGTGCGGAGTGAAAATGGATTGGAGCCTTAGACCATTCTCCATACTAACAACTTTTGGTATCGCCATCTACTTTAGCATGCTTGGTATGAGTAGGGTATCAGGGGGGTGCTAGCAGTAGTGCGGTTGCAGCTTGACCATTAGACCCTAGCTCTATCTTTATTTTGTAGGGAGTTATGTGTCACACCCCAATTTCGCACTATTCAGAATGGTGTGATGAACCGCTAACAAACCAACGGTTCAACCAGGATCTCGAGAAGGCTATATCCATGTTATCTAAACCCCATACATCCATAATCATAATCAGAGTAAATACACAATAGCGGAAGTCTTATAATAAAATGAATTGAGAATCTATTGTGATATCAATATTTAAATAACAAATTATTCTGTATCAATTAAGACATAAATAAATAAATATCAAATACAAGTCTTTAATAAATCTAAATAGATAAAACTAAAAATCAAATCGAATACACATGAGTTGCACTCGCAAGAGATGTCATGTGTATCCACTTCATCTTCAACTACCATCGCTGCAACGTTCCCGTATTCTGGAGCATTTATATAATCTTCAACGGTTGTACCTGCATCATCAACTAAAAAAATATTCGACGTCGAAGGGTGAGCACACATCACGGCTCAGTGAGCAAACAAAACAATGCAACAATACATATGCATGCAATCAATTCATATCTTTGGTCAAGTTTTACGTTTGCACTGTGCTATAGAAAGGATAGGTGGCCACCGCACCTTTATGCACGAGAGTGTGGATACGCCTGATGACTCTCACCGTCGCCCACAGCACCCATAATGAACATTGTACAACGAAGGTCACGTTTATCAATGCACAACTCCATACCAAAAAATTAACCCCTGATGGCTAGGGCTGCAAACGAGGCTCGCTACTAACCAATCCTAATGTCAACCAATGTATCTGAGGCTTCACCCCAGCATCCCTTAGAGCACCCGTAGAGATAGAGCTAAGGCCCCTCAGTAGAGTATAGGACTCAAGGACCGAGACCCTCCTTGATGCCCTACGTCGCAATAGTTCTGCTAAGGTAACGGCGATACGACGATGCTAATGCACAAGACTTGAGTTAGAGATAGAGCTAAAGTGCCCGGATCAAACACCGCATAACACCTCCCCTGATGCCCTACTCGCATCAAGCACACTAACCACACACAAATATTCACATGCCTATTCCTAGCATCAATCATCATCATCATGTTATAAGTAAACAAAATTAAATATGCATGAACAATAATAGCAGGAATATTGGATGAAATGTTGAATGCACATTACAAGCATATTCACATAGAACAAGTATGGCATTGGACTCAAGAAAATAAAAGTAGTTTATTATTAACCAATTAGTTTAGGTCTTGTTCCCTTACCTTAGCTTGCTAATAGATACTCTTCTAAGCTTTATAATCACCTTTTATATTGCTATTATATTGCTAGAAGACCTAACAAAGTCGATAAAATTTAATTAGAATTTATTCAAAATTTTAAAACCATTCTATTAACTAAGGGTCGGAGGTAGGGTCTGAGTTATGACCGACCCCTGGTGCGACCCTCCCCTAATCTGGACTTCTAGAACCCTGGGGGTCGATACTTAGGGTCACATAGGGTCGGATGGTCATCGACCCTTTGTGCGACCCCCTGTGAGTTTTGGTCAATTTTTCTCCTTTTAGTCCATTCTTCGTGTGTGGGATCCTATGGCTTGCTCCTACTATCCATTCAACATACATTCCATGGTCTAGAACCATGAATCATCCACCTATATAGCTTTTATGTATTCTCCCATGGTTTTCCATGGAAACCTAACCATGGGTTGATGGTTTGGGTTTCTCCGAGATCACACTCTCATCCTTATCTAACCTAAGGTCTGTAGAAATTCATGGAATTAGTATCCATACCTGAGAAGAATACTCCTTCTCTGTAACTCTTCTCCTTTTTACTTTTTCTTCTCTCCCTTGCTTCTTTTCTTCTTCTCTTCCTTTTCTTCTCTTTCTCTCAATTCAATTAGGGTTGTAAAAGGAGTGAAAGAGGCTTCGGGATGTCCTATTTATAGGGTGGAAACTCCTAAACTAAGTCCCATTGAGATTTGGAAGGAATCCAATCGAAATTTGGAAACTTTCCTAATTTCAGTTTCTGGCGGCAACTGAGGGTCGATGAGAGGGTCAATGATCCCGTCAACCCTTGGTTTCCTAAAGTGTTCGACCCCCTCTGTAAAACAGGGGGGTTTGACTTTCTGTCTTGGGGGGTCCAACCCTCCCTTGCTGGGTATACGACCCTCCCTTTAAATTAAGTGTTTTTGGGTCAATTTGATACCTGGGATCACGATCTCCTTCACGCCCTTGGTCCATTCATCTCGTCCAGGATGGGTAAACCTGGTTCAAGGTGGTAAGACCGGGTTAGTTTGATATGGGTCTTACAACTCCCCCCTACTTATAAAAATTTCGTCCCCGAAATTGTACATACCTTCTGAATCAAATAAGTGAGGGTATTGCTTTCGCATAGCATTCTCTTCCTCACAAGTAATTTCTTCCATGTCTTTACTTTTCCAAATGACCTTAACATAATAGATATCTCGGTTGCGTAGTCATTGAACCTTTCGACTGATGATTTCTGTTAGTGTTACTTCAAATGTCAAATCATCAGTCAAATCCGGTAAATCTATTGTCAAAACGTGCGTTGGATCCTTGACATACTTCTTCAATAGGGAAATATGAAATATGTCATGCACACTTGACATAGATGGTAGTAGTGCTAACTGATAAGCCACTTTTCCACGCTTAGCTATAATCTCAGATGGCCCGACATATCTTGGACTGAGTTTCCCTTTCTGTCTGAACCGTTTCAATCCTCGCATAGGTGATACCTTCAAGAATACTTTATCACCTATAGCGAACTCAAGATCTCTGCGTCGAGTATCTGCATATTGCTTCTGACGGTTCTGAGCTGTTTTTACCCTTTCCTTGATAATGTCTACTACTCGACAAGTCTCTTCAACAAATTCTGGCCCAACAATACTACGTTCTCCAACTTCATTCCAAAACAATGGAGTTCAACACTTTCTGCCATATAGTGCTTCATATGGTGACATCTGTATAGTAGCCTGATAGCTATTGTTATAAGCGAACTCGATCAGTGGTAACTTTTCATCCCATGATCCTTTGAAATCAATTACACATGCCCGTAGCATATCTTCTAGAATCTGGATTGTACGCTCTGACTGTCCATCTGTTTGTGGGTGGAATGTAGTACTGAACTTTAATGTTGTACCCATAGCCTTTTGCAATCCCTCCCAAAACTTGGAAGTAAATTGGGGATCTCTATCGGATACAATGCTCTCTAGTACACCGTGTAACCGAACAATATTATCCACATACAGCTTTGCTAACCTTTCCAGTGTATACTGAGGTCGTATCGGTATGAAGCGAGCTGTCTTAGTCAGACGGTCTACAATCACCCAAACTGCGTCAACTACTCGAGGAGTCAGTGGTAATCCCGTGACGAAGTCCATAGTGATGCAGTCCCATTTCCATGCTGGTTCCGATAACGTCTGTAACAGTCCTGCAGGTCTTTGTCGTTCAGCCTTTACTTTCTGACAATTTAGGCATTGAGACACGAACTTAGCTACATCTGCTTTCATTCCTCTCCACCAATATAGTTTCTTTAGATCATGATACATTTTTGTGCTTCCAGGATGTATCGAATAAATGGTGGTATGGGCTTCTTTCATCAGTCGGTGTCTAATGTCCACATTTTCTGTTTCGGGTACACATATTCTTCCTTTGTATTTCAGTACTTTCTCTTCGTCCAAGGTGAACTCAGGGTTAGTCCTACCTTTCTCGATATCTTCTTGTACTGTTCTCAGATAAGGATCAGATTTGATAGCTGTCTTCACTTCATCCATTATATCTGGTATAATTTTCAATGCCGCGAACATATTTGAAAACCAATGAATAAACCCTTGGTTGGCTGATCCATCCGTTGTATCTATCACATATTGCTCATTGCCATGATTGAATACCATTCCGGTAGTACATATAGCTGCAGTTGTACTAACCTCCCCTTGAGATTTTATCATCAATAAATACTATAACCGACGTATCCAACATGTCGTGGAAAACCCGGTTCATAAGTTCCATGAAAGTTGCTGGTGCGTTTGTTAATCCAAAAGACATGACCAAGAATTCATAATGTCCATATCTGGTCCTGAAAGCTCTCTTAGGAATATCACCCTCTTTAATCTTCAGCTGATGCTAACCGGACCGAAGGTCGATCTTAGAAAATACTTTCGCTCCTTGCAACTGATCGAACAAGTCATCGATCCGAGGTAGTGGATATCGATTCTTGATTGTCAGTTTGTTCAGCTCCCAATAGTCGATACATAATCGAACGCTACCGTCCTTCTTCTTTATGAATAATACCGGTGCTCCCCATGGTGATATAATGGGTTTTATATAACCCTTGTCCAGCAGTTCCTGTAGTTGCACTTTCAATTCCTTCAGTTCAGTAGGAGCCATTCTATAAGGTGCTTTTGATACTGGTGCGGCTCCAGGTATAAGGTCTATCACAAACTCGGTGGCTCTGTCGGGTGGTAATCATGGTAGTTCCTCCGAAAATACGTCGGGATAGTCCCGCACGACATCAATATCTTCCATTCGTGGTGCTTCCTTGGTTAGGTCGACCACTGATACTAGATACCCGATTGCCCCCTTCTCAAGGCACTTCTTAGCCTTTAGTGCTGAGAGTATGAGCTTACGTTTACGGGGCAGTTTGGTTCCCGCAAAATTGAATTCTGCTCCTTCTTTGTCTTTAAATGTTAGCTTCTTTTCGGCGCATAATAGGTTTGCAGAATGCCGAGCTAACTAGTCCATTCCCAAGATGACATCAAAGTCTGCCTTCCCAAGTTGGATCAAGGTTGCATCTAAGGTTTTTTCGCCAATGAGAACTGGACATGGCCCATAAACTTTCTCTAATTCCACTTCTAACCCCATCGGTGACCGTACAAGTAGTTTGTAGTCCAATGTTTTGATGGGTAAGTTCAGCTTCTTTCCAAACGACACAGATATAAAGGAATGAGTAGCTCCTGAATCGAAGAGTACTCTGGCGGGTATGCCATTTATAGGTACGATACCTGTGATTTGTTTAAACTTAGTCTACATGCTTAACAATGTAATACAACTTAAAGGTTTAGGTCATACCTGTAACCACATCGGGTGATGCGGCAGCTTCCTCAGACGTAACAGCATAAACTCGTCCTTGATGTTGTGGCTTCTTGGGTTTAGGACACTCTCTCATCATATGTCCCACTTGATTGCAGTTATAACATCTTAGACTTTCAGTATTTGGCTTTGGTTGCTGCTTAGCTGCTTGAGTGGTCTTGGGTGCAGCGGTAAAGCCTTGGGCACGGAAAGGTTTAAATGTTTTGTTATTCCCTCCATTATAAGCATTTTCGGCTGGTCTTTTTATGCCTCTGTTTTGTGTAAAGTAACTTTCCTTCTGGCTCGATTCGATAAGTCGAGCGATTTGGACAGCTTCATTATATATCTTCTTCTCTAAACCTAGGATGTGCTCTCTGATGCTTCCTCTAAGTCCCGTGACAAACCTACGGGTCTTAGTGTCTTCCTCTTGCATACTAAGTGGTGCAAAGAAAAACAGCTCCTCATAGCGCTGTTGATACGCATCTACGGACATCTGGCCCTGATATAAACTCAGGAACTCCTTCTCCATAGCATCTCTGAAGCTTCGGGGAAAATACTTCTCAAAGAACGCTTCTTTATAAATAGCCCAAGTCAATAGGGCGTGCTTGGTCAGTAGATATGTCCTGGTAGATTTCCACCAATGGTGTGCATCGCTTTTCAGCATGAAGGTGGCACATAACACCTTTTCTTCTTCAGTAATAGTCATCATGAGAAAGTTTCTCTCCATCTCGTCGATCCAATGTGCTGGCCATAACGGATCCGACGGTTTACCGTTAAATTCCTTGGGCTTCATCTTCAGAAATCTCTCAACCAGTCGAGAGTGATCCATCTGATTTTGGGGGTATGCCCCAAACATAGGTTGTGGATACTGATACTGAACCTGAGCTGCTTCCGGACCAGGTACTGGGATCTGTGCAGCTGGTGGTTGAGGTGTTTAAGGTGCTGGGTGGTTACCCACCGGCGTTGCACTGGCTTGTCCAGTCTGCATGGGTGTAGCATGTGCGGCCTGGAACATAATCCCCATTGCAACTTGCATTTGAGCCTGTGCATGTTGCATCTGTTGTAGCAGTTGTGCTAGATTCATTACCACGGTTGCTAACTCCGGTGGTGGAGGTGGCAAGTTGATAGGATTTGCCTGGTCTGGATTTCTTGGGGGTACAACCTGTGGATTTCTTTGTGCATATATATTCTCCTGGCTAGTTTCCTACACAGGTGGTGGTGGAACTACATTTTGGCTTTGTCTGGTTACTCTACGTCCAAACATGTTTTCTTCTGAGATTGGTGGTGCCTGAAAATCATCAAAATAGGTGAGTCAATCATTTATACTGCATGTAGGCATGCTAACCGATGTAAAATTCCAAAATTTTCAGCTCATTTTTTGAAAAAATATTGTCTTTTCTATGCACGGTCGATGGTGGGGGTCGATGGTATGTCCGACCCTCAGTATTCGACCCTGGGAATGACCTGTTCTTCCCGAGAGCTGGGGGTCGATGTGGGGGTCGATGGGTATCCGACCCTCAGTATCCGACCCTAGTTTTCTGTCAGATTCCCAAGAGCTGAGGGTCGATCCGAGGGTCGATGATCCTGGTCGAATTGTCCGACTCCCAGACCAAAAATCAGACCTTTAAGATCCGATTCTGGGTTCATTCCCCATCATTTCTCTCCCGATTTCGACTCGTCTCCCACCTCTGAGTTGCTACAGTGCCACTCCGCTATTTTGGTCAGTTTGGATCCGTGTTTCGACGTCCACATCATCCCTATAGGTATGCTTTCTCATTTTTACCTGTTTTTAGGTTTCCATTTCTAGGTTTTTGTCCATTTAACTTGTATTTTTCAAATTAAACTTTTTCCAACCGTAAAAATTTGATTTTTATTGGGGGCTTTTGTTATTGGTGTCTCGAGGAACGAAAGCCCTCAAAAATTTTTGAGTTTCATCGGTTGGTTATCGAGAACTTGGATTTTCGCTCTTTTTGCCCTAATTTGTCGAAATTTTTGATTTCTCGCAATTTCTTCAAATTGGACTTCATTAGATAGAATTTCCTACTGTCTGAGTATTGTAGGACATGTTGGGACCTACGTAAGTCCTCCTGCCCACGTGTCTGGGTGACAAGTGAGGCTTTTGGCCAACTTATGTCGTTATAATGTCAAAATTTCAGATTTTCTATCTTATTAACATATTATCTGTTTTCTTTTCTTTCTTATTGGAAGATACCATGGCTCGTACCAAGGTACCCAGAGTTCGTGATCCTCTTCGTTTCCGTTCCAACGAAACCGAGGCACAATATGCCCACTTTGTTCGTAAGAAAGTGGAGGGAGGTCGTATGGTGAACTTGGCTGAGTTAGCCTTGTTCAACGTGGAGAGAGCCTTTGGTGATATGGGGTGGCTCCCTGTCATTACCTACGACGCTTGCACATGCCCGAATTTAGTGCGATAGTTTTATTGTAATCTCCAGGTGGTGGGGGATTACAATGATGTAGATAGGGGTCACGAGCTCAGGATTACTAGCTATGTCAAGGGAGTTGAGGTCTCTCTTGACTACCGGCAGCTAGCGGATTTGTTGGGCATTTCCTATGATGGCCCTATGGTTTACTGTGCTCCTGGAGAGCCCCAGTTCGTCTCCACAGAGAAGAGGGCTGAGATTGATAGTCAGTTGCTACGACCTGATCGCTGGCAGATGAGGGCTTGCTATATGCGTCCGGCTCCACGAGTCTTTTGCAAGATTATCCAGCATAATTTGATTCCGCAGAGTGGCCATTACGAGAGGGTTTCTCAGCTGACCCAGTATCTTCTGTATAACATTTACACTAAACAGCCCGTCTGCCTTCCTTACATCATCATGCGGACTATGATCAGTGCCACATTGCCCAGTCATAGGGGTAATCTACCCTATGGATGTATGATCACTATGTTGCTGACCCACCTGGGAGTTGATTTAGTGGATGAGAAGATTCAGGAGAAAACCTTCTCGTCGCCTCTAGATTGGGAGGCTATTTGCAAGATGGGCTTGCGGGATGCCCAAGTTAGTGACGAGGAGAGGAACGAGATGGTGCGCCCTCACACTCGCATCGAGATCGCTGACGCTGAGGCAGCAACAGCTGCAGCTGGGGTCCCTGGTGGTGCTGTCGGGGATGATGATCGTCTTTACATGGATGTGGATTCCATACCACCTCCTTCTTCTACACATGCCGGTGGAGCGAGTACATCTTTTGCGGCTGGTCCTTCACATGCAGCTGGTCCTTCGCGTCCACCTTCTGATGATGTGCTGAGTATGTTTCACGAGATTAGAGAGGCTCAGCGCGCATCGGATATGAGGATAGTGGAGCTTCTAGACGCTTAGCGCCGGACTGATCAGCGGGTGGCTGGTCTCACAGCTAGTCTTCAGGCGACTCAAACTCAGGTGGCCTGGTTGACTAGAGTCTATGCCGAGGACTATGACAAAGACCGCGAGGCACCGCCTCCTCCTTCACCTCCAGCTTCATGATTACATTTCTTTACTTTTTTTTTCTTTGTAATACAAAGTAACTGTCCGGGTTGTGGACTGTACTCTGCTTTAAGTATTAATATATATATTTGTTTCTCTCGCATTGTATTTAAAATTTGTTTCCCCTTTAATAGATGCATTATTCTCTTTTTAAATTGGTCTCAAACATCACTTGTGCTTATAGTATGTTAATATTACAGTTTTTACTTTTTATCCTATCTCAGTTCATAATTGGTTATGAAAGTATGCTGGTCTAGCGGACAAGGCCTGAAAGCTCTGATACCAAGTTGTTACACCCCAATTCTGCACTATTCAGAATGGTGTGATAAACCGCTAACAAACCAATGGTTCAACCAGGATCTCGAGTAGGCTATATCCGTGTTATCTAAACCCCATACATCTATAATCATAATCAGAGTAAATACACAATAGCGGAAGTCTTATAATAAAATGAACTGAGAATCTATTGTGGTATCAATATTTAAATAACAAATTATTCTGTATCAACTAAGACATAAATAAATAAATATCAAATACATGTCTTTAATAAATCCAAATAGATAAAACTAAAAATCTAATCAAATACACATGAGTTGCACTCGCAAGAGATGTCATGTGTATCCACTTCATCTTCAGCTACCATCGCTGCAACGTTCCCGTATTTAGGAGCATTTATATAATCTTCAACGGTTGTACCTGCATCATCAACTAAAAAAATATTCGACGTCGAAGGGTGAGCACACTTCACGGCTCAGTGAGCAAACAAAACAATACAACAATACATATGCATGCAATCAATTCGTATCTTTGGTCTGATTTTATGTTTGCACTGTGCTATAGAAAGGATAGGTGGCCACCGCACCTCTATGCACGAGAGTGTGGATACGCCCGATGACTCTCACCGTCGCCCACAGCACCCATAATGAACATTGTACAATGAAGGTCACGTTTATCGATGCACAACTCCATACCAACAAATTAACCCCTGATAGCTAGGGCTGCAAACGGGGCTCGCTACTAACCAATCCTAATGTCAACCAATGTATCCAAGGCCTCACCCCAGCATCCCTTAGAGCACCCGTAGAGATAGGGCTAAGGCCCCTCGATAGAGTATAGGACTCAAGGATCGAGACCCTCCTTGATGCCCTACGTCGTAATAGTTCTGCTAAGGTAACGACGATACAACGATACTAATGCACAAGACTTGAGTTAGAGATAAAGCTAAAGTGCCCAGATCAAACACTGCATAACACCTCCCCTGATGCCCTACTCGCATCAAGCATACTAACCACACACAAACATTCACATGCCTATTCCTAACATCAATCATCATCATCATGTTATAAGTAAACAAAATTAAATATGCATGAACAATAATAGCAGGAATATTGGATGACATGTTGAATGCACATTACAAGCATATTTGCATAGAATCAAGCATGCATTGGACTCAAGAAAATAAAAGTAGTTTATTATTAACCAGCTAGTTTTGGTCTTTTTTCCTCACCTTAGCTTACTAATAGATACTCTTCCAAGCTTTAGAATCACCTTTATATTGCTATTATATTGCTAGAAGACCTAACAAAGTCGATAAAATTTAATTAGAATTTATTCTAATTTTTAAAACCATTCTATTAACTGAGGGTCGGAGGTAGGGTCTGAATTATGACCGACCCCTGGTGCGACCCTCCCCTAATCTGGACTTCCAGAACCCTGGGGGTCGATACTCAGGGTCACATAGGGTCGGATGGTCATCGACCCTCTGTGCGACCCCCTGTGAGTTTTGGTCAATTTTCCTCCTTTTAGTCCATTCTTCATGTTTGGGGTTCTATGGCTTGCTCCTACAGTCCATTCAACATACATTCCATGGTCTAGAATCATGAATCATCCACCCATATAGCTTTTATGTATTCTCCCATGGTTTTCCATGGAAACCTAACCATGGGTTGATGGTTTGGGTTTCTCCGAGATCACACTCTCATCCTTATCTAACCTAAGGTCTGTAGAAATTCATGAAATTAGTATCCATACCTGAGAAGAATACTCCTTCTCTGCAACTCTTCTCCTTTTTACTTTTTCTTCTTTCCCTTGCTTCTCTTCTTCTTCTCTTCCTTCTCTTCTCTTTCTCTCAATTCAATTATGGTTGTAAAAGGAGTGAAAGAGGCTTAGGGACGTCCTATTTATAGGGTGAAAACTCCTAAACTAAGTCCCATTGAGATTTGGAAGGAATCCAATCAAAATTTGGGAACTTTCCTAATTTCAGTTTCTGGCGGCAACTGAGGGTCGATGAGAGGGTCGATGATCCCGTCGACCCTTGGTTTTCTAAAGTGTCCAACCCCCTCTGTAAAACAAGGGGTCTGACTTTCTGTCTTGGGGGGTCCGACCCTCCCTTGCTGGGTATGCGACCCTCCCTTTAAATTAAGTGTTTTTGGGTCGATTTGATACCTGGGATCACGATCTCCTTCACGCCCTTGGTCCATTCATCTCGTCCAGGATGGGTAAACCTGGTTCAAGGTGGTAAGACCGGGTTAGTTTGATACGGGTCTTACATTATGCTGGGGTAGGGCCTTGGATACATTGTGATAACATGTAGGATTGGTTCGTGACGAAACCCAGATTGCAAGCTCTTGCCAATAGGGATGTACGTATTGGTACATGATAGAGTATCAGGGGGATGCTAGTGGAGTATGGTTGGAGCCTGACCGTTAGACCCTAGCTCTATCTCTATCGTGGAGTGAGTGTTGTGGACAATAGCAGTAGTGTGGTTGTAGCTTGACTATTAGGTGTGCTCACACTCTCGTACATGGAGGTATGGTTGTAGCCTATCCTTACCATAGCACATTGCAAGCTTTACCAAACCCAATGTTGAATGTTATCTCATGTATATTGCCTGTTGCTTTGTTTTGTTTCTCACTGAGCTAAGTTGTGAGCTCACCCCATGAATTCGTATTTCTTTTTAGATGTTGATGCAGGTTATACTGTGGAGGACTACATTGCCCCGACTTATGGAGGTGTTGCTGCGTTAGATGTGCAGTCAGTGAAGAGCGAGCATGACTCGTCATGTGAGTGCCTCTATTGCGTATATCTTTAGTTTTTATTTTAAGTTTAGATTATAAGACTTGTTAGGGTTATGTTTAATTATGTTTTGGTTAACAGATGAGATAATTGGTTTAAATTATTATTTTATCATTAAATCTTTAGTTCTTTAATAAAGCCTTCTAATGTTATTTATATATTTGATTTATGGTTTGTATGTGTGGTTTGTGTGTTGACACGATTTTACTGAGATACTGGTGTGAACCGTTAGGTTGATAATAGTTCAATCACACTTCTAGTTCGGTCAGAATTGGAATGTGACAAGAACCACCTAGGGTCCACCATAACACCTAACCTTACAAGGTTTGAATAAAGAGACTCATCTATAGCTCGGATAGCACCATCGGGTCCGTGTTGGGTACTCCATCAATCGGTGTGGGAAGACCTGGCATAGGAGGAATCCAAGTTAGTAAGGGATTCTAGGTGCGGGTCTTACAACTATTGTTGCTGATTATGTGAATACTCCTGTTGTCTCCAACCTCGCTCAACTATGTGTGCAGGCTTTGGAAGAAGAAGAGCATGATGAATACTACGAGTGTGATGCTTGTGTGTTCAAGTAAAGGAAGCGACACTTGTGGGACAATTATGTATAGTTATTTTGATTACGGTTTTAGTATTTATACTTTTACGTTATGAACATCACTTTGATGGTTTGATTTGCTTTCGGAATAAGACATGAACAACTCAGTATTATTTTATTAAATTATCAATAGAAGCTTAGTTTAGTTAGTTTTTTTATGCTATTGTATTTACTCTAATTGTTCATTCCATTTCATTTTGACTGGTGTAGGGTTGGTGCAGGTTCACACGGCTTATGTAATTTTGGGTTGGATTGAACAAAAATTGTGTGTCGGTTCAATCATACTTTGAATTATATACGTATCGAAAATGGGGTGTGACATAATGCATTTTCATCCTTTATTTGGTTTCTCTCTCTTCCTATGTTTTATTTGTTGTAACTAAATTGAAAAAAGCAGGGACTATTGTTAAGGATACATTTTTTGAAATCCACAACAAACCACCCAGCATCAAGTCCTCAGTGTGCCATGCATTTGAGATGCAATTAAAGAGCCAATTGTTGAGTGGGTTTGTCTGTCCCATAATAAATCCGCTTAAAGAGAAAACAGGAGGAGATGAAGACTGTAAGCTTACCAACGGTGGGTGAGGAACTATAGAAGAACCACGAGAGAGTGGAAAAGCTTGGTTTTCCACAGGGCTGTCAAGATGAGGAGAGCCTATTGCAAAGTCCATGAGAGGAACGCAAATACGCAATGGCTCAGGGACAAAATAGTACAGTCAAGTTGGAATGTTTTGTTGGAAGGAGATGGTTTCTTCCATCCTCATAGTTTGTTTTTGTGGGTTTCATTGGATAACAACCAAAACTGAGAAAAAAATAGATCCCTCTCTACAAGGGATTTAGTTTGGTTACAATAAAGGGTATTTAGGTAATTTCAATTTAGTTAGGGGTACTACTGTCTTAACAAAATTTTAATTTTCACCCCGTTAAATTTTAACATCCTCAACCTTACGGTGTGGATCAATTTGTTATAAAACTGTGTTTTAGGGGTAATCCGTGTCACTTTTATCAAGAGAGGTGTAGCAGAGAGTACTGTTGTGTAGTATACAAATTGTTTAGTGGAGGTCCGAGTAAAATTTTCTTTTCATAAACAACACCTAAAAATGATACGGAAGTACCAAACACTGAAAACAAAAACATATCAATTAAAAAAAAATGATAACCAAAGAGGGCTTAGGCTTTGTTTGGTTGCAAATGGAAGAACGGAAGTGAAAATTTTAAACTTTAAATGAAAACTTTTATAATGATTACAGTACATACTGTTACACTAGCCTGTAACTAATTCTAAATTATTCCATATTTACTTATTAACTTATACTTTACTTCGTATCTAAATCTCTTTCATTTGAATTTTTTTTTATATATTATTATTATTATTATTATTAAATATGTTAAAAAATTTAAGTAATTTATTCAATTATGTTGTCTTATAATTGTAAAAGTTCCTATTTAAAGTTAAAATATTTAAAGTTAAATATTTCACTTATTTTCCCTCCGATTCTCCTTACAATCTTTACTGAAAAAAAAAAAAAAAAAAACCTCCTTATGACCTAACAAACCCTTAATGTTTGGGACAAAAAAATTGAGGGCATATTTGAAATATGAATAAAACATAGGGGATATTGTTAGAGCGCGCGGGTTTTGGTACCAATCATCTCCTCATTTATCTGTTCGAATCTTCGACTAGGAGAATACCGACCAACAAATCATCTCATCTTTTGCTGCGAAGGGCGAACTGTGAATTCCGTTCTTCTTCATGGCTTGCTCTCTGGTTTCGCCATCTTTCAAGCTTCCAAGCACAATATTGGCAGGCGACGCTATGAGAAAGCAAAAAAAGAATTGGAGAAAAGTAGTAGTCAGGGCTTCTGTTTCTGAGAAGAACGACAATAGCAAGAGGAAAGAAGACGATCGCCCTTCCTTTAATCCCCTCGGATTTGTCACTGATAATCCGTCTAGCCGAGGAGCTATTCAGCTTCCCGAGAGCCCCGCTGAGGACGGGAATGTCGGCCAGATGCTTTATGTAAGAGAATTTACGGTGTAATTGACAGAATTGTGGATTTTTTTTCGCATTCATCGTTTTCTTCCTTCTCTAGATGTTCTGCTTTGAGCTGAGTAATATCCTTCTCATGTTTATCTACTAATTTATACTAATTGGGTTTCCTAAGCTTGTTGGAGTCCTCGTATATTAATGCTATTGTTGTTTCTGACAGATGTCTTCATGTCTGTTATTGCGTTCTAAATCTATAGCTATAACTCACATGGTTTTCAAATACAGAGGATTGAAGATAAGGGGAAGGACTGTGGCTCTTACATCGGATCTGGGGAGTTTCTATGGTTTGTGAGAGAAACAGGTTGAGAATGCGTTTCTGTAACATTTTGCTTTCCCTTTTCTTTGTTCACAAGATGTTGAAAATTCAAGCTTAAATCTGCAGGATCCTCAGAGAGCCTGCGTGGCACTATCATTTTCATTCATGGGGCTCCGGCACAATCTTATAGCTATCGAGTGGTTATGTCCCAGGTCCTGTAGGTGTTTTTTGTTTCAGTTATCAATAATCGCTTTATTGTATATAGCATAATGTATTGAAATCACCCCCCCCCCAAAAAAAAAAAAAAAAAAAAAAAAAAAGGCAAAATAATGTGATACCACAAGTTATTGTCACTAGTTATCCGTTTAACTTTTCTTCTATCATTCAAGAAAAACATTAGTACTTTATGTTACAGGAGAGGCACATTACTTAATCTGAGGGTACATGTGATCTTATGGTTTTGTGTTCTAGCTACCCTAGTTCATAATTTCTAAGGAGTTGCTGCTAGAATTCGTGCATAGTCTCCCAGAGATGAGATATTTTGCAGAAGACATGGACAAGGTGAACAAAGGGGGTTGGGCTTTGAGCTCTGATACCGTTGCGGTGCCTAAGTCAGGATCCACACGATAAGAGCAACAGATAAATTTGTGTAATGAAGGGGTAGTAGAAAGCTCAAAACACCCTTACACTAAGGAAGCTCTGTAATGGATATCTCAAGCAAGCTTTAATGAAGGTCTTACCTAAAAGCTCTTCTTGAACAAGAGTTGTTGAGTTCCTTTTATAATGGTGGATTTGTCACTAACTTAAACTTGGTGTGGGTCGAGGCATATCAGGTATGTTCGTGCATTGCTTTGCTTGTGGACTAGTGGGAGTTGCATCTGCAGAGATTTTTTCAACATGTCCTGAAAGTGGGATGTGAGTTGACATGTCGGATCCTTGCTAGACAATATGGTCGGGACCATAGGGTTCGACTGAAGAATAGAGGATGGCGCTATTAATGCAAACCACTTGAGTTGGTGCCAGTGTAATAAATGTAGCATGTCTGGGGTGACACAATAAATATTATCTGCTCTGTTCACCATAGTCACAATTAATGCTACGTGCTCGTCCGTGCTTTAATTATGGTTTGGTTGGCATGTCATCAACAGTCAGACTGAGCTTGCCATTGTATGTCTCTGGCCCACGCGGATCGACATTCAAGCTCTCCTTGACTGTAGTTCTGCCAGCCATAGGTCGATGTTTCAAGTTTCCGTTTGGCTTGCATTATGTCGGCGTGATGTAATTCCATTGGTTGGTGTTATTTGTACCCAACAGCAGTTCCCCATTCCTTTGGTTCTGCAAGGTCCAATTGAGTAAAAAGAAAGAAAAAAATTACTGGTCATACTTATCTATCCCTTCAAACCTTTTAGGTTGGGGTCTGAGTTGTGGGACGTGGTATGAGCCGAGCAACCGAGTCTTGTAGCAGAAATGGCTGTGTTCTTCCTTTCTCTTTGTTGGAAGCAGTTAGTCCCCCAAGGCGGAGTTCTTTAAGGAGAAGGAGTCGAAGAGCATTGGTTGCTGTCCCCTGTTCCTTTCCTTCACTTGAAGCCGTGGAATCTTTGTCGCTTAATCCATTCCCTTCAAGCTGTGTGGGTTAGTGCTTGCTGATGTGGATGGCTCGGTTTTCATAATGACTTGTTCAAGCTCCGTGTTTTGACGGTATGTAGGCATTGCGATGTCATTTATTATGAGTGAATCGTTGGCCTCGCCTTTACATGTAGGTCTCAAGCGTGCCGATCCACATGGGCTGCTTCAGCAGGAGTTGCATTGGTAGGTGCTTGATATATGCCTTTTGGATTGTATGCTTCAAGTCTCCTACCGTGGACGACCCGATTCGATGGAGGGTAAATGATGATCTTTTCAAGCGTTGTGTTTCGGTTGTACCCAAGCAGTGGGGTGGTATTGATCTGAGGCTTGAGGTGCTGACCTCTAGGGTTTCAACGGGTGTCTCTGTCGACTTTGGTGAATGAAGAGTTGCTTGGGGGTTTATATAAACCCCAATCTACAATTTTTTCCATTTTCTTTATTTTACAAATATTTCAACGCTACTTCATTTTCTTTGCTTCTTCTTGCGAGTCTATTCAGTCAGTGCGAGTTTTCTTATTCGTTAATGCGCTTATTATGAAGTTGGAGTAGAATTTCTGCCCAGCGGTTGTCGAGGATTGGGACCTTGTCGATGGCGCTGCGTGCTCCTCCATCTCTGATGGTTCTTGCCCTATCATTTCTGTGTGAGTTGACTAAGGCCATGCTGGATGAGTTTAGGAGGAGATTTTTCATACGGGATGGGATAAACATCAGACCCTGAGTCGGAGGAGAGATGTTGTGACAAGTCTACCTCGGAGTTGTGCGTGAAGGAGGAAATGTTCAGGGCAGGTCTCTGGTTTCCAATTCATCCGAACATGGTGAATATCCTTGAGTGCTATGGTCTCGCTCCAATCCAGATTGGCTGGAAATACATCATAGCCTTTCTCGCCTATCTCCATAAGATCAATCGGAAACCGCCGTGGATCTCTTCCGGCACTACTACATACATTCACAACGCATGCAAACTTGATGAGTATGGTTGGTATCATATCAATCGTTAAAACAAGATGAAGGATATTTCTGACCGGGAAGTTGTTCTTCGTCAAAGGATGGAAGAGTCGGTTTTTCTTCGTGTCTCATGACGCCATGTTCCCTTTGACGAATGAGTGGCAGTTTCTGGAAGTGGCACCACTGAACCTCACCGAGGTGATGGACTCTGGGGAGGTAGGAACACTCCAATTGATGGAGGTAGAAGTTCAAGTGCATGTGAGGGATCACAAATCTTTTGACTTCTTGCACCAGCACGGGCTGTTAGATGAGTTTGTCGACGTATTGGGTATCGGGTTAATTAGCGATTGAGCTGTATTTTTTTTTTACTTTCTTTGTCTTTGTTTGGTAGTGGACATCCTTAGTGATGAGGTGTCAGCAGAGGCGGCTAGGCTGGTGGCTCTAGGGTCCACAGGGGGTAGGGGTAGTCTTGTGCGCCGCCCAAGATGACAAAGAAGAAGTCCATTGGCTAAGATGCCCGAGATGTCGAGGCGATGAGGGATGCTGCCCTTGCCCTCGGGGGCCGAAAGAGGAGGCTGGTTGAACTTGGTGCCAAAGATGCTGAAGAGGACGAGGAGCCTATTTTGTATTGAAGAGGAAGAAGAAACTGGTCCTTGCTAGTTCATCCTCACAGAGTGTGTCGGCGGATCGGGCTGGTGCTCTAAGTAGGGAGCCTCCTGATGATTTAGCCACGAGAGATGAATTGCCTTTTTTTGGGTAGGAGATCTTCCCCAAGTTGGAGCGCTGTTGCTTATTGCTGGTACATTAAGCTCTAGATTGGTAGGGACCAAGGTAGTCTCGAGGAGCGCTGAGGGCCGAAAATGATTGGATATGGAGCTGGAGAGGGAGGCTTCTTCACGGCAATCTTCCGAGCTGACCCTTCCAGCGCCTTACGAATGTCGTGGTGGGGAGAAGACCTTTGTTCCTCGCTGGGGTGTCGTAGAGGATGATACGGCAATAGGAGATGCGGGAGTTGCCAAAGATATTGCTCGGGATATGTGGCTTCTTCGGGATATCTAGCATGTATCTAGGTTGGACGATGAGTGTCTCATTACGAGCCTGTTTAGGTACTCGGCCATGGTATGTCCTCGGGCCACTCCCTTGTTCTGCTAATCTTTCTTATACTTTTCTGACTTGCGTTTATGCCGATGTAGGGTCCTTCTCTTGCGGTGGATTTTGTGGATCGATATCTGGGGATGAAGGAACTTTTTGCCGTAATCCGGAAGGAGCGGGATGAGGCAAGAGAGCAGAAGGTGCGTGACCGTAGTGACATCTTGAAGGCGATGAAGGAGGTTGTGGCCGATGTGGGCAAGGTTATGTTTCGGGAAACAGAACTTGCCGAACAGAGGGGTCATGCCATGGAGGCATTAGAGTTGGCCAATTGGGAGAAGAAACGGGCTGATGACACGTCAACTGCGCTGAATAGAGTGATGGATAACCTAGCTCGGGCAGAAGTGGAGGCAAGGAATGCCAAGAATGAAACGGTCAGGGTCTGAGAGAGCATCCTGGGGATGATAGCTGAAGCGTGAGAGGGGTACAAGGCTTCTGTGGAGCTAAGGGAGCGTCTTGTTAGGGTGGTTGCACCCTTTAGTTATTGGGGAGCTGAGGCTGTTTGTGACTGGACTCGGTCGTAAAAGCACTTATTACGGTGTGGTCGGCATGTTAACAACAGTCAAGCTGAGCCTGCAACAGTATGTCTCAGACCCACACAGGTCGACGTGTCGAGCTCCCCTTGGCTGTAGTTCTGCCAGACGTAGGTTGACGTGTCAAGTTTACATTTGCTTGCATTATGTCAACGTGGCACAATTCCATTGGTTGGTGTAATTTGTACCCAACATAAGGCATCCAATATAATCACACTTGTGGATGCAAAGGGACGTTTAGATGTAGCATGATAATCCTGCCTATGAATCTGAAACTGAAGAAAAGGAATTTCTTTAATTCGAAAAAGAATAGCATTATACCAAAACAGGATTGTACACACATACTTTTTTTAAGTATGGGCAGCATGAATCCAAGAATATAACACAAGCCCAATAATCCTATTCTTGTTTACATAATGAATATAACATCATCCTCTAATTGATGTTTTTGTTGTTTCTTGAAATTTGTCCTGATTAGATGGCAGAAGCTGGATTCCACTGCTTCGCACCTGATTGGATAGGATTTGGTTTCAGTGATAAGCCCCAGCCAGGTTATGGATTTAACTACACAGGTTTGTACAATTTTAACATTGAAAATATTAATTCAGAGTTGCCTAAGGACATTTATTTACTATATCATATTCAATTTTCTAAGATTCAAGTGACTCTTGCTTTACAGAAGAGGAGTTCCATGTGGAATTTGATAAACTACTTGATGTGCTGGCTATTTGCTCTCCATTTTATTTAGTGGTTCAGGTTTGATCATTTTTTGCACATATTTTTTCTCATGATGGGTGCATATATGTCTATTCACCTGATGAACTTATTGTGCATTACATTAAATATGGATCGAAAGAAACTTGTCAACCAAACAAGAATCATTTTCTTAATGTATTGTTGAACTGCATCAGCATTAAATAAAATATATTTTCTATTATCCTTGTAGGGATTTCTTGTAGGTTCCTATGGATTGACCTGGACCTTGAAAAACCCAAGCAGGGTTTCAAAGCTTGCAATTCTTAATAGTCCACTAACAGATACATCTCCAGTTCCTGGATTGTTTCAACAGCTAAGGTTCAGTATTTTTCTCCTTTCTAACTGTAGTATTTTTGGATCATGATGAAATGTGTACGATGCATCATGCAGTTATTTTATTAACACACATGAATCATTTTCCTTCAATTCTCCATGGGTTCTTGTTACCTAAACATACAGATCTTAATGTGAAACAAGATTACAATGAGAATTCCTACATCTTCTGGCATAGTTTCTAGGTGCAGACTCTTCTATATAAATTACATTCCCTATTCTGGAAAACTTTATGAGATATACCCTTGCATTTTAACGGTACCACTAAGAGTCTGCTCTTCAAAACGAGAATCAAAGGATAGGATAAAGCACATTGAAACTTTGAACCATCACTGACTATCCAAGATGATATCTGGGTTCCTGGGCTAGTTCTGATTTCCATGATCCAGCAACCACAGAGCTGATATTTTCTTTGGGTAGCTAAATTAGGATAATGATTACTGCTTCAAGGAAATCCTGTGATGCACAATGTTTGATGCATTAACAGTTCTGAGTATAGGAACCAAGTCTAATAGGTTCAAGATCATTTTTGTTTTTTGCATGTCCTCTTCAATCTTCTGAAACTATTTATTCCCGATGTTAAAATTAATTTTATCTGTTATGAGTGTCAACTTGCAAGGGGAAAATAGTTGCATTGGGATACAATCTACTTCAATGGTTGATAGCCCAATTTTGGGCCCCTTTTGTCTTCATGAATTTTCTTTATAGTTTAAATTTTGGATTATTTATGATTTGGTGGACCATAAATTGGCCTCTCTACATTTTATCGTCATGATGGTATCTTGTTGCTCATAAGAAAATAAATGCTCATGAAAATGCCTGTACAAGAATTCTATTCTGGAAATATGGATACATGTGGCTTAGGTCTATGGGGAGGGTGAGTTAAATGTTAGTATTTACCCACTTTGCCCTTTCCAGTTTATTTTGATACCATTTAATGTGTGAAATCTACATCTGGGGCTTTTTGGTGACATGGATGTAATCTCAGGTCAACTTAAGAAAAGGATAATCAATTTAGTGAAAAACAGTTCTACTTTTTTTGGTGAAAACTTCTTCTAGAACCTTGGTGTATTTGTTTTCTTATGGACTTATGTGCTTTCCAGAATTCCACTTTATGGTGAATTTACATGCCAGAATGCTGTCATGGCTGAACGCTTTATTGAAGCAGGTAGCCCGTATGTATCTGTAATTATATCTACTACTCTCCTTAATTATGAAATCTTCAACTATACTAATGAAATATTCTTTACTTAATGATGATTTGGAACTCGTTTGAAATTCCTACCTTGTTGATGCTTTATTTGAGTTTCAAATAAATTGCAAGTTGTCCTGTTTGAACTAACGAAAGAAATTCTGCTGTTAGAAAGGAGCAATTCTTATTAAGTTTTCTAGCCAAGATGTACTGAATATAAAATTATTACCCTCTTGCTTATTGGTTGATGATCACGGTTTTCTATGATATGTTGAAGTTCATGATGAAATTTATTTATTAAGGCTCCATCTGTTTCAACGTAAACTTGGTGGAAGTAAAACAGTGTATTTAAAATATATAATTTTATAGTTTGTCTCTTGGGAAGTAAAAAGAAGGAACATGAAGTTATATAGCGGGGCCTGCTATTTAATGTTCAAAATCTATAAAACAATGCTAGGGAAGTAAAATATTTCCCCGACTTTCTTTTCATCAAGACTAATGAAAAAATGGAACGGATATAAGGTGAACATTTCAAAAAATTATTTAAGAGAGTAGTTTATGGCTAAGTGAAACTTAAATGAAGAATCTCCTTAGGCCATATGTTGTTTCTGGCTTCAGCACCTCTTTATACATTGGTAAACATAATAGCTTTTCTGTATCTAATAAACAAAGCTTTATTGTTGACTGAGTAATTATTGATTTCAAACAATATTATGCATCAATTATCATTGTAGTATATTTCTATTTTTCTTTATCTCTCTCTCTCTCTTTTCTTTATGAATTCAACTTAACTAAACCTTATCCTAACTAAATCTAAACCTTATCCTAACTAAATGAGTTTATCTACATAAATCCTGTTTCACCATTCTTGATTACTTTATCTCTTTAAAATTTTTTTGGCCCATCTATAATTTTCTGTCAAGTTCTAACCCCTTATGTTCCTGGAGCCATTTTTATGTCTTTAAAACATTGATGCATCTTATTTATAAGCCAAACAAGGCCCAGTCATATGCTTTGATAGTGATATGGTTTTGGGTTTCGTTGTCCTAGATTTGCCAAATTACCAGCAATAAATGTTTGAAGATGATAAAATACGATAGGATGGGTCCAAAACTTATAATTAAACTATCTCCTCGCCATTTTCACTATTTACTAGGTTAAAAGGTAAAAATAAGTGACTAATTAGCATAGTTTCTTTATCTTAAGAGGAATGATTTCTTGGATAACCCCCTGGAAGGGTTTCCTATATGGCACAAATATCTGCCGCATTGTAGGTTAGATGAGGCCCGTTTAGTGAACAGGTAGGTCCCAAAGGCCTCCCGTCAATGTATGGGATTATTCGACATCGGCTACATTTGGGAATTTGGATGACTTCATATTCCAATTGAGCCCTTCCACCTAGCAGCTTAAGCTTTTAGTTGGGTAACTCAACTTGGTATTAGAGTCACCAACAATACCTTGATAGTACATCTGACTATGACCCAATTATGAGAAGCCACACGTGCCACATATATACAACCAAGGCTCAAAATCTTGAGTCTCGAGGGTGTCTCAACCCTCTAAGAAACCGAGATTTCTGAGATCTTGGTGAGACATTGTAAAAAAGCCGCGAAGGCTTAATAATTGTGTTTCGGCCCTAAAATGGCCATTTTAAGGCCTGATACTCTAAGGAAAACCCTATTTTAGCATATATACACACATTTAAACCATAAAATTATAAAAATAATCACACATGGTGGTTGTTTGGGTTTACACCCATGTTTGGCACTGTCGGGCTGAAGTGATGTAAACCTAGGGTAATATGGTGGTCAACGATCACCCAAACTGCGTCTACGGAGTTTGGTGTCAATGGCAACCCCATCACGAATCCATATTTATGTGGTCCAGTTCCCCTTTTGGCACTGGTAAGGGCTGGAGCAACCCTGGTGGTCTTTGACGATCTCCTTCACTTGCTGACAAGTAAGGCACTTGTAGATAGAGATGGCTACATCTACTTTCATGCCTCTCCACCAGAATTCCCTCTTTAAATCTTGATACATTTTGGTGCTGCCTAGATGTATGGTGTAGGGAGACGAGTGAGCCTTAAATCATGATGCCTTCAAGGATCAAGGTGCCGGTTTCGAGACCTGTTTCGGTCAGGCTTGAAACCGGCACAACTCGGCGAAACCACCGAAACCAGGCTGAAACCTGGTATTTTCTACCAACTTTATTGACTCCATGGTTTCGAGGCTTAAAAATGTTTTTTTTTTTGGTCTGATTTTTTTTGTGTACCCAATTTAAACCATTTTACACCTATTTCTAATGTTAGTTTGCAAAAAAGACATAGAAAATAGCTACATGTGGTGTGGACCAATGTTTGGTAGTGTACGCTGAAATATTACACAAATGTCACAATGTAGTAATGTACTAAGCTACTAACTATTAAGCCACTAATTAACAATATTCATTAAAAATTAATACATTGATGATTGAACTTAGAAATTAGAAATCTCACTAGTTAGTTCCATGTGGAGCTTTGTGGTACATTTAAACCACGTGCAACATACCACTGATGGTGGCGATAACGCTCCTCAGATTGCAGCACGTATGTATCCCAGGACATGGTATCACTCCAATTGTTCTGATAGTCTCTAACAGCCCACGAGTAGATAGAGTCATCAACATAATATAAGTACCCTTGTCGAGGGTAAGGCTGATCGAGTGTGTGTGTGGGTGGAGCAGGAGTAGGCATGAACGTCGGAGGAGGAATATACTGAAATATAGAGTCGACGAACGATGATCCAACAGTGCCACTGCCAACACCTGAGGCTGAGTCATCTCTAAATTGATTGCTGGGGTAGGAACTAGAATAACCCCCATACCCACTAGCCTCAGTAGTAGACCATCCAAATCCACCATGTGCCGTCGAACCGATACTCTCGCCGCCACTCTCTTAAGGAATTGCTGGGCTCGAGGTCCGTGTGATCATGAAATCTAGTGCACACCAATGCCCAGTCCCTCCAGTCTGAGAACTCTCCCCTAAATGCATCCCTGTCATGCTGCCAGACATGGTCGATATATCCATGGGATCTGTTTCATCCATCTCCTCCTGTGGCATGAACCGCTGGCGTGATCCTCTAGTGTACCCTCTAGTACTACCACTAGGCCGGGCTCCGTGGTCAGTATCCTGTGTACCATGATCATACTGAGTCTCCCCTGTGAATCTCAAGGGAGAAGGCAATGGATCTAGCTGCTGTGGTTGGTCATACTGATCGGGCTCATTGCGTAAGGCAGCATATCTGTCATCACCACCACCATCATCATCATCATCATTATCCCCTGTACCACTAGGTCCACTAGTACCAGTACCACCCTGGGTGGCAAAAGGTGACTGTGTTTCTCCAGAAGAAACCGGCGAATCACTCTCAGTCTCATCACTATCACCAGTCTGAAATGGATGTCTTGCCTGTGCGTGGACTCTACCCTCAGTAGCCATAAACTATCCCACATCAGCCTCTAAGGCTCCAGCAATAAGACAACTTGGTCGACCACCAGCCTCATCTAATTGAGGCTCACCACGATCTGTAACCCACTCATTCAAAGGATCAACTTCCTCTCCCTCAAACTCAAAGATCTCACTCAGCTCAATGGGGGTTTTAGCATCTTTGTCTCTGCTTAACCGTATGTGCTCTTCTTTCAGTCTCAAATTATAGTGCACATACACCAAGTCCTCAAGCCTTTTTGCACCCAACCAGTTTCGTCGCTTAGTATGTATAAGCGAAAATTAAAATAATTAAATAAAAACAGAAAAATAATTCTACTTTATACAAAATGTAGATCACTCTATTTTGTTTAACATATATTTAATTCAATGCCATACAACATGTGTAAAACATAATTTTTTCAAAAAATAGTTGTAGGAAAATCTTTTTTTTCAAACAGAAAATCTAATAAATAAATTATTTGTCAAAAAAAAAACTACTTCCATGGATTCATAGATCGGGTGTTAGAATCAAACATATAAAAAATTGGAAGCCATCCATGATGTTTGCATACCATTTCATTCAAAAATACACAAAATAGAGAGAATGACTTACCTTGAAGAGAGAGAAAGGAGTTGAGAAATGAAGAACCTTGAATAATCTTGACAAATATTGAGATCCTTGAAGAAATTATGTTTTAGGAAGAAAAATGGAGAGAAATGAGGTTGGAGAGCAAAGATGGGAGAAAATTAGGGAAAGGAAACCTACTGATTTCGAGTAGGTTTCGACTCTAAAAAGGGGATGGGGGTTTAAGTTATGGGTCGAAACCATGGTTTCGACCGAAACTTGGTCGAACCCAGTGGTTTCGAACCGAAACCTTGTACTGGCCAGTTTCGAGCCTGGGTTTCGTCTCGCTCAGGCTCAAAACCGAGTTGTTTCGGTTGAAACTTCAAATTTCGACCGAAACCTCGAACAGTGGATGCCTTAATCATGATGGACTCATTCAAGGATTGTGCGGTCTCCAGCACGCATACCCTCCCTCTATATTTGATGATTCCCGTACTACCCTCCGAAAAATCTGGATCCTGCTTCCCCTTCTCTAGTTCTTGTTTGAGAGTCTTCGAGTGTGGGTCGTTATCAATAGCCCCCTTGATCTCATCTAATAGGGTGGGCCATATAGTCATAGCATGCAACAATCCTGTTGCTGTCTCTACCCATTCTGACACCAAAGCGTTTGTGGTAGATGCCTCAATGGCTAGGGGAGGAGTGGTAACCAGAGTATGTGCATTATGATGCCCTTCAATGCGCCCCGTCAACTCGAGGTCCTCTAACGATAATGAGACTAATGCTTTCTTGCTTAGGGCATCAGCCTCAACATTGGCCTTCCTCGGGTGATACTGGATATTGCAATCATAGTCCTTCAATAGCTCCAGCCATCTCCACTGCCTCATATTTAGCTCTTTCTGATTGAACAGGTGCACCAAGCTCTTATGATCTGACATTATACTGAACGCCTCCTCATATAGGTAGTGTCGACATATCTTTAAGGCGAAGACAACCGCTTCCAGCTCCTGATCATGTGTAGGGTAGTTCTTCTCATGTGTCTTCAATTGCTTGGAAGCATATACTACTACTTTGTTGGATTGCATGAGGACACAACTAAGCCCAAACTTAGAGGCATCAGTACATACTGTGAATGGGGCTGCCCCTAAACGAATGGTCAAAACAAGTGCGGATATGAGCTTTTGTTTGAGAATCTGGAAGCTCTCTGCATTTATCGGACCACACGAACTTTACCCCTTTCTTTGTCAATCCCGTCAATGGCACTACTATCAGGGAGAAGTCCTCAATGAATCGCCGGTAATATTTGGCCAGTCCAAGGAAGTTCCTAATCACTATGACTGTCTTCGGTGTAGCCTAGTCCATTACTGCACTACCCTTGCTTGGATCTATTGCTAGGCCTTCAGCTGTGACGAAATGACCCAAGGATGCTATCTTTTTGAGCCAAAACTCGCACTTCTTAAATTTGGCATATAATCTTTCCTGCCCCAACTTCTGCAATGCCATTTTGAAGTAAGGTTTGAGGTGCAGGTTTTGAGGCCGGTTTTGGCTAGACTCGAAACCAAGACAACTTGTGGTTTCGGCTGAAACCAGGCCGAAACATGGTATTTTTTCCCTGGTTTATTAACTCCATGGTTTCGAGTCCCATATTTTTTTTTATCTGATTTTTTGTGTGTACCCTATTTAAACCATTTTACACCTATTTCTCATGTTAGTTTGAAAAAAAGACATAGAAAATAGTTACATATGTGGTGTAGACCCAAGTTGATACAGCTCAAGTCTACTCCAGAAGGGGCCGAAAGTCCAAAATTGGGCCAGGCCCAATTGGCTGACCAACCCACACTGTTCACGTGAACAGTGTTCACGGTACTGTTCACGTGAACAGTACCAACAACAGATTTTAATATAGTGTTAGTTATTTCTTTCCTAAAATATAGTGTTAGTTATTTAGAATTTTAATTGTTTGGAAACTAAGAACTTTCTTAAATTTAGTTTCCTAAAAGTGTTTAGAAACTTTCCTATTTTCAGATTTAGAAAGTTTTCTTTCCATTGTATTAAAACCTTCCTATGTTATAAAGAGGTTTAGTTTTAGTAGTTTTATCTCTTTCCTATTTTAATTGTAAGGATTCTCATTATAAATAAGAGGAGTAGAAGCTGGCTGGTGGTTAGATTTTCCAGAAAAAAAAGAAGAGTTAAATTCTTATTTTTTGGCTGAGTCTCCTATGGTTGTGAGACTCAGCCAGATTCCATTCCCTCTTGATTCTTTAAACAGGTACAGCAGGCTTTCGAGACTCATAACTCTTATAGTTCTTTTTAGATCCTCCCCGAACTTCAGAAGGTGTTCACAATCATTACAAAGGTCATCCATACCAAGTTTCATTTAATTCTGACGGTTAGATTTCAAGATAAGTGGGTTTTTTCATTACTTTTCTCTGCAGATTTTTTTGTATTGGACTGAATTAAGATCCTGTAGCAAAGAGGGCTTGTTAATTTGACTTGCTTTGAACCCTCTTTGCCATCAATTGGTATCAGAGCATGGCTGAGGAGAGTTCTAACTCTCCTAATCAGTCCAAAAATCTCAATGACCTTGTTAATTTGGTTCTCCAACGATTGACCAAATTGGATGCCAAATTAGACAGTATGGATGGAAGAATAAGTAATTTGGAGGAACGGGATAATCCTAGGCCGGCCAGACTAGAAGCCCCTAGAAGAGAAATTCCCATAGCCAACCTAATGCCAAGGCGTGTTCCTAGGGCTCCCCAAAGAGTCCATAGAGAAGAATACTAAGACCCACCCTATGAAGACTATGATGGCAATCAACCTATTCGGTATCAAACCCATAAGGTGCGAATGGATCTTAAGGAGTTCCATGGAAGACAAGACCCCCAAGCTTTTCATGATTGGGTGAATGCCCTAGATGACTACTTTGATTGGTTTAGCCTCCCCGAACCTAGAAAGCTGCAATTGACCCGCTCTAAACTAGTGGGGGGTGCTCGCGATTGGTGGCGTAACTATGAATATAGTTTCATGAGGAGTCGTAGAAAACCCACTACTTGGGAGGAGATGAAGGAAGAATTGAAAGAAAAGTATTTGCCTCGGTCCTTCCAAAGAAGGTTGCATGACCAACTGAACAATCTTCGTCAAGGTAATATGAGTATGGAAGACTATGTATACCAATTTGATCAATTATGTGCACGGTCAGGTTCACGAGACAATGATGATCAAATGATATCTCGGTTCCGTTTGGGACTACGACCTGAAATAAGAGAAAAAATGGGTGTGGTTGATATTGTAAGTCTTAATGATTGTGTTGATAAAGCTTTTCAAGCTGAAAAACTCATAAAGACCTCTAGAAGGTATACCCCAAATTTTAATGAAGGCAAGAAACCCATGCCAACTCCCAAGAGCACTGTGGCTGCACCTCGTCATACTCCCACGGTAACTGAAAAGGGAAAGGGACCAATGACCCCCAATAACAGTGTTCAATGCTATCATTGTAATGCCTATGGCCATTATGCAAGGGATTGTCCAAGAAAAGTGAGGCAATTCCTTAGTGGCTTCTGTGGAAGCCAATGCTGATTCCCAAGTGTGGGAACCACAAGAAGATGATTCCTATGATAATGCTGCCCTAGCTGATGATCTGGAGTATAACTTTGAAGAAGATGAAGCATCCCTTGGAATACATGTTGTGAGTCGGATATTAGTGGCTGAATCAAAAGGGGAAGATTGGCGTCGTCATTGTATTTTTACCACCCGCATGTCTAGTGGACCTAAGCTTGCTCAAATTATTGTGGACAGCGGTAGCAGTGTTAATGTTGTGTCACAAGCTTTTGTAATAGATGCTAAACTAGAGGCTGAAACTCATCCTCAACTGTACAAGGTCTCACTTCTCAACGGTAATACATTGGAAGTAAGTCAAAGGTGCTTGATTCCGTTACAAGCAGGGGTCTACAATGATACGGTATGGTGTGACGTTATCCCCATGATATTGACTGATGTACTATTGGGAAGGCCATGGTTATATGATCATGATGTGTTGGTTGGAGGTACCAAGAACCAATGTTACTTCGATGTTGATGGAAAGCCCATGATATTGAAACCCATTAATGTACCAGCCGAGAAAAACAGGTTACGAGCTGCACAACTGAAGCGTAAACAAATCCTTCAAGCTCTAAAGAAGGACCAGCCAACCACTACTAGCAAAAACAAGGGAAAAGGACCATCCTCAAAGGCTAGACAGCAAATTGATCAGCCATTATTGATACTCAATCAACAAGACTTTGAAGAAACAAGTAAAGAAAGAGGTGTAATGATAGCCCTCATGGCTAGGGAAGTTGTACCCCCTGAAAAAATTAACCTTCCCCACCCTATACAATCTATCTTGTCTGATTTTGCAGATCTTGTTGCAGAAGAATTACCTAATGAGTTGCCACCAATGAGGGACATACAACATGCAATTGATTTAGTCCCCGGGTTAGTGTTACCAAACCTGCCCACCTACCGTCTAAGTCCTACAGAGTATGCAGAACTCAAAAGACAGGTGGATGAACTGTTACAAAAGGGTTTCATTGTAGAAAGCATGAGTCCATGTGCCGTACCCGCACTCTTGACACCTAAGAAAGATGGAACATGGCGGATGTGCATCGACAAGCAGAGCAATCAACAAAATCACCTTGCCAAATACCGATTCCCTATTCCACGGCTTGATGATATGTTGGACATGTTGGCGGGGCTACTGTCTTTACGAAGCTTGATTTACGGAGTGGTTACCATCAAATCCGTATTCGTCCCGGCGATGAATGGAAAACAGCCTTCAAAACGAAAGACGGATTATATGAATGGAAGGTTATGCCCTTCGGGTTAACTAATGCCCCTAGTACCTTCATGAGAGTAATGACTCAAACACTCCGACCGTTCATCGGTAAGTTTCTTGTTGTTTACTTTGATGACATACTAATATACAGCAAAGGCCACGAAGACCACCTAGATCATATACGGCGAGTAATGAGGGGTCCTTCGAGATGAGAAGTTGTACTTGAACTTGAAGAAGTGTTCTTTTATGCTCCCCAAGGTAGTCTTCCTTGGTTTCATTATTACATCCAAAGGGGTAGAAGCTGATCCATCCAAGATTGAAAGCATTACTAATTGGTCATTCCCAAAAACTCTCACCGAGGTTCGTAGTTTCCACGGTCTTGCTTCCTTTTATCGGAGGTTCATACGAGGGTTTAGCTCTATCATGGCACCCATCACGAGTGCATGAAGACAAAGAAAGGTCCGTTCCAATGGACCCCGGCAGCCACCAAAGCATTCCATCTTATAAAGAAAGCTGTAATCGAAGCTCCCGTCCTACACCTACCTGATTTTGACCGTGTGTTCGAGGTGGCTACCGATGCCTCACACTCCGGAATTGGAGGGGTACTTATGCAAGAAAAGCATCCGGTGGCGTTCTACGGTGAGAAGCTCAATGATGCCAAGAAGAGGTATTCCACCTATGATTTAGAACTTTATGTTTGTAGTACGGTGGTCAAACATTGGAGACACTACCTCATTGGAAAAGAGTTCGTTCTCTACTCTGACCATGAAGCACTCAAGTTTCTTAACTCCCAACGGACCATTAGTCACAAACATGCTAAGTGGATCTCATATTTACAAGAGTTTACTTTTGCCCTCAACTATAAAGCTGGAAAAGAGAACCAAGTAGCAGATGCATTGAGCCGCAAAGTGAATACGATGAGTACCTTTTCAGCCCAAAGTACAGGAATTGAGCATATCAAAGGGGGAGTACATAGCGGATGAAGATTTTGGTACTATATACCAAAAATTACAGCAAGGTGAAACCGATCCAAAGTTCTCGATTCAAGACGGCTACTTGTTTATGGGAACACGGTTATGCATCCCAAAGACGTCCCTACGCCAATACCTAATTCGGGAGTTACATGGAGGTGGTTTAGGTGGACACTTTGGTCGTGATAAGGCAATAGCACAAGTTACAGATCTTTACTATTGGCCTCACTTACCCCATGATGTGCAAAATGTGGTCCAACGGTGTCGTGCATGTCAACTAGCTAAAGGCACCAAACAAAATTCTGGTTTGTACACACCATTGCCGGTGCCTCATTCTCCATGGCTGCACATTAGTATGGATTTTGTCCTTGGCTTGCCATCCACAAGGGAACGATATGACTCTATATTTGTAGTAGTGGACAGATTCTCAAAAATGGCACACTTCCTCCCTTGTCGGAAGACTTTTGACGCAAGGCATGTTGCTGTCCTATTCTTTAAGGAAGTGATACGTCTCCATGGGCTACCCGAGACTATTGTGTCGGATCGGGATGTGAAATTTATGAGCCATTTTTGGAAGACATTATGGTTGAAGACAAATACTAAATTGCTTTACTCAACTGCTTTCCATCCTCATACAGATGGGCAACTGAAGTAGTGAATCGGAGCTTGGGTAATCTTCTCCGATGCCTTGTTCGTGATTATGAGAAGACGTGGCCTTCCATTCTTGCCATAGCAGAGTTTGCTTATAATAGCTCCGTCAATCGGACCACGGGCCGTACACCATTTGAGATAGTGCTTGGTATCCAACCCAAGAGACCTATCGATCTTGTATCACTCCCACCTCAAGTGCGTGTGAGTATTGAAGCTGATGAATTTATCCGTCATATCACAGAAGTACATGCAGATGTTCGACGGCGAATAGCACTTAGCAATGAAGCATACAAAGCTAATGCAGACCGTCATCGCCGTTATGTGGAGTTTAAGCCCGGTGACATGGTGATGGTGAGAATAACTCCTGAGAGATTCACTCCTGGTGAAGCTACCAAGTTACATCCACGGAAGATGGGTCCCTACAAGGTGCTGAAGAAAATAGGAACTAATGCATACGTCCTTGAGCTCCCACTGGCATGGCTATCAGTAACATTTTCAACGTTGCTGATTTGACTCTCTACACGGGTCATCATTCTGACGAAGGAGATACGGAACATACTTTACGTCTTCCACAGTTTGCCGTTCTTTCCGCTGAACAAATTGAAGATGTTTTTGACTCCAAGTATACTATGACTCGCAATGGTGGAGGTTATCAGTCGTTCTTAATCAAGTGGAAAGGGCACCCACGTAGTGACAAGACGTGGATACATGAAGATGACTTCAGCGCATCGACCCTGATTTTTATGATCGCTATATGTCTTTCCTCCATTCATCGGAGACGAATGTTTCTAAGCCGGGGGGAGCTGATGCAGCCCAAGTCTACTCCAGAAGGGGCCGAAAGTCCAAAATTGGGCCAGGCCCAATTGGCTGACCAACCCACACTGTTCACGTGAACAGTGTTCACGGTACTGTTCACGTGAACAGTACCAACAGTAGATTTTAATATAGTGTTAGTTATTTCTTTCCTAAAATATAGTGTTAGTTATTTGGAATTTTAATTGTTTGGAAACTAAGAACTTTCTTAAATTTAGTTTCCTAAAAGTGTTTAGAAACTTTCCTATTTTCAGATTTAGAAAGTTTTCTTTCCATTGTATTAAAACCTTCCTATGTTATAAGGAGGTTTAGTTTTAGTAGTTTCATCTCTTTCCTATTTTAATTGTAAGGATTCTCATTATAAATAAGAGGAGTAGAAGCTGGCTGGTGGTTAGATTTTCCAGAAAAAAAAGAAGAGTTAAATTCTTATTTTTTGGCTGAGTCTCCTACGGTTGTGAGACTCAGCCAGATTCCATTCCCTCTTGATTCTTTAAACAGGTACAGCAGGCTTTCGAGACTCATAACTCCTATAGTTCTTTTTAGATCCTCCCCAAACTTCAGAAGGTGTTCACAATCATTACAAAGGTCATCCATACCAAGTTTCATTTAATTCTGACGGTTAGATTTCAAGATAAGTGGGTTTTTTCATTACTTTTCTCTGCAGATTTTTTTGTATTGGACTGAATTAAGATCCTGTAGCAAAGAGGGCTTGTTAATTTGACTTGCTTTGAACCCTCTTTGCCATCACAAGTTTGGTAATGTATGCTGAAATAATCCACAATGTATTAAGCCACTAATTAACAGCATTCATTCAAAATCGAGGCCATTATAATTGCGGTCGAAATGCTCCATCTCGCTCTTCCTAGGCAGCCACCCCTCCTAGATCTTGCTTAGGTAATGGCTCTCATTCTGGACACAGTTCATCCAATCCCCCTGATTATTGCTAAATATGCAATCGCATAAGCCATAGAGCCATGGACTGCTGCCAGCGATTTAATCATGCATATTCAAGTGGTTTCACATCCAACCCATCAGCCCATTATTCCGAGTACCTGACCAAACATTAATAATGTGTGGCTACCAGATTCTGGTGCGGCATATCACGTCATTGCTGAGTTGGACAACCTCCATTTTTCCAACCCGTATTCAGTAACGGAGCATGTCCAACTAGGAAACGGCACAGGTTTGCCCATTCACCACATTGGCAGTACTTCCATTTCAAGTTTCTCTACTCCCTTAGTGATGAATGAAGTTTTGCATGTTCCTAATATCAATTGCAACTTGAAATAGAAACGCTATTATCCTTTGGAAAAACTAATGACGGACTCTGCCAGTTGGTTTTAAATAAAGCAACAAATAAAGGTTCTCCTCAAGCTTTCATTGGAGAACGTACATCACTCCATCAGTGGCATAATTCAGTCAGGCATACTATGCTTTTTCTGGTACTGCGCATCATCAAAAACTTTCAATTGCCTTTGACCTCCGAGAAAAACTATTCTGTCTGCATTGCACTGTGCATGCCAACAAGGGAAGAGTCATTCACTCCAGTTTAAATCATCTCAGTCCGTATCTAAAGGTCCTCTAGATCTTATCTACTCAGATGTTTGGGGACCCTTCCCTCTACCTTCTAGAGCTGGTCATCGGTTTTATTGTTGTTTCTTGATGATTACAGTAAATTTATTTGGTTGTATCCACTGACATTGAAGTCTGAAGTTTTTAAAAGTGTAAGGCCCTTGTTGAAAATTTATTCAATCGGAAAAACAAACGCTTCCATAATGACTGAGGCAGTTAATTCCATAATGTCTCTCATTTTCTTAAATAGGAGGGTATCGAACATCGTGTCTCTTGCCCTCACACCCATGAGCAAAATGGGTCCATTGAACGATGACATCATCATATTGTGGGGACGAGGCATGCTTTGAACGATGACATCATCATATTGTGGAGACGGGGCTTGCTTTGAACGATGACATCATCATATTGTGGAGATGGGGCTTGCTTTACTTGCTCATACTTTAGTCCCAGAAGAATTCGACCCTATGCATTTGACATGGAGGTGTTCTTAATCAACCAATTACCAACCCCTGTACTCCAGAATTTATCCCCATTGTTCAAGCTGTTTGGGACACACCCTGTATATGATCGCATGTGAGTTGTCGGGAGTGCTTGCTACCCATTTGTTAGGACATTTAATTAGCAAAAATGGACTACCGGTCACACGTTCATGCCTTTCTTGGGTACAGCTCTCGCCATGGAGGCTATCTTTGCCTAGATATTGCTATACAAAGGCTCATAATTTCAAGACATGTCTTCGATGAGTTCCTTTTCCCCTTTAAAGAGCCCTCATCCCAAGTGCCATCCATAACACCCACCACTACATCTATCCTTGGACCACCACCTATAGTCCCATGGTTTACATCACAACCTCCACCGTCACCCAACCTACTCCCAATTCCAACCCAACATCAAGTATACAAACCCCACCTATTTTACCAATGTCCCAGCCACCACCAACAATTGAACCCTTTGCACGGGCTCCACCTGTCCCCACTGAACCCACGACCACACTCTCCACAATGACCACCATCGACTTTATAGTCGATCTCAATGCACCACCTCCACCTCTTACCCAACACTCCATGGTCACCTCAGACATGTGATGGCACCCGACGCCCTCGTATCCTTTCGGCCGCCACCACCACCACCTCCTCCTCTTCCCCTACCCTTGAACCCACATCATTTACCGTTGCAAATAAATACCCCCAGTGGCGTCAAGCTATGGACACCGAATTTACAGCTCTTATGAAAAATGGTACTTGGTCTCTTGTACCCAAACAACCCTCCATGAATATTGTGGGTTGTAAATGGGTGTTATGTATCAAGTGTAAGTTGGATGGTACTCTTGATCGATACTAAACCCGCCTTGTTGCAAAGGGCTATAATCAACAAGAGGGTCTTGACTACAATGAGACGTTCAGTCAATGACTACAATGAGATGTTCAGTCAGATCATCAAGCCCACAACAATCCATCTTATACACTCTTTGGCTCTCTCTAATGCATGGCCACTTAGATAACTTGTTGTCCAAAATGCATTTTTGCACGGAGAGCTAAAAAAACAGGTATTTATGGCTTAACCACTGGGATTCATTGATCCGCTATGTCCTCACCATGTGTGCCATCTCTATAATCATTATATGGCCTCAAACAAGCATCTGCCTAGTTTGAGAAACTCAGCTTCTTCTTACTTAAAGTTGGTTTCACAAGCTCCAAGACGGACATTTCTCTTTTTATCTACATGAAACATGTGATTATGTTGGGAGGAATGATTGATTTGTCTAGAATGATGGAGGTTATGTTTTATTTATAGAGAAAATGAGTTACATAGTAAATGCAGTAGGTGAAGGTAGCAGCCCTTCCTGTCTAGGAAGGTTGCAGTACATGGCAATAGCCCCACAAGTCAAGGACTCACATGGATAGTAGTCCCACAAGTCAAGCTGCTTAGTAGCTCCTTCTTGTTAAGGAAGGTTGTTGCCCTCAAGTCAAGGAAGGGCCCCTTGCCTTCTAGATTTTACAACACTCCCCCTCAAGGTGGTGTATAAATATCATGCATGCCCAACTTGCAAACTATTGGATGGGATAATTTACTACTTAACCCTTTGATAAAAACATCAGCTAATTAGTCTATAGTTATGACAAAAGGAACACAGATCAGTCTTTGCTCCAGTTTCTCCTTAATAATATGTCGATCGATTTCCACATGCTTGGTGCGATCGTGCTGGACAGTATTGTGAGCAATACTGATTGCTGATTTGCTATCATAATCGAGCATCATAGGTAGTAGAACTAGAATAGCTGAGTCACTCATTAGTCGTTGGAACCACATTAACTCACAAATGCCGTGAGACGTAGACCGAAATTCGGCCTCAGCGCTAGACCGGAAAACAATAGTTTGTTTCTTGCTTCGCCAAGTGACCAAATTGCCGCTGATAAATGTACCATTCCTAGTAATAGAAAAACAATCATAAGAGGAACTGCCCCAATCAGCATCAATGAAGGCCTCAACCTGTAGGTGATCATTAGAGGAGAGAAACACCCCTTTGCCAGGAGCCGACTTCAAGCAACGCAAGCTGTGTAACACAGCTTCCTAATGGGTAGTATAAGGGTCATGCATATAGTGGCTGACCATGCTAACAGCAAAAACAATGTAAGGATGAGTGTGAGAGAGGTAGATCAATTTGCCAACTAATTTTTGACACTGACCCTTATCAGTAGGATCCCCGTCCTTGCTAGAGAGGCGAACATTAGATTTGAGTGGAGTATATGAGGGCTTACAACCAACTACCAAGCATCTCTGTCTCTGAAAGAAGATCTAATGTATATTTCCTCTGGTATAGGAAAAGACCCGTAATGGAGCGAGCAACCTCAATGCCGAGGAAGTAGCGTAAGTTTCAAAGGTCTTTGATCTCAAATGCTTGACCCAGATAACACTTCAAACGCACAATCTCCTCTTTATCACTTCCAGCGACCATAATGTCATCCATGTACACAATAAGAAGAGCAATCTTATCACCAGATTGCTTGGTAAAAAGGGTATGATCAACATGACTCTGAGTGTAGCCATTCGGCACCATTGCCCTATGGAAGCGACTCAACCATGCACGATGAGACTGCTTTAGGTAATAGAGGGCTTGCTTAAGCTTGCAGACCTTCCCTTTCGTCGCTGAGGTTGAGAACCTAAGAGGAATATCAAGGTACACCTCTTCAAGTTCACCGTGGAGAAATGCATTCTTGACATCGAGTTGTTGTAGATCCCAACCTAGGTTAACAACACAAGAGAGAAGTATTCAAACGGTGTTTAGATTTGCAACAGGTGCAAAAGTCTCTTGATAGTCAAGGCCATAAGTCTGAGTGAAGCCACAAGCCACTAACCGGGCCTTGTACCGATTCACAGTACCGTCAATGTTCTGCTTTACTACAGACACCTACTTATAACTCACTGTATGTTTCTGGCGAGGAAGAGAAACTAAGTCCCAAGTGTCGTTCTTCTTCAAGGCTTGCATTTCTTCAACCACGGTCGCCTTTCATTGGGAATCGGTAAGAGCCTCCTGCTAGCTTCAAGGAAGGGAAACAAGAGACAAAAAAGGCACAAAAGCCCGATAGGATGGAGACAGAGAGTCATTCGACATCACCTGAGCAATAAGGTGATGCGTACAACATCTCGTTCCCTTCCGGGCAGCAATGGGTAAATCAAGAGATGGGTAAAAAAGAATAAGAGAAGCAAGTGTGAGATTTCCAGATGGAAAAGGATTGTGATCAAAACCTGGATCAGAAGATGGCGATAAGCTGGGTAGATGAGGTGCAGTGGTGGTGGTGGTGTCTAGGTGCTGCAGGTGGTGCCGAACATAGACCCGCACAAGGTTTTGTATCTCCTCCTGGACTGGTACAACCATTGGAGACACACCCTCATGTAACAGAGCAACAAGTGAAGCAACAACCGGCACATCTTTACCGTCACCGACTTCACCGTCCCCGAGTACCAGATCCCCCTCTGGAAGAGGAGCCGGTGAAAAATAGGGAACAATCTCATGGGACACCTTATCCACAGTCACGAACACACGTCGGGAAGGAGGGTGATAGCATCGATAACCTTTGTGAGTAGCAGAGTAGCCAACGAACACACACTTGAGCCCACGAGGCTCCAACTTGCTAGGATGCTGATGATTCCGTGCAAAACACATGCAACCAAAAACACGTGGAGGGATGGCAAAGTCAGAAGACCCCATTAACATAGTAATAGGAACACGAAAATCTAAACACAAGTTGGCATCCGGTTTATCAGATAGGCGGCAGTCAGAATAGCGTCACTCCAATACTGAAGAGAATCTTGCATCTCAAACAAGAGAGAGCAATCAACTTCTAGTAAATGACGATTTTTGCGCTCAACAACACCATTTGGAGCCAGAGTGTCGACACAACTAGTCTAATGAAGAATCCCCTGAGCGGCAAGATAAGACTGGTAGACACCATCCATATACTCAGTACCATTATCGCTATGAAAGATCCGAATGGTAGCATCAAACTAAGTGCAAGCCATAGTGTGAAACATTTGGAAGCAGCGAAAAACTTCACTTTTGTGGCAACGGAGGTAAGTCCAAGTGACCCGAGTGTTACAGTCGATGAAGGTAACAAACCAGCGGAAACTAGAGACAGAAGTACACTGGGCAGGGCCCTACACATCAGAGTGAATCAACATAAAATGAACAATTTTAGTTAAATTAGAATAAATGGAGCGAGTTTTCTTGGCTAAAACACAAGCATCACAAAAAAATTTCTTAGAATTATAATGCTGAGATAAATGTAGAAATTTTTTAAAGAGAGTTCCCATCGAAGGATGGTCCAAACGTCGATGCCAAAGTGACAACTCAGAAGAAGTAGTTGGTGTGGAATCGGTCTGAAGTGTAGAATGAAGAACAGGAAGCCCTTGAGTTCTCGGGCCAAATTGACTCCTACACCTTCTACCATTCCTCCTTTGGGTACTGACGTCCCTGCCTTGGCGCTGGCTTCTGCCGCCCCCTTGTCAGGTGCTGATGCCTTTGCTCAGGCTTCTGTTCTAATTCTTGAGCCTCCTGCCGCGACCTGCACAGCTTCAGATCCCCTAGTTCTGGCTTTGCCAGCTCCAGTCATGCCGACTCTGCCTTCTACAGCTTCTAGCCCATCTTCCTTTGCCCAAGTATCCCTTGCTAGGACGGCCGACGTAAGGATTGCCGCCTTTGGGATGCCCAGCCTCGAGGTGCTCCTCATTGCCCAAAGTGGAATGTGAAGGACAATGATAGCGGGTCGGTGCAGCCTTCGATTGCCCGAGAGTTGTTGGAGGGAATTCGCCTGCCAAAGGATGTTGGCTTCTTCGCGAGCAGGGATAAGGATGAGCTCGTGGCTCAGATTAGCCCTTGTTTCATCAAGGTAAGTATCGTCTTTGACAAGCCATGAATTTGTTGGCTTGCTTAATATTGTTTTAGTCATTTGAATTTCGTTCCTCTCATGCAGCTTATCAACCCGGTCATCGACTGCATGAGCCGATATGAGTAGTCTGACGAAGATATCTGCTCCCTCCAGTTGGCGAGAGATGAGGCCGTGTGGGCATATGAGTCTCAAATAAACGAAATCTCTTCCATCTTCGAGGAGTTGTAGGCGGCGAAGGAAGAGGCTGCCTTAGATATGCAACAAATCGAGGATGCAATCTTCGCGCGCTCGACCCTTTAAAGGAGAAGACCACTTGGAAAAGGAGAAGGCCGCCCTGGTGAAGGAGAAGGCTGCCCTGGCGAGACTGAAGGAAGAATTTGACCGGAGGGCTGATGAGGCTTAGAAGTGGGCTGCAGACTGGGAGAAGAAAGCCGCTCGTTCGGAAAAGAAATATACCAAAGTTGCAAAGAAAGAACTCGACTTGGGTGCCAAGGTGACGGTCACCGAGTAAAACTACCGGGAGCTCCAGTTAAGCATTCCGGGTACATTCGAAAAGGCTATCGAGGAATTTAAGGCCTCTGATGCTTTGAAGACCTTCGTCTTGGAGTCTGATATCCTTGAGGACTTCCGTCATTACCTTGCCGCACCTACCTTTTGAAAGGGCATCCATGTACTGTGAGATTATGTGCGAGAGGTTGTTGGGGACTTCGACTTCTCAAGGTTCAGGTACAATATTGACACCCCTACCGATTTTGAGGGGGAAGAGGGTTCTCCACTCAACTAGTTGGAGGGTCCCTTCGACCAGCAAGTGGTCGTTTTTAGCCAACAAGTCGAGGAGGCCCTCGAGAAACTTGACGAAGAGACTGTTGCTGGTAAGGCCGTAGGTGTTGCTATTGTTGAAGAGATAGTCGCCCTAGGAGGGGTGGAGGAGTCAACCAGACTTCCCTAGGACAAACAGGCTAAGGCACTCCCCGCCATGCCTTCAACGGGCTTCATGAATACGAAGAGGTGGGAAGACCTTTGAAGAAGAGGGGCAGCAAACATGAATTTTTTTTTAAGCTATATGTAAGTCGCCTTGTATATGACATTGATATGAATGAAAACAGACTTTTGTTTCTTGATGAAGTGTCCGACCTTTGCTTGATCTTCTTTCATTGTGGTCTGATGCTTCGTTGATTCTTGTGTAGGGTTATTTCTACCATGGTATTAGGCCTAAGTCTTGAGCCTTGATAAAAGTCCACGAGGAAGTTAGGGCTAAGAAATCGGTTGACGACCAGTCTGAGGTTGTGACCGATCTTTTAGCAGAGATCGGGGCACTATGGTTTCAGCTTTCAAAGGTCGACAAGGCTAGAATCGTGGCATTTGACGCCCTGAAGAAACATGAGGATGGGAAGTTGGCTTCTGTACGATCCTTTGTTCAGTTCAGCGTTGTGGGAGACCTTCTTGCAGAGGTTGAGGGCTTGCGTTCCCAACTTTTAAAGGCGAAAAAAGAGAAAAATGCATCTATGACAGCCTTGAGAAATCTTAGAGCTGAGAGGTCGGATTCTGCGCAGTCTGAGGTTATGGCCGACCTCCTGGCGGAAGTCGACGCGTTGCATTTCCAACTCTTGGCATTCAGGGAAACCAAAGACGCCTCGGCATCTTCCCAACTTCTGGATTTTGAGAAGACAGTCGACATCCCTACAGATGTCGAAGGGTTGTGTTCTAGGCTCTTGTAGGGAGAGAGAACGATATGCGTTCGGCGAGGCTTTAGAAAAACTCGACGTTCTTCGGTCCAAGGAGTTAGATGAGTTGTGGCGTAAGCTTAAGTTTGCGGAGAAAGCCTGGGATAAATATCACGCCAGCTTCTTGAAAGCCAAAGACCTGGCCAAAGGTCGGAACCGGAGTCTCAGTGATCAGAGCTGGTTCTACCATGTGGAGCTTCGTCTCTATGCGAGTACTAAGTATTATTCTGGGGTGCTCAGGAAGAGGGTTGAGGTTGCTGAGTGGCCTTAGATGAAACCAGGGGGAAACTCAAAGCTTTCGAGGAGAAACTTGAGGTCACCATTAAGGAGTTAGATGAGCTCAAAGTGAAACTACTGACATGTGATAGCGGCGTATCTTCGGCGGAGAACGTTCGTCCTATTGAAGGAGCGACTTTCGTTGGTCAAATAACTCAAGGCGAAAATGTGTTCTTGGTTGAGAATGTAATCCAAGTTTGTGAAGGCAGTGTAAAGGTGTCATGATTTTTTAATGAAAAACTCGGTTTCCATTTCTGATCATTTGTCTTAGATGAACTTAGGCCCCCCCGAGAGTTCATGAGAATGTAAATTACTACATTATTATGAAGTTTAACCAATGGAAGGGCAAGTTGCCTCATATCCATTCAAGTTGATTTGGTTGGTGATTTGTAAATTTTAGAGACAGAGATGGAATGTAAGACTTTTATTAACTAATCAACTTGTCCATTACATTATTAATGGAATATTCACAAGTTTTTCGAGTTCCACAGCATTTGGACAGATTGTCCATCCATGTCGACGAGGTGGTTAGTGCCTGGCCGAGTTATGCGAACAATTCTATTAGGCCCTTCCCAGTTTGGCCTTAGTTTGCCCTGCTGGGAAGGTTGTGAGATTGAAGTGCGGCGTAAGATGAGGTCACCAACTTGGAATTGCTGGTTTTTCATCTTCGAGTTGTTATGCCTGGCTACTCTTTGCTGGTACACTAGTATTCGGAGTTGTGCATTGTCGCGCACTTCTTCTAAGAGGTCAAGCTTGTCCGTAGTTCGTTCGAATTTTTCTCCTCGTCATAGTTGAAGATTCTATAGGTCGGATAGGTGACTTCGACAGGTAGGACTGCTTCTGCCCCGTAGACTAGCATGAAAGGTGTCTCTCCTGTTGGGATCTGACTTGTAGTGCGGTATGACCAGAGTATACTTGGCAACTAGTCAACTTACTTTCCTTTGGACCCATGGAGTCTTCGGGCCAGTCCATGGGAAATGGTTTTATTGGTAACATCGACTTGTCTATTGGCCTCGGGATGTGCAACGGCCGTGAAGCGTTGCTCGATGTTAAACTCTTCGCAGAGGGCTCGGAACTGCCTTCTGTTAAATTGTGTACCATTGTTCGTAACAGTGACTTGAGGTATGCCGTACATGTAGATGATATTAAGTCGGGTGAATGTTTCTGTCTTCTTTGAATCCTTTGATACGACTGCTTCAGCTTCAACCCACTTGGAGAAATAGTTGACGGCTACAATCAAGAATTTTTTACTTGACCTACCCCCCGGGAAGGGGCCAACAATATCCATTTCCCACATCGCGAAGAGTAGGGGGCTTGTAAGCTGTTGCAGCTCGGTCGTTGGTAGATGGTTGATTTTGGGTGTGTTTCTGACAATTTTCACATTCTTGTGCATATTTGGTGCAATCTGCCAGCATGGTTGGCCAATAATACCCTTGTCGTAGGATGTGCTGACACAAAGCTCTTCCTCCTATTTGACTGCCGCAAATGCCTTCATGGACCTCCCACATTGCCATTTTGGCCTCTTTTGGTGTAAGGCACTGTAGGAAAGGTTGAGTTGCCGACTTGTGGTATAGCCTTCCATCTATCATGATATACTGTCTGGCTTTTGCTTGAATCTTCCGTCTCACTCGTTGATCTTTGGGTAGTATTACAGCTTCGAGGTATGACCTCAGGGGATCTATCCATGTCGGCTCGTGGTTGAGCTGTTGCACTTCCAAGTTTTCTTTTATACTTGGTTTACTTAGCACATCCACGTATACGAGAGCACCAAGTGCAAAGAGGTCTTCCGCCACAAGTCTAGATAGTGCGTCCGCCTCGGCATTGTTCACGCGTTCGACATTGAATATTTGGTACTCTTCAAGATAGGCCAGTTCCGATTTGGCTTTGGCCAAGTATTCTTGCATATGAGTTTGCTTGGTCTCGTATTCTCTGTTGATTTTTCTGACAACGACCTACCAATCGCTGAATATTTCAAGTCTTCTTACCATCAGATTTTTAGCAAGTCGTATTCCGGCGAGTAGGGCTTCGTATTCTGCCTTGTTGTTGGTCGAATGAAACTCGAATCGAAGGGCAACCTGGACTTTGAACTTCGCAAGGCTGTTAGAGTTATACCTGCCCAGACTATTGGTCGTTTGAGGACCTATCTACGTATAGGATCCATGCCTGGGGCAGTTGGACCTTTAATTTTTTTTCTTCTTTTGTCCTGGGTCGTCCTCTTCTAAGCTCTCCTCTATCACAGCACTATCTTTTGCAGAGGTTTCTAATAGGAAGTTAACCAATACTTGCGCCTTGATGGCTGTCCTGGGTTGGTATTGCAAGTCGAATTCGTCGAGCTCCACAGCCCAGTTCATAAGTCATCCTGGTACATCTGGTCGGGCTAAGATCTTCTTCAGCGGCTTATTAGTTAGTATTAAGATTATATGAGCTTGAAAATAAGGTCGGAGCTTACGGGCTGCTACAACCAAAGCTAGTGCTAGTCTTTTCACCAGATTATACTCAGTTTCTGCATCGAAGAGGACCTTGCTGACATAATAAATAGGTCTATGAACTTACTGCTTCTCCAGAGGTCATTAAGTAGAGTTGGAGCTTATTACCAACCTCTGGGTACGCTAATAGCGGTGGAGATGATAGGTAGTCCTTCAGCTCGTCGAATGCCTTCTGGCATTCCTCCGTCCAGTCGAAGGGTTTTGCCCCTTTCAAAGTTTTGAAGAAGGGTAAGCAACGGTTTGTCGATCTGGACATAAATCAGCCTAGCGCAGTTATCAATCTTGTCAACTCTTGGACCTGTTTAGGTTTTGATGGTGCTGTCATCTTCATGATGGCTTCGATCTTGGCCAGGTTAGCTTTGATCCCTCGTTGAGATACCATGAAGCCGAGGAATTTTCCTGAACCAACTCTAAAGGCACACTTGGTTGGGTTTAACTGGATTTGATGACTTTTGAGGACTTCGAAGGCTTCTTGCAAGTTCTCCAGATTACTTGATTTCTTCTTGCTCTTTACAAGGAAGTCATCGACGTAGACTTCCATGTTCTTGCCGATTTTGTTTATCAAAGGCCTTGTTCACCAGGCATTGGTAGGTTGCCCGGTATTCTTCAAACCAAAGGGCATTACATTATAACAATACAGCCCGTCCTTGGTTATGAATGCCGTGTTGATCTTATCTGGCTTGTACGTCTTGATCTAATTATAACCAGAGTATGCATCCATGAAAGATAATATTTCATGACCTGCCGTCGCATCTATTAGCCTATCAATTCTAGGGAGAGGGTAGTAGTTCTTAGGGCAAGCTTTATTAAGGGTTTATACCAATGAAGAAAAAAAGAAGTATCTGAGTAATCAATACATATATGCCACTTGCCATTGGACTTTGGAACCGTTACTACATTGGAAACCCACTGCGGGTACTTGACCTCCCTAATAAACCCTGCTGCTAATAGCTTATCTACTTCTGCCCTAATAGTGATTTTACGTTCAGGAGTGAAGTTTCTTTTCTTCTGATGAACTGGCTTAAACTTTGGATCTATCGCCAGGCGGTGTTCGATGAGGTCCCTCAGGATTCCTGGCATGTCCGCCGCTTTCCATGCATACATATCGAGGTTCTCCCTCAGGAAATTGATCAGGTTCTCCCTTTGTTTGCCTTGGAGAGACGACCCGATCTGAAAGTACTTTTCGGATTCTTTTTCTGAGATGGGGACCTATTCCAGGTCTTCCACTGGGGTTCCCCTCTCTTGTTCCAACTCATCTTTGAGATCTTTGATGATTATGCTTTGAGTTGGGATTTTGTTGTCGTGCGCTTCGAGATCGGCTGCATAACATCTGCTAGATAACTTTTGGTCGACCTTTAATAGCCGACTCCATGCTCTGTTGGAAATTTCACGACGAGTTAGCAGGCTGACACATCGGCTCTAAGGAGGTTGAGACCTGGCCGACCTAGGATTATGTTGTGGCTAGAGGGTATGTCCACCACCAAGTAGGTAATGGAGACTGTCAACCTCCATGGTTTTACCCCAACTAGGGTCTCGAGCTGTATTCCTCATTTAGCTTTCACTGTGCCACTGAAGAAGCTGATTAAGGAGAAAGTGATAGGTCGCGGTTGCTTCTCATTTAACTTCATGGCCTTGAGGGCGTGGTAGTACAGGATGTCGGTTGAGCTTCCTGTGTCACTAAGGTCCGCTCTACCTCATTAACTTTGTCAACTACCATGGGAATGACCACGGCGTTGTCATGTGGAAGTCAATGTGGAGCAAATCTTCATCAGAGAAGGAGATCAAATCTCTTGTGTAATATGGATTAGAGGATGTCGATGCACTGCATACATTCTTTGCGTACGCGAGTCGACTATTCTTGGAGGTATTTCCTGTAGCTGGTCCTCTGATTATAGCTGAGCAATAGTATGCAGGGATCACAGTTTGACTTTCATAAAAGTCCCAACTTGCGAATTCCCCTTCTGTCAGTTCTAACTGCCACTGTTACTTCCTTTCAGGCGTTTTAACTATCTTGAGGGGTGGCTCGTCCCTCTGGAATTCTGTTTCAGAGAGAGCTGAAATTTCATGTTGGCAAGTTCTTATTTGTCCAAATAAAAGTTGGACATCTGTTGAGTTAGGCCAGTCATGACCTTCTGTGGTCTCTTCTGTGTGTCTCTGGCAGTCCATTGTGACCTGTATTGTTGAGTTAGGGAACGTCCTCTGGCGATCTGGCTTGGGTTTGACGATTTGAGGAGACCCTCATTATCATGGATATTGCCCTCCGAAGGTCACTAACTTTGCGTAGAGGGGGTGATCCTGTTGGGTCATCCTCAAGTTCATCTTGGTCTTGACGGCCTTTATTTTTAACTGCACTGGCTTTACAGTCCATTGGCTATTTACTTTGTTTTTGGCTGTGGGGAAATCTTCAGCTTGTGAGTCGTCCACATATTCCTTTAAATGGCCGTGTTTGATCAGATCTTCAATCGCAGTTCTGAAATCCACCTATCTATGTCATGACCATGGTCACGATGATACTTGTAGTACTTCCTAGTTGTTCCCTGTGACGGGTCTGTTACCATCTTTAGAGGTGGTGGGAGCTCCAACTTTGTGTCCTTTAGGCTGTACATTACCTCGGACATCTTTGTGTTTAGGGGTGTGAACGCTTCCCAGTTAAACTCCGTCTTTGCGACCAGTTTTCCTGGCAAGCCATCCTTTCGGTCAGACTCAGTATCTTTGGTTGGAAAAGGGTCTCGATTTCTGCTTCTTGGCTAGTTCTGTAGAAGCTCCATTGCCGACCTGTGCATCGGTGCACTTTTTCTCGGTTGGTGCACTATTCTTGTTCTTCTTCTGTACAAGTTGTAAGGCATCTTGTGCTGTTGCATACTTTTTGCACCGAGCAGGCAGCTCAGCGAGATTCATCGAGTGTTTCTTGTAGATCGATTTTTGGAGCTCCGGATCTGATATGGCTCTCATCAGGGCTATGTAGACTACGTTTTGGTTTAAGTCTTCAATTTCTAAGACTTCGTTATTGAATCTAGTGAGGAATGCCCTTAGTGACTCGTCTGACTTTTGTTTAACGGCCCCATTAGGTTGGTGGTTGTCTTCCTAGGCGCATTTTGAGTTTGGAAGTGCTCAAAGAATTGGTTGTTCACTGGTCAAAATTCTTGATCGAGTGCAATGGGAGGCTATTTAATTAGAGTCGCCCGTTCCCTTTTAGAGTAGACGGGAAGGTTCCGCAGAGGATGGCTTTAGAGTAGCCATGGAGCAGGATCGTGGACGAGAAGTTGTCCAGGTGAAGCTGTGGGTCGGTGGTGCCGCTATACATGGCGATCTTCGGCATGGAGAAGTGCTTCGACAGGAGGTTTCCATGATCTCCTGTGAGAGAGCCATGTCGGCATTGTACTCTTTCTTTCTCGTTGAGGTTGAAGATCCTGTCTGTCTCTTTTCCATTTCGTTCAACCGAGCTTGGAGGGTGATAAGTTGATGTTCCATGGTTCTTGGTTGTGGGATTGCAGCAGGAGTCGTTGCGGATGTCGGCCTTGAACTCTGTGTTGCTGGAGTCAAGGCTTCGAGGCAGCCGCCAGGGCGTTCGTGTTAGCGGATGCTATGTACCTGTTCGCTGCTGCAGTGCCAAACTCGGCAACGACTCTCTCAACAACGATTCTCTCGATGCTTGCACGCTCGGCCTCTAACAGGTCGGCTGCTTCTCTTTCTTCTACAGCACGTTCTGTTGCTACATGTTCGGCTGCTGCCCTTTCTACACGGGCAGCATCCAGACGAGCTTGAACAATTCCTATGACTGGAGGTATGGGCAATCCTCCATGAGACCTTCTGGCTCCTCTCTCCCCAAGTTAGTAGTGGACAGAGACTCGAGGAGTGTTACTTGTGGATGATACCTTGTCTTCGGCACGTGATGCTTGTCTAGGGGGGTCTCGAGACGTGGTGAGACCTCGAGTGATTGGTGCGCCGAGATCGGCTTGGTACTCCCAGTTCTTGCTGCGGTAGTTGTGGATTTACCATCTGAATTTGGTTATCTCGGGCTGATCCAGGCTGACCACCTGGGCTATAGTGGCCAGTTGTGCCGAGATGGTGTGCAGTTGCTCTTGAGTGGTGTATTGTGTTCCTGCTTTGGCTACCACTGGTACCGGCGGAGGCAATGGGGTAGAGCCCGTAGGGAGGGCTGCCCCATTATTTTTGACGGGTTCTTCATGACGGGATGAATCTCCGTTTTGTTGGGTGCTCTTACTATGACTGCTGTTGCGAGTAGATTCTATCTTGAGGGTTTGGAATGGGTTCGATTGAGATAATGCTCAGACGGGCCCTACGATGGGATCCAATCTGTTGCTGTTGAAACTGGGAATGTTGATGTGGCCCGTAACTTGGAATCAAAGAAGAATCACCAGGGTCGGATTCGATAGTCCAGAGGCCACTCCGACTATCAAGTCAGTAACAGAGCTGATAGAATGGAGATTACGAAGGATTATAAGCTCCTTAGAGTGTGGGTAAGGTTCTAGTATTCTCTGAGTATGTAAAGAGGTAAAGTCCATTACCTGTGATCGTCGAGTGTATATATTGACTTACGTAGAGTCCTGATGGAGCCAGATACACCATTGAGATGACAGAGTCAACGTAGATAACTAACACCCAAAAAGGTTAGTCGGTTTTGATCCCTGATCGTTAGATTAAGATCTCACAGCTGTAATGCAACCTGCCTGTCGCATTCTCAGGAACCCAATGTCCGTTGCCAATGGTGATAGAGATGGCCCAGGATATGTCTTTGAACTCCAATGCCGCCCCTAAGTGGGATATTGACAAGATTCCTTTGTCTTTTGGATTCCAACAGCCGTGCGTTACATACCCGTGAATCTGACACGTGGCAACATACACGTCGACTCCTCAGACGAGTAGGACTGCCGAATGCATGACATGTGTCGTGACACATGTCACCTCTTGATTTGTGTTTAGAATATGCTATTAACAATTTTGAGAGGAATGATTGACTTGTCTAGAATGACAGAGGTCATGCTTTATTTATAGAGAAAATGAGTTATATAGCAAATGCGGTAGGTGAGGGTAGTAGCCTTTCCTGTCAAGGAAAGCTGCTACACATGGGCGATAACCCCACAAGTCAAGGAAGGCTGCTGCCCTCAGGTCAAGAAAGGGCCCTTTGCCTTCGAGATGTTACAACAGATTACCATCTATATTCTCATCTACGTCGAAGATGTTATTGTCACTGGGAGTCGCCCAAGCGCTCTAGACTGAGTCATCGGTCAAATGGCCGCTACATTTGCCATTAAAGACCTTGGGCCGCTGAAATATTTTTTGGGAATTCATGTCCTTTGAACCAACAAAGCCTTGCTCCTAACCCAAAAGCAATATATCCAAGATCTACTCACCAGGACAAATATTCATGCTTGCAAGGCGATCTTCACTCCGATGGCTTCATCAGCCTGTCCAGCTTAGTTCTCTGGTAATCTTATGACTGATACGACCTCATTTTGCAGTACCGTTGGGCCCCTACAATATGCTACACTCAGAAGACTGAACATCCAATATGCTGTAAATAAAGTGTGTCAATTTATGCACAGTCTGACTGATGATCATTGGGTTGTGGTCAAACGGATCTAGATATCTCAAATCGACCATTGATTATGGGCCTTCAGTTTACCCCACAACAAAAAATGCAACTTATAGCCTTTTAGGATGCTGATTGGGTTGGATGCCCTGATGACCGCAAATCCTTTAATATCATGGAGCAAACGCAAGTAAGCTATAGTGGTTCGATCAAGCACCGAGGCCGAATATGCATTGGCAAACACTGCTGCTGAACACACTTGGTTCCAATTCTTCTTAAGGAGATCAATGTCTACTTACCATCCGCACCCATCTTCCGCACCCATCTTATGGTGTGACAATGTGGGAGCCACATACCTCATGGCTAATCCGGTGTTCCATGCTCGCACCAAACATATCGAGATTGATTTCCACTTCGTACGGGATAAATTGGCTAAAGGAAATCTCGATATTTGCTTCATTTCATCCAAGGATCAACTGGCTGATATTTTCACCAAGCCACTGACCACCGCATGATTTCAAAATGTATTGGTCAAACTGAAAGTCGTTGCACTTCTGTTCAGTTTGAGGGGGCTATCAAAACACATCCCCAAATCAAAGGAGATAATCTCTCCAAGCAGTTATTGTTCAGCAATGACCATGGTGGAGAAATTGTCTCCAAACAGTTACAGTCCAAGGACCAAGGTGGAGATATTATCTCCAAGCGATTACAGTCCAGCAAGGATGTCCAAGGCGGAGATATTGTCTCCATGCCGTCCACGTATCTAAGGAGGAATCAAGGCGATGTATTCTAACATTACTTTGTATGGAGAAAGCTAATCTAAAATCTTCTATAATAGAGGATTGAATCAAGGAACCATTCCAATTGTAATGTCCTTAAATAAGGACTGTATTTGAAACTAAAATGGAAAATAATCGATTGTGGAAGTAGGAACCACGCATTTCATCTTTAGTCTCCTCTTTTCTAACTGTGCGAAGTGATATCTTAGTAAATTTGAGATCTTGGTATTAAATTGAAAGGTTGTAGCAAAGATTGAGCAGAAATGTCAAAACAATTAAGTCAACATGCTTCTGAAGTTTTTAGTAAATACATAGTTTTTCATTTTTTAGAAGAAACAAGTTTGAAATCAACATTACTTTACGAATCAAACTTGGCCCAGAAGCATCTCAGGTTCTCCAATGTTTCCTTTTTTAATTGTTTTATAAGCCCAATATTAATTTATATCGGGTATACAACAATCATTCTTCTTAGGAACATGGAGTTGAAATTCAATAAGATTCAATCGATGAATAAACAGATTTCCAGGTTTCTTTTTCTTTTTCTTTATTTTTTTTTAATTTTTTTTTTCAAGCTAAATGAATACTTTTGTTGTACACATGTCATGTGATTTCCGAACTATATTATATCAAATATAATGTTTTACATTTATCGGTTCTTACTTTCAAGTTTCAACTACTTTCTTGACAGTTATGTGTTGAAGTTGGAAAAGGCCGATGTATATCGTTTACCATATCTAGCAAGCAGTGGACCTGGATTTGGTTTGTATTCTGTTCCATTCCATGAGCTGATGCCATTTTAAGTAAAACTTCATGATTTAGAAACAAAAGATAATGGAGTGAATTAACATCTATTAGGTGTTCTTTTTTTTTTTCTTCTAATTATGTTCAAGAAGGGCAAACTTGGATCGCATTTTTTCTAACTGCTCTTTTGTTTGGTCTTGAAAGTTCTTAGTCTAACATTGAATAAAAACTTTAGTATCATTTGGTAATATTCAGCATCAATATTGTGTTCCTCAGTAGATGTTATCTCTCTAAAATAGAGTAAATGTACATATATAGAGATGTGCCCATGTCAGCACCTAGGGGAGATATGTGTTGAACATACCAGTATGTGTTGTTGTCATTGCTGGAAACACACTGTATCAGCAAAGCTGTGGTGAGTATAGTGTAGTTGACAGCAGTGTGAAGTGGCTATGAAGTTAGAGTGGCACCATGACTCGGCAGCAGTTGCCCACTTAAAGTGGACAGAACTCGGATAGTGATAAGGAGATAGGTCCGAGTCAACTGGGTGAATTTTGGAGCCTGATAGAGCAAGTTGATGGTCAATAGTCTCTGGTTGACCCTTGTCCAGTATGGCCGATGTCGAGACATAGTTAGTCAGCCCGTTGTCGACGTTGATAATTTGTCTCACTCAAGCGTCGACGTGCATTTAGACCCTTAGTTCTCTCTGGTCAACACTTGTATAGGGTGACCAATGTTGAAGCATAGTTGGTCAACACATTGTCGACGATGATGCTTTGCCTTAAGCATGAAAATTCTATGTCGACTCTCGTTTCCCTCTGTTTGACACTGATACAGTTTGATTGATATCGAGAAATGGTTGATTGATACTCTGTCAACATCGACGATTGTCTGAACTGTCGACTGTGATTGAAGTAGGTGAAGGCTTAGATGTCAGCATTAATTGGGTTGGTAAACATTGAGGAAGGAGAATAGTGAGAGGGAAGAGAAGATCAAAGAATAAGGGGTCCTGATGTATACATAAACTGCCCGCCTGTCATAGGCTGCCACGTGGCAGCTTTTGAAGGGATGGCCAGCGGCGCAACCGCGGGCTCCAGCTATCGGCCTGCGTATTCCAGAGGGGACAACTCTGATGTCCCTCGTATTCCACAAAAGGCAAGAATCCAGCCTTACCATATTAAACTCGGCAGATCTTGCTACGTTGAGTTCGGAAGATCTTACCTTGTAGAGCTCGGCGAAACTTGCCACAAATAGATGATCAAACCATACCATGATTGGGGCAATCTGATATGGAACAAATCCATACTTGCGTTGCTCAGCTCACCCCTTCACTCCATAAATAGGGGACAACCCCCATAGTTTATTCGCTTCACTTTTCATTGACTTTGAGATACGAATTACTTTCTATTGCCTCACAACTCTCTCGAAACTCGATCATCTCAATAGTCCGAGTTCTATGACTGTTTGCATTCGGAATACTAACTTAGGCATCGGAGTCACCCTTGGGTCCAGGACTCGACATCTCTTGCCTACTCCTCTATCTTGCAGGTCATTCGACTTACGAGGACAACTGCACAGTTTCCGGCGTCAACAAATTGGCGCCTACCGTGGGGCCCTAGAAAGAATCTTTTTAAAAAAGTGCCGACCTATTTAACACTACCTCTATGGCTTACCAAAGAACGAGGAGCAGGAATCTGGAAACAACCCTCCTCCTGTCGGAGAGACTAATTGGAAGGGTTCCGGAAGATCCTAGTGAGACATGAAGCCATGAAGTAAACTAAGGGAATGACTCCCAACCCCAGTATGTTACTCGGGAGCAGTTTGACGCCATGGCTTGAAAGCTCGAGCTACTAAATTAGCTCCTCCAGACTGTTCGACCTTAAGGACCGGGACCTCGATCCCGACACACAGCCGTATAACTCGTCCCGACAAGTTCAAGAAGAATGAGTGTCCGTGATGCCAACTTCGAACAATCATGCTCCAGGTCACTCGGACCCTGATCCGATCAGCCGAACCCATAGCACATCAGCTTCTACCACACGGCGCACAAGGCCAACAGTAACCCATAGTGCGTCCATGCATGACAGGCTCGGATCTCGCACACAGCCTATTCCTGCCAAAGATCTTTCATCGGTCCAGCTGAATTGAGCTGCTGTTCCCGATCCTCATTCTGAGGCAAAACTCGAGGACCAGCTAAAGCTTCTTGCTGACCGACTGCAGCAGATCGAGCGAAAGTGCATGGCACCAGTCCGACTAGAATACAACACGTCCGACTAGAATACAACACATAATCCCTTTGTCGGACGTAATCATGCGCACTCCACTGCCTCATTATTTCACCCTGCTGCCCTTGGACAGCTATGATGGCATAATTGAGTCGGAACAACGTCTCGACAGCTTTATGGCAAAGATGCTCCTGCATGGCTACCAGGATGCCATTATCTGCCAAGTGTTCCCAAATATGCTCTGAAAGGCTGCTCGGACCTCATTCTCCAATGCCCCCCCCCCCCCCCCAAAAAAAAAAAAAAAAAAAAAGGTTAATCAATTGCTTCAACGGCTTAACTCGGCGTTTCATCACTCACTTCTAAGGCAGCAAGGCCCTAAAGAAAACTGCAGTACTGCAGTATACCTGTTGGCTATCAAGCAAAATCCAGACGAGTCCCTCTGAGCCTTCATCAATAGGTTCAACATCGAGGCCATAGAAATCAAGGACCTTGAGCCATCTATGGCCTTTGCCGCCTTAATGGCTGCAATTGACGACCAAGGCTGCAGTTCTCCCTAGCCAAGAAAGCCCCCACATACATGCCCGAGTTGCTGTCCCGATGCGAGAAGTATGCCATAACAAACAATGCCATACTCTCCGACAAGAAGGCCGCCAGAGAAAGCAACTTGGATAAGAGGAAAGCCGATCCTAATAATGCTGGAGAGAATGGTAAGAAGCACCGATCCGTGAAAGAGCCGGCAAAGGGGACATACAAAAGTTTTGACCATTATACACCCCTCAACTGGCCGATCTCCGAGATCCTGAAATTGATCAAAGGAGACAAGACGTTTCAGCGACCACTTAAACTCTCCAATACGAAGAAACACAACCCCTCAAAATACTGCCACTTCCACTGGGATCACGGTCATGACACCGACAAATGTTGGCACTTACAAGGTGAGATCGAGGGCCAAATCTAGAGGGGTTATTATGGCGAATACATAAACCGAGAACGACAGGATCGTTCCCGTGAAGGTTGAGAAGACTGGAAAGCTCCTGAAGAAGCACCTCGACGAGACCAAGGTCAAGACAACCAACCTCCGGTGGTGTGTAACGAAGGTTGTACTGATCGTTGACCACTAGACAACCCAACCGGAAGATGATGCTCACCTCCAGCCTACTACCTGAGGGTTAATACATTCAGGTTCTGATCCTTTATGATGGACCTCTTGAGAGAAACTCAAAGAACACACCACATTTCAAATAACGGGAGGCGTCGAAGGATTGGAAGTCCCGAACATCATAATCGGGAAGTTGGTACCATCATCATCGGTAGGGCAGCCATTGGTAATACTTTATCCACGACATGTAAGACTTACACCAGGAGCATCGAGTCAACTGAATGGGCCAACAAGAAGGCTAGAACTAGAGAGATCATCACCTTCAGTGATGAATATTTCATTTATGTCGAGGTTCCCCATGACGACGCAATTGTTGTTACTATGCAAATATCTGATTGCGACGTGTCCATAGTCCTAGTCGACACGGGGAGCTCTTCAGACATCATATACTACTATGCCTACCAGTGCATGCAACTTGGCAATGACAAGCTACAATCTGTCCGACATGCCCTTTTAAGTTTCTCCGAACATGCTGTCTTCACCAAAGGAGCGATTTAGCTCCCAGTCCAGCTCGGAACTCGTCCTCACCTAGCCATGGTCTATATGGATTTCATTGTGGTAGACCGACCTCCAATTCTTCCACAATGTGATTCTTGGAAGACTAGGATTGAACCAACAAAGAGCCGTGGTATCTGCCAACCATCTCGCCGTCAAGTTCCCCACCAACGGAAGAATAAGGGAATGTCGAGCAGATCAGCTTGTATCCCGTAAATGTTATGCTACAGAGCTCTGACGAACAAGAAAGCCATGAAAGTCTCTCCCGTTATAGTTGAAGATTTGAGACACGATCCTAAGCAACTCAGAGGAACACTTGTTGAATAGTTGGTCCAAGTTCCGATCTCGTAGGACCAGCCCGACTGCACCATCCAAGTTGGAGCTTCCCTGTTGTAACATCTAGAAGGCAAGGGGCCCTTCCTTGACTTTAGGGCAGTCAAAAAATCGATTATGCTCCTGCGGAAGTATCTACTCGAGTAGCCTTCCTTGACAAGAAGAGGCATCATTCCTTGACTTGTGGGGCTATTGCCCATGTGCAGCAGCCTTCCTTGACAGGAAAAGCTGCTGCCCTCACCTACCACATTTATTATGTAACTTTTTTTCTCTATAAATAAAGCATGACCTCTGTCATTCCAGACAAGTCGATCATTCCTCTTAATATGGTATCAGAGCAGAGATCCTCCTTGGCAACCAAATCCTAGCGAGTCTCTCTCTTGATTTTTTTTTCTCTCTCTCAGTTTGCCACCGCAAATAGCTCTCGGTGGTGGTGCCTTAGCCCACCAAGAGCCCTCTCAAAGGCTAGCTTCTTAGATCAGATTGTGGTAGAGATCTGAGGATCTCTATTTTATAGAATTCTCTATGTTTTACATGGATTCACAGAACTGCCTGTTCCTACGATGATGTATCAAGAGATCTTTTGTCTATGGTCGTAATTGATTCTTGACCTCTTTTGCTGTCCGACATTACTACCGCCTCCTCTGGAACCAACGGGATGGGTTGCGATACCCATTTTTCCTTGTTCCTTGTGAGTTCTGTTCGTCTTGATGGGAGCAACTATTTGATATGGTCATAGTTTTGTAATTTGTCCATTGATTCTCGAGGTTATATAGGCTACATCAATGGCGAAACGACACGACCTACAACTGCCGATGATTTTCAGAGGAAGTGGACCTTTGTTAATTCATTGGTAATGTTTTTTCTCATCAACTCTATGCACCCACATATTGCTCGGAGTTACCTTCTTTTAGATACTATAGCCAAGATTTGGTTGGTAGCCAAGGAAACCTATTCCCAAGTTGGGAATGATGTACAGGTCTATGAACTCGAGAAAAAGCTTTATGAAACCAAACAACAGGATCTCTCTTTGTCTCAGTACTACTCTGAGTTGCGTAGTCTATGGCAGGAGTTGGACTACTATGATACTTTCTAAGCTACCTGCACCGATGATGTAACCAGATTTCAAAAGCGGGAAGACAAGTGTTGGGGGTATGATTTTCTGGCTGGCCTGAACATTGCCTATGAACGGATTTGCACTTAGGTGCTTAGTCGTGATCCCTTTCCTTCATTAGAGCAGTCCTACTCCTTGGTACAATTGGGAGACAGTTGCCGCACTGCCATGTTATCACCCAGTCTGTCATCCCATGGTTCTCAAGCCTGTTCAGGTCTTTTTTCTGGGTCAAGGTCTCAGTCTGGTGGCAGTGGCTCTGCTCGTTCTAGTGATTGCTCTTTTTCTGACCGAGAGCCTAGATGTGAATATTATGGTAAGGAACAACATACCAAGGAGTTTTGTTGGAAACTCCATGGTCGCCCAACCGTAGGTTTGTCACGAGGTCGTGGTCGGGGCCGTGGCTCCTCTGCTCATTAATCTGAAACGTCTGAGTCTGCTTTTATCGGTGCCGCTCCTGCCATTGTCGGTTCTTCTCTGTTGTAGGACGAGCTTGCCATGCTAAGACGCCTCATGACTCGTCTGGAGCCACCCTCGTTTGGGCCTTCTACTTCTACTACTACCACTTCCATTGTTCATTCTGCCTCTAACTCTGCTACCTTAGGTTTCTTTTGGTGACCATTATGCATCAGTTGTCTCTTAACCAGGGATAATTGACACCAGTGCCACTGACCACATGACTAGTAACCCTAGTCTTTTTTCTCAGTTTTCTACTTGTTCTGGTAAGGACAAGGTTCATGTTGCCAATGGTTCCCTTTCCTTTGTTTCTAGGAAGGGCTCCATTGCGTGTTTTCCCACTTTACCGTTGATTTCTGTTCTTCATGTACCGAATTTACTACTAACCTTCATCCTATTTGCCTTCTTACCTATGATCTAAATTGTAAAGGGGCTTTCTATCCTACCCATTGTCTCTTTGAGGATTTGGTGACGGGGTAAACGATTGGTTGTGGTAAGCTGTATGGTGGTCTTTATTTGCTTAACGATGGGCTTGCTATTGTTCGTTCTGCACTTCAGACCGATTCTACGCCAAATACTACTTCTGAGTTGTCCCTTTGGCATCGACATTTGGGCCATCCTCCAGGCGGGACTCTCTTTAAAATTTTCCCGCATTTATCTCAGCACTATAATTCAGAGGAGTTTTTTTTTTGTGATGCTTGTGTTTTAGCCAAGCAAACTCGCTCTGTTTATTCTAGTTTAAATAAAAGGAGTGTTGTTCCTTTTATGTTAATTTACTCTGATGTGTGGGCCCCTGCATGGTGTATTTTTATTTCTGGTTTCCGTTGGTTTCTTACCTTCATCGACTGTCACACTCCGGTCACTTGGATCTACCTCCTTCGTCACAAGAGTAAGGTTTTCCACTGCTTCCAGATGTTCCACACCATGGTTTGCACTCAGTTTGATGCTACCATTTGAATCCTTCGTAGCGACAATGGTATTGAGTATATGGATGGTGCCTTCCAATCTTATCTTACCGCTCAGAGGATTCTTCATCAGACTAGTTGTGTTGACACTTCGGCTCAAAATGGTGTTGCTGAACGCAAAAATCATCATTTACTAGAAGTTGTTCGCACTCTCTTGTTTGAGATGCAAGTTCCTCCTCAGTATTGGAGTGATGCTATTCTGATTGCCACCTATTTGATAAACTGGATGCCGACTCGTGTTTTAGATTTCCGTACTCCTATGACTACCTTAACGGGGTCGTCCAACCTTGCCATCCCTCCACGTGTTTTTGGTTGCGTATGTTTTGCACGGAATCATCAGCATCCTGACAAGTTGGAGCCTTGTGGGCTTAAGTGTGTGTTTGTTGGCTACTCTGCTACTCAGAAGGGTTATCGGTGCTATCACCCTCCTTCCCGGCGTGTGTTCATAACTATGGATGTTGTGTTCCATGAGACTGTTTCCTATTTTTCACCGGCTCCTCTTCTACAGGGGGATCTGGTACTCGGGGATGATGAAGTCCGTGATGGTAAAGATGTGCCGGTTGTTGCTCCGCTTGTTGCTTTGTTACATGAGCATGTGTCTCCAGTGGTTGTACTAGTCTAGGCGGAGATTCAAAACCCTGTGCGGGTCTATGTTTGGTGCCACCCACAACACGACATCTAGACACTACCACCATTGCACCTCTTCTACCCAGCTTATCGCCATCTCCTGATCTAAGTTTTGATTACAGTCCTTCTCCATTTGGTAATCTCGCACCTGCTTCTCCTAGTTTTTTTAACCCATCTCTTGATTTACCCATTGCTGTCTGAAAGGGAACGAGATCTTGTACGCATCACCTTATTGCTCAGGTGGTGTCGAATAATTCTTTGTCTCCATCCTATTAGGCTTTTGTGTCTTCTTTGTCTTCTGTTTCCCTTCGTCGAAATTGGCAGGATGCTCTTACCGATTCCAGATGGACGGCGGTTATGGTTGAAGAAATGCAAGCCCTGAAGAAGAACGACACTTGAGACTTAGTTTTTCTTCCTCCTTAGAAACATATAGTGAGTTGTAAGTGGGTGTTTGTAGTAAAGCAAAACATTGATGGTACTGTGAATCAGTACAAGGCCCGGTTAGTGGCTCGTGGCTTCACTCATACTTATGGCTTTGACTATTAGGAGACTTTTGCACCTGTTGCAAAGCTAAACACTGTTCGAGTACTTTCCTCTTGTGTTGTTAACCTAGGTTGGGATCTACAACAACTCAATGTTAAGAATGCATTTCTCCACGGTGAACTTGAAGAGGAGGTGTACCTTGACATTCCTCTAGGGTTCTCATCCTCAGCGACAAAAGGGAAGGTCTGTAAGCTTAAGCGAGCCCTCTATGGCCTAAAGCAGTCTCCTCATGCATGGTTCGGTCGCTTCCATAGGGAATGGTGTCGAATGGCTATACTTAGAGTCATGCTGATCATACCTTTTTTATCAAGCGATCTGGTGATAAGATTGCTCTTTTCATTATGTACGTGTATGACATTGTGGTCACTGGAAGTGATACAAAGGAGATTGTGCGTCTGAACGGATATCTGGGTCAGGCATTTGAGATCAAAGACCTTGGAAAGTTACACTACTTCCTTGGCATTGAGGTTGTTCGCTCCACTATGGGTCTTTTCCTATCTCAGAGGAAATATACCTTAGTTCTTCTTTCAGAGACAAAAATGCTTGGTTGTAAGCCCTCTGATACTCTACTCGATCCAATGTTCGTTTCTTTAGTAAGGATGGGGTCCCTGTTGATAAAGGTCAATATCAGAGGTTCGTTGGCAAATTGGTCTACTTCTCGCACACTCGTCCTGACATTGCTTTTACTGTTAGCCTGGTTAGCCAGTATATGCTTGATCCTTAGACTATCCATAGGGAAACAGTGTTAAGCATCTTACGGTACTTGAAATCAGCTCCCAACAAAGGGTTGTTTCTCTCCTCCAATGGTCACCTACAGGTCGAGGCCTTCACTGATGTTGATTGGGGTAGCTCCTCTGACGATCGTCGTTCTACTACTGGGTATGGTACATTTGTCGGCAGCACCTTGGTCACTTGGCGAAGCAAGAAACAAGCTGTTGTTGCCCGGTCTAGTGCTGATGCCAAGTTCTGAGCTGTCTCATGGCATTGACTTAATGTGGCTCCAACGGTTGATGAGTGACTTAGCTATTTTTGTTCCGCTACCTATGATGCTCTATTGCTATAGCAAGTTAGCGATCAGTATTGCTCACAATCATGTCCAGCACGATCGCACTATGCATGTGGAAATCGATCGACATTTTATTAAGGGGAAGCTGGAGCAATGACTAATCTGTGTTCCTTTTGCCAGAACTGGAGACCAATTAGCGGATGTTTTTACCAAAGGGTTAAGTAGTAAATTATTCCATCCAATAGTTTTCAAGTTAGATATGCGTGATATTTATGTGCCAACTTGAGGGGGAGTGTTGTAACATTCAGAAGGCAAGGGGCCCTTCCTTGACAAGAAGGGCAGCCTTCCTTGACTTTAGGGTAGCAGCCTTCCTTGATAAGATGAAGCAGCCTTCCTTGACTTGTGGGGCTATTGCCCATGTGCAGCAGCTTTCCTTAACAGGAAAAGCTGCTGCCCTCACCTATCACATTTATTATATAACTCTTTTTCTTTATAAATAAGACATGACCTCTGTCATTCTAGACAAGTCGATCATTCCTCTCAACACTCACTTTAAGGGAAGCAAAAGGAAGAACTGGTCAACTTCCTAAAGAAGAACATCGGTTTATTTGCATGGTCGGCTATAGTCACGCCAGGTATAGATAGAAATAACATCGAGCATCATCTCGGCATCAACCTGTCTCATTGGCCTGTGAGACAGAAAAAGAGAAACTTTGGATCCGATCGGCAAGTCATAATCGATGCAGAGGTCAACAAACTTAAAAGCAAGTCGAATTCATCCGAGAAATCTTTTATCCTGACTGGGTATAAAACGTAGTGATGGTAACCAAACCAGGCGGAAAATGGAGAATTTGCACCGATTTCTTAGATCTTAACAAAGCCTGACTGATAAACAGCTATCCCCTGCCATAGATCGACCAATTAATTCAACTACAGGACATGGCCTTCTTAGCTTCACGGATGCATACTCGGGATATAACCAAATAATGATGGCCGAGTGTGACTTTCTGAAAACCGCCTTCTTTACAAACAAAGGGCTCTTCTGCTATGAAGTCATGCTTTTTGGTTTGAAAATTGCTAACGCGACTTACCAAAGGTTAGTGAATTACATATTCAAGAAGTAGATCGGCCGCAATATTGAGGTCTAAATGGACGACATGCTCATAAAAACCTACTCAGAAAAACCCACGTGGAAGACCTCGCCGAAGTCTACACGGTACTCTGGAAGTATCATATGCACTTGAACACGGCCAAATGCGCATTTGGATTTGTTAGCGTAATAAAATTGTAACCGTACACTGCTTTGACTTAGTCAAAGGAGTTAGTGCTAGTTTCTAGGACTTGGACTCCTGTTAGTTTATTAACTCCTAATTAGTTTATTAGTTTGCTTTATTAGTTTCCTCTACCAATTAGGTTTGTTAGTTTCCTTTTCCTATTGTGAGTTTACTTCGTCTTTAGTTTGTGACTAGGACTCTAACTTGTAGAGTTATAGATCCTATCTAATAGTTATTTTCTATTTTCTATAAATACAAGCTGCAAGGAGAGGAGCAAGACACCTCGATTTTCTCGATCTTCTCTTATTTTTCTATTTTGTTACATGGTATCAGTGCGGTTTCCGTTTTGAGAGTCGTTTAAGGTTTTCCGTTAGGTGTATAGCCACCATTATTGTTGCTCCTGCTCCTGCTACTACTGCTACTGCTAATTCTTGGTTCACAATAACCTATACTGTGTTGCTACTATTATTTGGTTCGTAGTGACTTATACTGTGTGCTGCTACTACTGCTTGGTTCATAGTGACCTATACTGTACTGCTACTACTACTTGGTTCACAGTGACCTATACTGTGCTGTTACTACTACTACTATTATTACTACTGCTAATACCACTATTGTTGCCATTACTACTGCTATTATTCTTACAACTACAACTACTGCTTCCGCTGCTACATTGTTTCAAGCTGAAGCTCTCACATTTCTCCATGCTCTAGCTTGAGGAGGAGTGTTAGCGTAATAAAATTGTAACCGTACACTATTATGACTTAGTCAAAGTAGTTAGTGCTAGTTTTTAGGACTTGGACTTCTATTAGTATATGGACTTCTAATTAGTTTATTAGTTTGCTTTATTAGTTTTCTCTACCAATTAGGCTTGTTAGTTTCCTTTTCCTATTTCGAGTTTACTTTGTCTTTAGTTTGTGACTAGGACTCTGACTTGTAGAGTTATAGATTTTATCTAATAGTTTTCTATTTTCTATAAATACAAGTTGCAAGGAGAGGAGCAAGACACATTAATTTTCTCCGTCTTCTCTTATTTTTCTATTTTGTTACAGCTTTGATTTCGGGAAAGTTCCTCAGATTCATGGTGTCCAATAGAAGAATTTAGGCGAACCTGGCCAAAATCACTGCCATTTGTGACATGCCCTCTCCGACGAAGCAGGTGTAAGAACTGACCAGCCGAGTTGCCGCCCTCAGCCGCTTCATGTCGCGATTGGCCAACAAATGCCTTCCCTTCTTCAAAACTCTCAAGGGAGCGAAGGCATTCCAGTGGATCCCGAGTGCTAGGCCGCCCTTGACAAATTGAAAAGGTACGTTGCCTCTTCACCACTTTTGGTGACACATGAACCTGGAGACAAGCTTCAACTTTATTAGTAGTGTCAGTAGAAGCAATCAACGTGGTTCTCATCAAAGAGGCAGACATGATACAAAAGCCTATATATTATGTCAACAAGGTGTTACTGGATGCTGAGAAGAGATGCACCAAGATGGAGAAGTTGGCATTGGCATTGGCGTTGGCGTTGGCGTTGGCGTTGGCGTTGGTGACAGCAGCTCATAAGTTGCGGTCTTACTTTCAGTCATACTCGATCAATGTCCATCGAAAACCATTAAAGAAAGTATTGTCTTGACTTGATGTCCTAGGCTGCATAGTGAGCTGGCCAATTAAACTCGGAGAATTTGACATCAAGTACCAACCTTGGACAGCCATAAAAGTGCAAGTCCTCATCGACTCATGCTCGAGAGCACTATCGTGGAAGCAGGGCCATAACTCACCCCGGACTAACAAGATCCGACTACAGACTTTCCCTCATAAGTTCCTATATGTAGACGGATCCTCAAACTACAAGTAATGTGGAGCTGGTCTAATCATCACCAGCCCAGGTACAAAGCCTTTCTTGTTGGACTCGGACTAGCAAAAAGTCTCTCGGTAAAGAGACTAGTCGCTTCAAGCGACTCCGAGCTCGTGGTTAGACAATTATATGGATATGTGAAGCTCGGAATAAATAAATTCAGGCGTACCTCGACAAGGTAAGGGGTAGCTGAGGAGATTGTGTCCGGCTGTGGCATTAATCAACTGGTTGATCCAAGGTAAGGGGTAGCTGTCCTTCGGACAGACTTTGTTCAAGTAAGGGTTTGAGCCTATGCTAGTATCTAACCCCTTACAGGTAAGGGTTTAGAGCTATGGAGTGAATATGAATATCATCTTATGTCTAAACATGTGCACAAAGATATAAAGGGGCCGCATTCCAACAGAGATCTCTAACCCCGTACCGTTGGGCTATTGTGCCCCCATTAGTGCTAGCTATTCAAAGCAGGGTCGACATGGCCATACGTCATCAGTATTTCGATGTATGCATGCCACACCATAGTTGCTAAGGCATCGCCTAGGCGTCTGGGCAAGTCAAATAAAGCTAGGCAGTTGGTCACCTTATTGTATCACTCCTTGTTTTATTTGTTTATTTATTTTTTTAATTAATGCCATTTGTAGCATTTTTATTGGATGTATAAATCCCATATATATACCATAATGCATGGAATCATGCATATATGTTAAAAACAACAAAAAATGATACGTTAACCCCCTCCTTTTTTGTATAAATCCTCTTATTAAGATGTATCCTTACAACGCCTTGGGTATGCCTCAGGCATGCCCAGGCGCCTCTCCAACGCCTTGGGTCGCCTTGATAACTATGTGCTACACAGACTAAACATATCTCATACATCACATCATTCATAGTTAGATATATGCAGAATGCATGAACAAATATCATAGATATAGATGGCGTGTTATATTCATTTACAGACCATCATGCTGAATGATTTGTTAAACTATGGACCCATTCCCTTACCTGAAGGCACAAGGAGTGCTGCTAAACTGGAAGTCGGCTGAAGACTTGGCCCCGATTGCTACGTAGGATTACCTATACATTTGCTAAGTTTTTGGATATTGGTTGGATGACTTTTAAACCTATGTGGACGCGTCCACAATATCCTTATGCGGGTCCCAAGACGAGTCGGGAACCCTAAGATCGATTCCCGAAGGAAACTGGTAACCAGCTGGACATTTGTAGACAAGTCTGTGGATGGGAGCCCCTGGCGGTAGTATCTGCCGGTTGGCATCCACCTGTTAGGCATGAGCCCATAAGGGGCTACTGGAACTGAGCCAGCTGGTTTACCCGTTGGCTCTGTGTAGCCTTTGACATATTTGCCGAAAGCACAAGCCAGCACAAGGCTAGCTGGTGGAAGGTGCTGCCGGCAAGGCCCAGCTAAAAAAAAAAAACTAATTGTGGGGCCTGCCGGTGGATAGTAGCCCGATGGACTGATCTGCCGGCTACATCCGCCGACATGAGCCCCATGTTCAACCAAGACGGAGTTGGGTGCAAGGGCGTGCCCTTGCCTCCGGCTCGTATTCATCGGCTGAGTTCGAGAACCAGACTTAATCGGAAAAGATGATGTGGGAAGTGGGGGATTGTTTCACCCACCTCACACAAAGCCATTTTAGATGGTGGGGATCATTTCCCACCCTTTGTGGTGTTTTACCTCCTAAGCAACACCTCCATTGGAGGTGTGCACTACCTATCCCAATTCTAAGGTTTCTCTTAGTTTCCATTAATATGGCCAACAACCACCACTAATAATGGTCTTTAATTAACTTAAGGAGGGGAAGGAGGGATTCACTTAATTGGTGGCAGAGAGTTGAGTGCAAGGATGGGGAATTCAATTTTCCAAGAATTCTCCTACAATCTCTTCCAATGTCACACCCGTTTTCGACGTATCGGTACTATGGAATGTAACGGGATTCCTCATCCAGTTAGGGCAATATAAATCCCCTTCCAGGATCACATTTCATAGGATACACGACCACAAATCCATAACATTATCCACACAAGGTAATGATCAACCTGTTCAGAGTAATTAAAGAAAACAATACATATATTTCCAAATAAATCAGCGGAAGTTTTATCTCAAGTCAAAAGTAGCTGACGTCTACAATTTATGAAAGTAATATTCAAAATATTATCCCAATTAAAAGTGTTTCCAGAAGCTTAAGTGTTATTTGAAAGATTTGGACAACACATCCCCAAATAATTTAAACTACCTAGATACTATGAAAGAATGGTCCCACCTATCCATAGACGTAGTCATCACACTCGCAACTGGAGCTATGAATATCCTCGTCGCTATCACCATCAACATCCTCCTCACACCAAATGCATGCAACTATAATTACGGTCATGTATGATAACTGTATGTGTCTACTCGGACAACTAAAACGGAGCCTCTAGGTTGCACGGGTCATCCTCATCAGAATGAATGAAACCTCCCTCGGAGCGGATCACCATCCCCCATGTATAGGTCCGGCGTCTTGGTACTCTTTTGCCCGCGACTCATCCCAAGTTCATCCACGTGACACTTGAAGAGGTGGGTAATCCCACTAGTCGACTCGCTTGCCCATTCATACTACTTCGGACATAGGGAGTACCGCAGCTATGATCATACCATCCTTTATTGAACCTATGCCAATACATAACCTTTTATTGGCTAGGGATACAGTTATACGGGTAATTATATGTGCAACTAACCATGTACACCTAGATTCCATATTACTGGACTGTAACCCTTCCGAGCTTCCGACCCCATCCGGTCCCCACTTAGGATATCGTAACTCGGTTAGGTTACTTTTGGTCAATGCAAAGCAGTGCTGGTAAGAGATGGTGCAAGTGTCCCATACCACTCATCTTCCCTCTTACCGAGTGTAACCAGACATTATGAATCATCCGGATCAGCACTACCTTTCACGGAGAGGTTATGAAGTGTCCCATGCCACTCGCTTTCAAACCACTACAGGCACTACTGATCACATACAATTATTAATGTAAATGCATGAACAAACAATACAATATATTGGATGGCATGTTATCACACACAATTTACCATATCATACCACAATCATCACATTGTAAGAAGAAATAGATTGGACATACGCAAACAAAAGGTTTAATCCCCTTACCTGAGTGGTAAATAGAAATACTAATGAAGTACGACTCAAACAACCTCTCTAATCTTCCGTACCTCTATTAACATCACAATAATTAAATATTAATCCCTTGTTTATTGTCCATCTTTAGTCTTTGTCCATCATAGCATTTCTTTAGTTATTTATTATTCTCTATGGTCTGCTAGTCAAGTTTCATTACACGACAGACTTGCTGTCCAAGTGATGTAGAGGTGGTGTGAGGTTGGACATTTAATATATAGTCCGCTTTCCACTCCTCTTCACATATAACAATAAGGCTGGCTTCCTTAGACATGATTGTAGGATCCCATGCCTTCAAAAGTGGTCCATAGGGTGGTACAGCAGGTCACTGGCCGAGCACGAGTGACTGTTGCTACCAACAGGCGTGCGGCTGGTGCACGCAGCGGCACCTCATCCGTTGCTGTGCGTGCGGCTGGTGGTCTTAGCCGCACACCTCAACGTGGCCGAGATGCTTCACTGCACCTACGGGGTGTTGCCAAGACCTCAACCAGAGGGTCTTGGGTGCTTATGGGTGTGTGGGTCTTCATCTACACCCTCATGCGGGCGATTTTCCCATCCGAACGGTGACCGAACTGCTGGTTCCGAAATCATATCCTTTGGATTTCAGTTCCAACCATTGAATCAAATGGGTTTCTCAATCCTAGGTCTTCTAGGGTATCCTTTAGTCATCAACGTATGACGAATGGTCCATTGGTTATTTAGGACCGGTCCTACAAGGTTTTATTGATCCTTTGGTCTTTGTTTCTGATACAAAATCGGATCCGACACCGATCCGATGCTTGGTACTCACCATTAATGGTGGTCAAAGGTTCTTCTTCGATAACCAGGGAGTTTTCTTTCATTTCTTTAGGTCGTTTGAATCACAGGGATAAGGAAGAGTTTACCTTTGGTGGTTCTTCCTCCTTGGGAGTGTTCTGCAATGATGTGGGTTCACGAGGCTTTCTCCAAAACTCTCCTCTTCCTTCTTCTTCTTCTTCTTGGATCTCCTTCTTCCTCCTTCTCATAAAATGCGTCAGACTTTATCTCTTTTCTCTTTATGTCGGTTAGTCTTAGGTTGGCAGAATGAAAATGATAGAGAAAGATTTCTACCAAAGTTGATAACGGTTTGGGATCTTTGGGAATCCCATAAAGGTAATTGGGAGGATCTCCCTCCACTCTTTCCTTCTTCGAATCGTGTTTAGTTAGCCTTCCATGATTGGAGAAAATCCAATCCTTTGCTGTGGGTCCCGTAGTGGGTTGGTGAAAGACTAACCCAAACTGTTAGAGAGATGGTCTTCGGTCCATCCTTGTGGTCTCTTGTTGGGTTGACAATCAACCATGGTCAAACATAAACCAAAATTAATGTACCTTCTCTTTTTGGGACTACTCTGATGCAGATAGAGTACCTTCTCTTGTTTCCCATGTCAGTTCACCTAGTTGCTATTGGTATATCATTAATGTCTTAACATAATTGATTATGCTTTGGATAGGCCTAGGGTAATTTCATTAGTCTTAGGAATATGTCCTAGGGTCAATTGGTTAGGTTTCATAATCAATGGTCGAAGAAACAACCCTAAATATGTTACTGTAATAGGTGTGGTCGACAGGTGTGGTCGACTAGTCTGTGCGGTCGCTCAGACACCTTTCATCGACTTGACAGTCGCTATCGACTTTAGTTTGGTCAATTTGGGTTTTAGAGGCTTGAACCTCATGGTTATCATGTTTATGATGGTAGTGGAGGTCTTTTAACAGAATTTGAATCCTTTCCTATTAATTATATACATGTACGTTCATCGACTACGAATGTCGTCTATGCAACCGTACGTGTCTACACTTATAAGAAGGCATTCCTATTGAATTATCAATTTAGGATAGTCTACAGTAAGTTACTTGAGGTGTTGGATGAGTCAATTCAGTCCATAGTGACTGAATGGGGGCAAATCACACCTTGTTGTGATCGTACGGTCTATTTTAGTGGTGCGGTTGATCAGGCTAGTTTTGTCGACCTGACCCATCGATCGCACGGTTCTAGTGAGCTCGGACTGAACTTACCTTCATCCGATCTCTCTGGTCCGTGGTCGAGAATGCTCCCAGAGGGTCTCTACTAATATGAACCTCATTAAGGAGTGACTCCTTACACCAATTCAATGATATAATCTCATAATGCAACTAAAGTTCTTACCTTTTCATCGGTTGGTCAAATCTGCTATCATTACCCAATTCTAGTGTAACGGCCATTAATGGCGGAGGGAATAATGCTACCCAAACTATCAAAGATTTGGACTATCTCTGAGATCATGGGCATGTAATTCTGATCATTAGAATAAGGTTATGTAACTTACCTCAATGCTGTTTTAACTAATCTGTCAGCAAAAAGCCATGGGTAGGACCTTCAATGGAGGTTCTTCCTTCTTATTCTTGCCTCTGACTTCTCGTAAGATGCTCTCACCCAAAACGTGCGTCAGAACTTGTAAAGTTCTTACACATTAGGGTTTGAGGAATTTTATTGAAAGAGAAATCAAGAGTTGGAACTTACCCAAAAAAGAAATCAAGAGTTGGAGTTGGAATCAAACTCCTACCATGAGTCCTAGTTTTAGTGTATGATTGATTCAAGGAGGTTGGGTGTTGCCAATTGGCACACCAATACGTTTGGAGATGGGTCCCCCATGATTTGGGACGCACCAGGGTAGTTGGGCATCGGCTGGGACCAAACCCGCATGAGTAAACTTGAATTGGCCTAGTTTTGAGATTGTACGGTCGATCATAGCTGGGCGGTTGATGGGGACCGTACCAGTCGACCGCACGGCCTTAACTGATTAAGACTGGCCATGCATTGATTGTTTGACATTCTACTCAAGAACCAACTGTTCCTACATGTTATAAGCTTGTTCTAAGTCTTACCTAATATCCGATATGCTTCTATATTGATATGGATGCTAGAGTCGTGTCAGCGGGAAGACCTGTTATGTGGAAAAATATTAAATTAGCCTAGAATTTTGGGTGTAGGTCTTACAATATGCATTACTCAATTCCAACTCGGATTTCAGTGCCGACGAGTTGGGAAGACCTGTAGCAGCTAAAAATCCAATCAGTGGGGGATTTTTGGGTGCGGATCTTATAGAATCCCCTGTCATCAGTGACCAAGATGAGACAAATGGATCACCTCCTTCAAAGGGAGTCCGCCTGATAAGTGCACTTGCATGGCGAAGAGGAGAAGGGACCGGGTCGGTACCAGTCAGGTCTACTTGCGGATGGGCCGTCATAAGACCCTTACCTCGGCCATGCCTCATAGGCAGGTTAGGAGGAGGAGTTGGAGAGCCTTGAGTTGCCCTGATCAAGAGGGCACTAGCGGGCCTAGGGAGTTTGCCCCGACCAGCAACAATCGTCTTTGGAAGACGAGTCAGAGAGTCATCGGCTGGGCATTTCCTTAAGCTCTTGTCCATGCTAGATGATCCTGAGGTGACACCCGACCATGAAGTACCTCAGCATCGGGCCCTCCCAACTGAAGCCCGCGTACTAGCATCGAGTTCTTCCTGATTGAACCGCACTGCAAAAAGGAAAAGACTTGAGATGAGTTTAGTAGTGCAAAGAGACAAAATGATAAATCCATGGAAAAATTAAAAGAGCTCACCCTCGAGCCCGTACACTATCTTCATCCCTGCCGACACCCTCACTAGTCACCTCATCTCCCTTGCTGCGGTTTTCCTTTTCTTCCCCCTTGTCTTCCTTCTCTACCTTTTCACCCTCATCACCCCTACCATAAACCTCATCCCGTCCTAGGCCCTCTTCCTTATCCGAAGAACCCATTGGAAGGAAAGTAGAAATCAAAAAAGTCAATCAGAGAAAAGACTTACTGGTTAGAGATTAAAAGGAAGAGTCCGATGAGACATTGGTTACAGCCGAAGAAGAACAGATTGAGCAAAACCAAAGGAACAATTTTGGAAGCTGACTAACTTCCGAGTTGCAGAGTGACATATTTTAGGTGCTTGCAGATAAAATTGGCTTGGCCTTATGTAGGGCCTAAATACACTTCGATCATCGCCTCTGTTGGAGCCACGTGTTGGGATACTATAGGCCACACGTCTGACCGTTGAGATTTATGACCTGGCATTTTGCTGACATATCCCCAAGTTTGCATTAAAAAGGTCTGCCCAAGTGGATGACTCAGTAATTATTCTCCATTCCCCTTGCTGACTTGGCTAACAGGGAGTTCTCGGAAAGTCAGCCACTGAGCCGCCTGATCTGAGTCGTTCAACTCGGAAGTCTACGGAGAAGGTTTAAAGACTGAGAACTCATCCTATGAACTTGGCAGATGATGTGCCATTGCATCTTATATATCCAAAGGAGTAAGGAGCAACTGATGGGTACGTAAACTACTTGCCTGTCATAGGCTACCACGTGGCAGTGTTTGAAGGGACAGCCAGCTGCACAACCGCGGGTTTCAGCTGTCGGCCAGCATATTCCAGAGGGGATGACTCCGATGTCCCGCGTATTCCACAGAAGACAAGAATCCAGCCTTACCATATTAAACTCGGCAGATCTTACTATGTAGATCTTGGAGATCTTACCTTGTAAAGCTTGTAGAGTCTTGCCTCAAATAGACGTATGACCGGGGTGATCTGATATGGGACGAATACATACTTGCCTTGCTCAGCTCGCTACTGTGTTGAGCTCGGAGATCTTACCCTGTAGAGCTCATCGAATCTTGCCTCAAATAGATGACCAAATCTTACCATGACTGGGGCGATCTGATATGGGACAAATCCATACTTACCTTGCTCAGATCGCACCTTCACTCCATAAATAGGGGAAACCTCTACAGGTTTATTCACTTCACATTTCATTGCCTTTGTGATAAAAATTACTTTCTATTGCCCCACAACTCTCTCAGAACTCAGCCATCTAAATAGTTTGAGGTTTACGGCGGTTTGCATACGGAATACTGACTTAGGAGTCAAGTCCAGAACCAGACCTCTCTTGCGTACTTCTCCTCTATCTTGCAGGTCATCCGACTTACGAGGATGACTGGTCAGTTTCCGACATCAAAAGGTCCCATTTGCTATTATCTAATTAAAAATTCAAGTTCCTCCCGTTAAAGGATTAATTGAAGATTCTAGTGGTGGTCCTTGAAGCAGTGGTTGATGATCCAGAGCTTTTTAGAGTACAATGAATGGAAGCAGAGCAAGGGTTGTAAGGGTTTCTACTCCATAGATTGTTTCATTTACATTCCTATACTCCATTTGCTAGACCTAGGTGGGTGTATTATTAAATACGTAGACTAGCTGGTGCTTACATTGTAGGGAATTGCACTATCCCACATCATTGTATCTGTTTGCTCTCTCAGCTGGCTGTGGATTGAGCTGGGGGTTGGTGTTTCCGTGTAGTAAATGATACACAAATGCAGGGGTTGTATCTTCTTGTGATGGGTGCCACAAAATTTCTGTAGGATCTATGTTGTAGCCGAAGCTACCTTTCATTCCGTGGATGTTGGTAGTGGGTGCTGCTGAACCACATATATATATATATATATATATATATATATATATATGTTTGTCTTGCTTTGCTGTGTCTCTACTGCAGGATGGTATATGGTGGATGGGATATTGAGTGTGGCTGGTGATAGCCATTTTTTTGCAGGTGCGAGTGTATATGACAGCATGGTCTTTAAGTATCAATAAAATACGCTCCGTATCCACCGATACATATCCATATCGGTAGTGATCGATACAGTACTCTTCGATACATCTTTGTTTTATTTAAACAAAAAGTGTATCCACATGTATCTATCGTATCGAACCGATACAGCTTCTTGATACACTTTGATGTCGATACACTCGATACGTATCGATACACTTAAGTTTTCATTCTCGCAAAAAATGAGATACACTTACCGATACGGCTCGATACACCCCGATACGAACTGATATAGTCAATACACACATATAAAACTTGATACAATTGGATTTTTTTTTCACTTTTCTAGTCTTCATCCTTGCTGAAAACGTACAGTTCACACATGAATTAGTTCATCGAATGTCATCAACTATGTCTTTAATCCTTAGAAATACTTCAAGATTGCTTATTATAGTGTTTTTATGCTTAAAATTGTGTTTTGTATGTTCCATAATCATTCATGTGTGTATTTTATCAGTATCCTAGCTTATCCATCGTATCTACAATACGATACGATACGCCTCTTAAAATCACTCGACTGATATGCTACCAATATACGATAATTTACTCCTTGTATGACAGCAAGACTGCGAAGACAATAGATATCTTCCCAGTCTTAGAACTGCCAGCTCTTAGCAGCTGTAAACCATCCAGAGATTAAGGAATTAGATTTTGAGATAACTGATTCAGCCCGTATCAGTGACAGCCATAGTTCAACAATATGCAGAGGCATTATTTAGTTATTTCAGATTTGATCTCATAGCTTATTAGTGCTACCAATTTTATTAGAGACGCTAATGTCTGCTACTTATGTAAGGCATGGCTTATAAACTTCACAGAATTTTCAACAAGCAATTAACATAACTTCAGTTTCGCAATTTTTCTCCCTTCTTTAATGTTTCACAAGTTCATAGTAAGCAAATCAATTATGGAAAATATTAGAAGGCAATGCAAGATTCACTTTTATCTTTTATGACATTTTGCCCCCTTTAACTTCACTTACCATATCATTGTCTTCTTTTTTTAAAATTTTCAGCATTGCTTGAAGCCGCAAGAAAAGCAAATTTCAAAGATATATCAAGCCGAATATCATCTGGGTTTTCATCTGGAAGGTATTATTTTTCTGGCAAACATTTAAAACACACACCGCCCCCCCCCCCCGCCAAAGAACAAAAAAAATCTACAATACATTTTTGCCATTCATGTAACTGAGACAAATGTTTGTTCCTTTTTTTTTTTTTTTTTTTTGCTTTGGGTGAATAAATGTTTTCTCTTTTCAAGTTGGATGGAACAGAATTGGGCACTGAAATTCTTTCAGACCATGTGATCTTTTTAAAAGCATGCAATTCTGTATACTGTAGCAGTCATAGGTCATGATGAATTAAACATGCAATTCCATATATGAACTTTTATGAACGGCGCTGGCGTAGATTTGTATGAAGGGTCATGCTATGTTTGTATATTAGTTTTAAATTTTTGGAGGCATGAACATCTTCACAGTTAATAAAGATGACTGATCTTCACTTAAATTTAGTCACCAATTTACTTGGTATTACTTTTGCAAAAGCCAGGTTTTAAATATTTCTTCCCCTGGATTATCTTTGGATTCTGCATGCAGTTAACATGACTGAATATCCTGCTTTTTTAAATATCAATGAACATATTCTGGACTTCAGATGGGATAAACCAATACTACTTGCCTGGGGAGTATCAGACAAGTATTTGCCTCAATCAGAAGCAGAAAATTTTCAGAAGGGAAATCCAGATGTTGTTAAGCTTAGGTTGATAGAAGGTGCTGGTCACATGCCACAGGAGGATTGGTAAATAAATCTCTTTATGGCACCTTTCTTCCAAAAGCTTGCACTTTATTCCCCCTTGAAGTCCTAACCTATGTACCATGTCCACAGGCCTGAGAAAGTTACTGATGCTTTAAGAGTATTTCTTAACTGAATGCATGTGTCTCATGGCTGAGGTTGCCAGTTAACACTTGTGCCATACTGCAATTCCATGGCACTAGACCTGGATGGACTTGTCTGTATAAGGTGAACTCCCTTCCAGCTTTCGTCTTTTCTATCAATTTCCCTTCCATGATTTTAGTTAGGTATAGAGGCATCCATGTATACATCTGAGTCAGTAAATGTATTCTCAGTGCACTCAAATATTTGATGCAATTTGATAAAGATCCTGTGCATGATAGGTCTGATCATAATTGGATCTATTCTGATTACAGTTCGGTTCAATCTGATAAACCTCAGTTTAAATTTAATTATTCCTATTTCATTTTTTTGCACCTGTTTGTGTTAATATTTTTGCCAAATGTTTAATACGTGACAGATTGTAGTGTGCAATTTCAGAGAATTCCTATTTCCATGATGCAACAAGCTATCCTTCTTCCTTTTGTGGTGCTGAATATTTAATTGCTTACATATAAGGAATCACCTTGGCATGCATCCTATTTTGCGATCTGATGTGGGCCAATATGGAATTGAAAGATGAATCGGGAAATGAGAGCAATTTTATAACAAATAAGAAATACGATTACAATATAACAAGGGTCGTACGGGGACCACTCAACCCAAAGGTCTTTTGGGGACTCTCTCAAGTGTGTGACTCTCACCACGAGAGTGATGCAGTATAGACCAAAACTACTAGCCAACACTGTTCACGTGGTACTGTTCACGTAAACAGTGCTAACAGCAATTTGTTGCCAATTTCAAGCCAAATCGACAGCTGTATACAACTGTCTACAGCTTGAATGTGTAAGCCTTAGTTACATTCTCCAAAAAGTTTTTGTTAATTTATTTCCTAAATTTGTTAGCACATAAGTAGTTATGTAACAATAAGAAGTTTACTTATTTGTTTTTGGAAACTTTCCAAAAAGTTGTGGAGGAAAGTTTCCTATTCTTAGTTGTGTTTATTTTTGGATATTCCTCTATGGAATTAATCTTTCCATAGTTTGTGTTGAAAGGTCCTGCTGATGGTCCATCATCCTGACCATTGTGGTTCAGTTGATGGACCATCCTCCACACCCTAAGTGGTGCGGATGGACAAGTGGTCCGGTTGATGGACCATCTACCGCACCACCCATCTGCCACACGTAATATTCTAGGTTTAATGTATCCTATCTTACCTACCTCACCTGCTTTCTTTCTATTTTTCTAAATCAGTCACTCTATAAATGCAATATGACCTCTCTCTTTGTTGACAAGTCAAGTAACATTGACAGCATGGTATCAAAGCTATGACGCTCTTGGGGTTTTAACCCTAGCCCGCCTCCTCTCTCTCTCTCTCTCTCTCTCTCTATCGGCTTCCTCATTATTGCCACCATATACCACCACCATTATTACCGCCACCATCACCATCCCTCTTGGCTCTCAAATACCGCCACCATCAGACTATCACCATCATCTACCTCCACCATCTCCTTCTTTCTCCACTCATTGTGGATTAGATAACCATCTACCGCCACCATCTCCTTCCTTCCTAATGTACTAAAGTTTGGTGCCATCCCCTTCCTCTACATGATCTAAAGATCAACTGTTACTTTTCTCTGATGTGCGTCGTGTTTCCCTATCGTAGGGACATCTTCAAGGAGAACACACAAATAGCCATCCTTGATTTTAATTTTATGAAGAATGAACTCAAGATGCGTATCTCAATCACAAAAGAGTGAAACACGGCATCCCAAGATCGTTGCAAGTGGAACTCAATAAGTCTCTATCTACTTGCAACAACCACATTCTTTGGTTGATTTTCTTTTTGGTATATCTTCTTGCGACATCACTAGTACCAGGTATTTTTTTGATTATTTATTGACCGTGCCTGATTTGTTTGAAGCCGTTTCCTCCATCACGAGAAACCCTAAAATTGAATTTACTACAATTGCACCCAATGGGCATCAGAAAATTCCATTGTGATGGCTTATCTTATTTGGTCTATGGGCCCAAAAAATTGGCCGGGAATATGTGTTATTACCTGATGCAGCAGGAATCTGGGACCTAGCTAAAGCAACCTACTCTTAGGTTAGGAACTACTCATTAATCTATGATCTCCTTGTAAAATCAAGTGCAACTAAGCAGAAGGATATTACTGTGTCTCAATATTACTCCAAACTTAAAAGTTTGTGGCAAGAGTTGGACTATTATGACACATTTACAGTTGCTTGTTCTACGGATGTTGCTGCTGTGAAGCTAGTAAAAGATAAATTACGGGTGTACTTTTTGGCTGGTCTTAATGTTGAGTTTGACCAAATCAAGGCTCAAATCCTAAGTCGAGAGCCCCTTCCATCTGTAGAATAGGCCTATGCCTTGGTCAATCTGAAGATTTGAGTCGCATGTCTATGATGCCTGCCCTGCCAGCCGAACGGTCCGCACTTCAAACTACTCAGCAAGTTTCCTAGCATCCCTCTCCTAGGGATCTTGTTTGCTGTGGAGACTGTGGAAAAGAAAGTCATACATAGGAAACTTGCTAGAAGATACATGGGAAACCAGTTTATTTTGAGACTAGGCGACGTGACAAAGGAATGCAGAAACCCAAGTCCATCCGAGCGCCACAGGCTCATTAGACAGAGGTTTACCGTCCTACTGGAACCCTACCAATGCTGTCTGCAGACAAACTTCTGGCTCTCTGCAACTTACTAAGGCCATCTAGTCCAGCTAATACCGTTCTTCCATCAGGCTCTGCCACACCATGTTCATATTTTGTTCAGTCAGGTATTCCTCATGCTGGTCACTGTGTTTCATCTGTCCCTAATCCTTGGGTTATGGACACTGGAGCCATTGACCATATGTTTCTCCAGCTCTTTCTACCTGTACTCCCTCTTTTAGGACGGATACAGTTCGAGTAGCTGATGTGTCCCTCTCCCCTATATCAGGAAAGGGTTCCATCTGATGCTCTCCCACCCTTACTTTACAATCCGTACATCATGTTCCTAGTTTTTCTACGAATTTGCTTTCAGTTAGTAGTCTTACTAAATCACTTAACTGCAAAGTAACCTTTTTTTTTTCTTTCCTCGTGTGATTCAGCATCTGGTGAACGGGAAGAGAATTGGACATAGTAGAATGCATGGTGGTCTCTACTTGCTTGATGATGATCCTTCAAAATCCACATCAATTTATAAACCACCTTCACCTCCTATTACCCCACATCACATTTACTTAACTGTGAACACTCTCCATCAATGGCACCATTGTCTTGGTCATCCTTCCACAGTTGTTTTATCTCATTTATTCTCTTTTTTATTTAAACATTGTAATAAGAACGAGTTATTATGCGAAGGCTGTATTTTGGCTAAGCAGGTTCATACAACTTATTTACTTCGTCTCATAGAAGTAGTGGTATTTTTTATTTGTTTTACTATGATGTTTGGGGACCAGCTAGGACTACATCTATATCCGAGCAGCATTGGTTTGTAATAGTTATTGATTGTCACACTCAGACTATTTGGGTGTATCTGATGCATTATAAAGTGAGGTTTTTCGGTGCTTCCGCCAATTTTATAATATGAGCATGACTCAGTTCCAAACCCAGCTAAAGGTGCTCCACAGTGATAACGGTAAAGAATACCTTGAAGCTACGTTTAAGCAATACTTGTCTGATAATGGGATCCTACATTAAACAAGTTGTGTTGACACACCAGCTCAAAATGGGGTTGTAGAGAGGAAAAATCGTTATCTACTTAAGACTGCACAAGCTCTAATGTTTGAGGGACATGTTCCAGCTCATTTTTGGAGTGATGCTATCCTCACTGTAACTTCCCTTATCAATCGGATCCCATCCAGAATCCTCAACAACAAAGCTCCTTTGGACCTTTTACTAGACAATACTTCCTTTGTCCTACCACCTAAGGTCTTTGGTTGCATTTATTATGCTCGCAACCATCACTCTCCTGGAAAGCTTGATCCCAGAGGGTTATGTTGCATCTTCCTCGGCTATCCTGCCACACAAAAAGGATACTAGTATTACCATCCTCCCTCCTAGCGGACGTTTGTTACCAAGGATGTCCTATTTCATGAGCATCTTATTTATTACCCGTCCCATCTTCAGGGGAAGAAGGATAAAGCCCAAAATGCTGAAAATGAAGATGTGCCTCTGTTTTTATCAGAAGAAAGAGTCCAAGTCCAAGAATGTGTTATCATGGATCAAGATCCGTATGCCCCAAACACAGATGCAATATTAGATCATGATACAATACCACCTTACACATTTACACCCAGTCCCACAGTTAGTCCTAATCCTAAACCTGTACAAGTCTATAGTCGTGCCAGAAGCAAGCAAGAAAGGACCATTATCATCAACGCAACTTCACATGTCCCTTCGTCAGCCCTGGATCGAGAGACTGAGCCTCCTCTTGGTAAGGAACTTCCTCTCTCTAATTCTGATTGTCCTATTGCCATTAGGAAAGGTACTAGGTCCTGTACTCTTCACCCTATTTCTTATTTTGTTTTATATAACTCTCTTTCCCCTTCCTTCTATGCATTTGTGTCCTCTATTTCCTCTATGTTTATTCCTTAGAAATGGCAAGATGCAATTATAGATGAACAATGGAAAGTTGCAATAATGGAAAAAATGAGGGCCTTGAAGAAAAATGATACATGGGACCTTGTTCCACTACCACCAGACTTATGGCCAGTAGGGTGCAAGTGGGTTTTCACAATCAAGCAAAAAATAGATGGGACTATGGATTGATATATGGTAAGACTGGTTGTTTGTGGATTCACCCAGACATATGGGATTGATTATCAAGAAACCTTTGCTCCAGTGGCCAAAATGACAACAGTCAGAGTTCTTTTGGCATGTGCTGTACACCATAACTGAGATTTACAGCAACTAGACGTGAAGAATGCCTTCCTCCATGGATAACTTACCGAGGAAGTGTACATGGATTGTCCACTTGGTTTTACAGATGATAGTACTAAAGGGAAGGTATGCAGATTAAAATGCTCTCTTTATGGACTAAAACAGTTCCGTGGAGGATGGTTTGAGAGGTTTCACAAAGCCATGATAGCATTTGGGTATGTTTAGGCCAATGTTGACTATACATTATTTATCATGCATTAATCTGGAACTTTTATTCCTCTCCTTGTTTACGTTGATGACATCATTGTCATTGGGAGTAATGATGATGAAATTAAGAAACTGAAGATGTTTCTGGGAAAGGAGTTTGAAATCAAAGACTTTGGAAAACTCAGGTACTTTCTTGGGATTGAAGTTGCTTGATCTACTAAAGACATCTTTCTCTCTCAAAGAAAGTATTTCCTTGATCTTTTCTCAGAAACAGGACTGCTGTGATGCTGACCATGTGATACTCTACTAGATCCCAGTACTAAGCTCAGGGAAAAAAAAGAAAAAAAAAAAGGAACATCAGCGGATAAAGGTAGGTACTAGCAGTTAGTTGGAAAACTTATCTACCTCTCACACACCCGGCCAAATATTGTCTTTGCAGTGAGTTTAGTAAGTCAGTTTATGCATGATCCCTACTCTACACATATGGAGGCAGTCTATAAGATTCTACATTACCTGAAGGTAGTTTCAGGAAAAGGGATTTTACTCTCACCACATGATCATCTCAAAGTGGAAGCATATACTGATGCAGACTTGGTAGGCAGTCTAGATCGGAAGTCTATCTCTGGTTATTGCACTTTTGTGGGTGGAAATTTGGTGATATGGCGTAGCAAGAAACAGAATGTAGTGGCTCGTTTTAGTGCAGAAGCAGAGTTCAAGGCAATGGCCTAAGGAATATATGAACTCTTATGGTTGAAGGGCTTACTCAGCGACTTGAAGGTCTAATGTTCTCAATCCATGACTTTGTTTTGTGACAATATAACTGCCATCAGTATTGCTCATGATCCCGTCCAGCATGATCGGACAAAGCATGTTGAGATAGATCGTCACTTCATCAAAGAGAAGTTTGAAAGTGGTTGGATTCAAATTCCATTTCTCAGATCAAAGGATCAACTGGTAGACGTCTTCACCAAGGGATTACCTGGGAAATCATTTTACATGATATTGTCCAAGTTGTGCATGCATGATATATATGCACCAACTTGAGGGGAAGTGTTGAAAGGTCTGGTTGATGGTCTATCATCCTGACCATTGTGATTCGGTTGATGGACCATCCTCTACACCCTAAGTGGTGCGGATGGACAAGTGGTCTGGTTGATGGACCATCCACCGCACCACCCATTTGCTGCACGTAATAGTCTAGGTTCAATGTATCGTATCTTACCAACCTCACCTACTTTCTTTTTATTTTTGTAAATCAGTCACTCTATAAATGCAATATGACCTCTGTCTTTGTAGACAAGTCAAGTAACTTTGACAACAGTTTATACCATCCTAAAGTTATAAATATGAATAAAGGAGGAGAAGGAATGCAGACTTTAGAAACTGAAATTCTGTTTGCGAATTTTGGTTGAAGTTTCACTGGTTGTGAGAATCAACCGAAGGTATTCTTGTTAGTTATATTCGATTGTCGATTTATTTATTCTCTCTCTCCAACTTGCAGAGATCATTACGACTTAAGTACTTCCTATTTTGAGTCATCCCAGTCTATTGAATTGAAGTTATTTATCAAATCGATTAGATCTGCTAAACTGGAGGCGTCATCAGAAAAATAGCCAGTTTTCAAAAATTCATCTCTCATCTATGATCATATCATCTTCAGCTTCGGATATGTCTTCAAGTACATCCTAAGGATCATTCCCTCCAAGTTTGAAGGCCAACCAATAGTTGGATCCTTAGATAAGTTGAATTTTCTATTAATTTATAATTCTGATTTTGGGTTGGATTTAAAATAAAGATCCTGCAGCAAAAGGAATTAATTGGGTTTGTCATTATTGAATCCCCTCTGCCATCAATTGGTATCAGATCTTCGTAATGGAGGGTTCTAACTCTCTTAACGAGCCCCTTGACTCCATAATTATGATGCTTCAACAATTGGCTATTTAACTAGCCACTAGCGTATCTATCATGGCTACTGGTGATCCCAAACACTCTGAACTAGTGCCTCATATATAACATTAGAAATTAATGCAACATTGGAAGCATGAATAGTAAATTGGATGTTCTTATTCAAGAAAGAGGGGGCACAGTAGCAAACAACTTCCCGAAGAGGTCAGGGGAACAACTTGATTTAATCCAATCTTAATTCAGCTTTATACTGTCAAATGAGGCATAAAACTAATGAGTCATGCTATGAAACTATGGGAGAGAGTTATTGAAACACACTTGAGAAAAGAACTTACCATTACAGAGAAGTAGTGTGGTTTTATGCTAGGTAGATCCATGACAGAGGCTATTTACTTGCTTAGGAGACTTATGTAAAGATGTAGAAAAGGCAAGAAGGACCTCATATGGTTTTTATGATCTTAAAAAGGCTTATGATAGAGTCCTTAGGGAGTTAATCTGGCAAGTACTAGAGAAAAGATGCGTTTCAAGCAAATATGTGGACATAGTTAAGGATATGTACTGAAATGTGGTGACTAGTGTGAAAACCGTAGAGGTTCAAGGTCGTGAATGCCTAATTACAATGGGTTACATCAAGAATCAGCTTTAAGCCCTTATTTGTTTGCCCTCATTATGGATGATCTAACCAGAGACATTAAAGATGAAGTTCCTTGGTGTTTGCTTTTCGCTGATGATATTGTTTTGGTGGATGAGACAAAAGCTGGGATTAATGCAAAGTTAGAGTTATGGAGATCATCATTGGAATCAAAAGGTTTTAAGATAAGTAGAATGAAGACAGATTATATGGTGTGTAACTTTAGTCACACAAGGTCGGATAATGAGGTGGTGAACATTCTTGAGAGGGAGATACAACAAAGTGATCATTTTAGGTATCTAGGTTCAATAATTACAAAGAAGGTCATATAGATGATGATGTCTCACAGAGGATTAAAATAGGATAGATGAAGTGGAGAAGTGTGTCTGGAGTGTTCTGTGATCGGCGTATTCCTTTAAAATCTAAAGGAAAATTCTATTGGACAGTCAGTCATTTGTTTAGTTATGATGTATGGTGCAGAATATTGGGCAGTTAAAAAGCATCATATTGATAAACTTAGTATAGCTGAGATGAGGATGTTAAGATGGATGTGTGGCAAAACTAGGAAGGATAAGGTAAGGAATGATCGTATTAGAGCTAATTTGAGAGTAGCGCCGATACATGATAAGATATGAGAAAGTCGTTTCAGATGGTATGACCATGTTCAACGGAGGTTGTTAGATGCTCCCGTATGAAGGAGCGATTTGATTCAGATTGAAGGGGCTAAAAAAACTAGGGGCAAACCTAAGATGACTCTAGGGGAGGTGGTGAAGAAAGACATGTATAGCTTAGGCCTTGCTTCAAGTATGACATCGGACAGAGCTTATTGGCAGACAAGAATCCATGTAGACGACCCCATTTAGTTGGGATAAGGATTTTTTGTTGTTGTTATTACTGTCAAAGGAAGGTGCAACCCCTGTATGTAGATCTATTGTGGATCACGACTGTGCTGAGGAGACAGACGGTAGAAGAAAAGGTGGAAGATGTTTCTTCTCTCGTAGCTACTGTTGAAGATAAAGTTGAAGATCAAATCAGCCACCTGGTGGAAGATTCTATTGTTTCAGAGTCATCCATTGAGGAATGTGCTGGAGTAATGAAGAGCGAGATTGAGATCTTGGTTCAAGAAGACTTCAAGAGCATCCCTTGTGTCACCGTGAATGTTATAAACAATGTTTGTGATGCTGATTACGAGGTTTAGCACATTGAATATGTGCTTTTACTTCACTTTTTGAAGCGAGAGGTTCCACGGTCGAAGATTTCCTTCCGAACTGTTGAGAGCAACCGGATTTCTGTTTTCAGAGGAAGTTGAATACTCACCCCGATATGTTGATGCTCAACCGATTCAAAACTCATGGTCGAGTTTTTTTAAGCAGGGGAGAGCTGTTTAAGTATTGTACAGCCCATGCTAATGGGAACCAAAGACTAAAACTACCAGCCAGCACTGTTCACGTGGTACACTGTTCACGTGGTACTATTCACGTGAACAGTGCCAACAACAATTTGTTGCCAATTTGAAGCCAAATCGACAGTTGTATACAGCTATCTACAGCTTGCACTCTAAAAAGTCTATTAATTTATTTCCTAAATTTGTTAGCACATATGTAGTTATGGAACAATAAGAAGTTACTTATTTGTTTTTGGAAACTTTCCAAAAAGTGGTTAAGGAAAGTTTTCTATTCTTATTTATGTTTATTTTTGGATATTCCTTTATGGAATTAATCTTTTCATAGTTTGTAATCGTCTTAAAGTTATAAATATGAATAAAGGAGAAGGAAGACAGATTTTAGAAACTGAAATTCTGTTTGCGAAATTTGGTTGAAGTCTCACTGGTTGTGAAACTCAACCGAAGGTATTCTTATTGGTTATATTCGATTGTCGAACTGTCTATTCTCTCTCTACAATTTCCAGAGATCATTACGACTTTAGTACTGCCTGTTTTGAGTCATCCTAGCTTGCTGAATTGGAGTTATTCATCAAATCGATCTGATCTGCTAAACTAGAGGCATCGTCCAAAAAATAGTTTTCAAAAATTCATCTCACATCTGTAGTCGGATCATCTTCAACTTCTGATACATCTTCAAGTACATCCTAAAGATCATTCCCTCCAAGTTTGAAGACCAACCAATGGTTGGATCCTTAGATAAGTTGAATTTTCTATTAGTTTATAATTCTGATTTTGGGTTGGATCTAGAATAAAGATCTTGCAGCAAAGGAAATTAATTGGGTTTGTCATTCTTGAATCCCCTTTGCCATCAAAGAGGATCTCAAACTCACTCGAAAGGGCTTTACAAGCACTCCCAATAACATAAGATTACAAGCATTCACTGATCCTCTTCAAAGCACATGTTACTCATATATAAAAGATATGATGGAGATAATGAAACGTTGAGAGTAGCTTGGGAAAAGAAATGAAGCATTGATGGAGAGACGATGGGAAAGAGACATCAAATGGGAGGGCATTAAATGAGAGGGCTTTAAATGGAGAATGAGGAAATTGGGAAGCTGGAAATGGGAAAGAGACATTGGGAAAGAGACATTAAATGAGAGGGCTTTAAATGGAGAAGGGAAAAATTGGGAGTTGGAAATGGGAAAGAGACATTGGGAAAGAGACATCAAATGGGAGGGTATTAAATGAGAAGGCTTTAAATGGAGGAGGGAGAAGTTGGGAGTTGGAAATGAAAAAAGAGATGTTGGGAGAGGGATAAAATTATGGTTAGTGTTGGGAAGGGTATTAGAGGAGGAATGACCATTAAATGCTCGTTAGTAGCTACGGTAATAACTACGCTGCATCACGATCCTATGCATCTAAACTTTCACTCATAAGATGGAATGAAAAATGGGTAAAGTGTATACATTCGAGTCAAATGAATGGTTATTACATCTTACGTCTTTTAATGAGATAAAATTGTTTCTTGTACTGTTATTATCAAGAAGACCACAATAACAATAGCAATGTTAGTATGACAAAAAAAATGTATGTTCTATAAAGGCAATGAATTTATAGTGATGTACAATTTATTCTAGCATCTATTTTAATAACTTAATTCTTTATCTGATGGCCAGTATCTTAGTTTTGACTCTTATTATTTCATTGAAAATTACCTGCCTGTAGCTCAAGGGCTGAAATTTCTCTTTGTTGTTTCTTTTGAACCCTATGCAAATTCTTCAAGTTATGGTACAAGGAGTTATCTAACCTCCAAATAGTTGTTGCGTGCGTTAGCCTAACACGTTTATTCTTGGACTTTTGCCAGGGACACGCTGAAAAGTCTGCCCAGACATAAAGCAATGGTCTTTGTATTAAGTTTTGTTTGCGAACTGAAGTATCCAAAAGTGCTCCTGGATTTGATATACTTTGTTTATGATAAATGTAAAAAAGTAAAAACACTTCCTACTATGGCTGTGGGCACGGCTGTGTAGAGCACACACGCTGCTGGATTTGATATACTTTGTTTATGATAAATGTAAAAAAGTAAAAACACTCCTACTATGGCTGTGGGCACACACACACACACAGACACACACACTTATGTGTGCAAGGTTTCTGTTGATGCTGAAAACTTGACTGAATTGTACATGGAATAACCGAGTTTTAGGCGTAGTATCCAAGTTGACCACTCAATAACCGACTTGTCTTCGGTTATAGATGAGTTATAGGAAAGATTCTAAAATCACAGTGAAAATCACAAAGAGGTGGACTAAGTAGTCCGGTGGCCACTGCGATGATTAAATTAGTCCTCAGATCAAGCAGTATGAAGTATTATAAAGAAAACACTTCTTTGAGAGTGGGGTAAGGTTTGAGTATAGGAAAGTGGATGTGAAAAATTATCTGTCCCCATACTTTGTATTCTTCTATGTATATAGATGCTTGTATAACTGGTTGGAGTGGAGGCAGTTTGGCGTTGGATGTGGATCTAATGTATGACATGAGAACGGTTACCAAGATCATGGGCTGCAAGAATCGGCTTGTGGGCACCAATTAAGGAGTGGTTTCCCATTCTAGTGGGAAACCACCTATTTGAATAGAGCTTTGACACGTGTAAGGCACGTGTGGTTGTATAGATATCCCTAATTTTCAGGACACATGTCTTATCATTGGTTGACGAGATATGGTATTAACAATTGTCCCTTGCTCTTTCAGATTTGTAAAATGTGGGGGAGCAACCCTAATACCGACCTGTAGCTTTGATACTACTTTGACCAATTTCATCCCTTGTTTGTAAGTCGTCTACAATGTTTCTTTAGTGTAGAGCTCCGACGTGAAGTCGGCAAACACACAACCGCTTTTCACTTTGCAAGATGCAACGACAGTTGCCCCTTTTGAAAACCTTCCATGGTTCAAATCTTGGATTTTGTAGAGTGCACAAGCTTGAAACACATGCCATAGGGATTCGTTGAGCATTGGGGTAACTCCACATGTAAAGTAGATGTAGATGTCGGAATCGAGGTGATGTTTGAGTTGAGGTACTTTAAAATCGAACCACTTCGAGGCCGTGGTGCATTGTACCCACGGTTACTAATTGATGCCTTCTTGATGTCGGTTATGACATGAAATCGGGAAGGCGTGATTTTCAAGCTGGATTTGACAATTTTTCATGATTGCTGTTTATTATTCAGTGATATTTGTACCTGTTTGAGCATTCTATGGTCCTGGTTGTTGATCAGAAATTTTTTCCATGTGACGCTTCAGCCTAAACCCTAGGCCGGAGGCGTTACAAACGTAGGTGGTATTAAGTTTTTCCCTTCTTTACAAGACATTTTTGCGATAGATAGTAGTTAAGGGCATTTTGGTAATCTTGCCAGTTAAGGTAAGTTTTTGTCATTAATATTATATTATTATTATTATTTTCCTTCCAATGCATCTCTCTCCTTTTCTGTGACGAATTTCATGATCTAGTATCTCTCCTCTCTCTATCTCTCTATCTATCTCTCTATCTCTCTATCTATCTCTCTTATGTAACAATTTTCTTATTCCAGTGTCTCTCCCTCCCTCTCTCTCCCTCTCTTATGTGACCACATCCGATTCCAGTCTCTCTTCTATGACAAATTCAATTCTAGTATCTCTCTCTTTATCTCTTTCTCTCTCTATCTACATACGGTTCCCTCTTTTCTAGTTTTTTTTCTTGCAACTAACTTCACAGTCCTTCCTCTCTCTCTCTCTCTCCTACTCTTAATCTCTTCTCCTTTTTCTCTTCCTCTGTAACAACCTCTTACTTCCTTATATTTCTTCTTTATGCATCTTTTTCTCGCCCTCTCTCCTACTTCTAGCCAAGGAATCAAGTATTGACACGATACACACTGTATTGGTTGATACGTATCGATATCGACACTAGTCGATACGATACAAGGCGATACGTATCCCATTTTTAAAAAAAATATAGAGTATCGTAGCGTATTGATCGTATCGAGCTGTTTCGGTCCGATTTGGCTCGATACGGTCGATACATAGCATCTGTATTGATACAGGTTTTAAATTAGTTTAAAAAAAACGATACTGGTCGATACTGGTCGATATAGCCTATATGTATCGAGCAGTATCGAAAGAGCCAAAAATCACTGAATCTATTCGTCATTTCTAGTAGTCGAAACTCACTCTTCTCTCCCAAACTTGATTTACCTTTGAAATTTCTCCAAAATAGGATAGAGTTTTGATTCTTAGCCCTAAAACAACTGAAAATGAGGCATTAAACACTTTGTTTGTGAAGATTAGAAGCTAAAATCATATCTTCAAGCTCCACCGGCGGAAAACCCTAAAGGTATGACTTTAAACTTCAATTTTTTTCATATTAATTCGATTTTTGTGTTGTTTTTTTCCCATGAATCAATGAAGTATGGTTCTATTTGATGAATGCATACTACAATCATGGATATAAACACTGATTAGAGGTTCGATTTGAGAATTTTTTGAAGAACAGTTAAAATTTCGATTTTTTTTTTTAAATTATTCCTTTGGTCTTCTCCTACTTATATAAGATGTGTAGACCACTGATCTACCATCTTTGCTGTTCAATGGTAATTTTTGAGTTTTTTTTTTTTAATTTTTTGTATAAAAAATTAGATATATAAATATAAATTATATATCTCCTCTCTCTCTGCTCTCTGCTCCCTACTCTCTCTCTCTCTCTCTCTCTCTCTCTCTCTCTGCTCTCTGCTCTCTACCCTCTCTCTCTGCTTACATTATATGATTTCTGTTTCTGTAATTTAATACCATATTTATATTTGATGTTATTTTTATAATTTATCATCATTTAATTTTATATTTAATGTGATTAGTATATATGAATTAATTTTAGAATTAACTTTAGCAATTAATCTAAGCGTGTAAGATCCATCTAAGCATATGAGACCCATCTAGTCATAGATTAAATTTTCATAATTTCTTAGCAAAAAAAAAAAAAAAAAAATACATGGTGATGTGTAGGAATATGTAATTTCTCAGCAAAAAAATACATATGTAAAAATTTTAAATGTATTTTTTTTTTCAATTACATATACAATGTTCCACATTAAATTACATATTAATCTCGTATGTCGTATCACACGTGTGATGTGTAGGAATATGGCGAACAAAGACGTGGGTTGGTTGTATTGCACTAAAATCAACGACAATAGATTGACGACAAAGTACAATTTCTGTGGCACTGAACATCATGGTGGTGGGGTGACATGGCAAAAGCAACACATGGCAGGGGGTTTTGCCAATGTCAAGAAGTGCTCAAAATGTCCAGTGGAGGTAAGTAGGGTAGTGGCAAAGCACTTAGATGAAGAAAAAGCAAAAGGAAAACAGAGGAAGGATGATGCAGAGAGAATAACAGAAAACCTTATGGAGGATGAGGGTCACTTAAATTTAGAGGATTATGAGGGATCCGATATGGATGCTAAAGATGAGATTCAACAAGTGGTTAGGAGCTCAAGGCATGAGGCAGTAGAGAAACGTTGGAATGAAGACCAGCTAATAAGGTCTATGTCTCAGGGTGTTGGTGGTAGTGGTGCTGGTGGTAGTGGGACATAGAGAAGCAGGGGCAAGCAACCAGTTTCATTGAGTAAATCCAGAAATGTAAGAGGTATGTTTGATCAAATAGAGGCAAGAGGAAAAAAAGCTCAGATCTTCATGACATGACTCCTTCAATGCCCTTCAAACTAAGAGATGCAAGGCAACAGAGGATAGAGGAGTCATTGCATTCTAAGTCCATGGGTGAGAGAATGGGAAAGTCTATCGCTAGATGGTTCCACAGTGCATTTATCCCATCACACAAGGCCAAAGATCCCTATTTCAAGGCAATGGTGAGGGAGATACAATGCTATGGACCTAGTGTGACGGCCCCCATAGCTTATCAGGTTGGTAGCCCTTACTTGGATGCCATAGTGGGTGAAGTGAATGATTATATAGAAACCTTCAAGCAGAAATGGTCCCAGTATAGAGTAACCATCATGTGTGATGGTTGGAGCGGGCCCACAAGGCTATCCATCATTAACTTTCTTGTCTACTGTGATGGGCGTTCCATCTTCCTTAAGTCAGTGGATGCATCTACTCATGTGAAAGATGCACAGTATATCTTCAAACTGATGGATGAAGTTATTGAGGAAGTTGGGGAGGAAAATGTAGTTTAGATTGTTACTGGTAATGCTACTAATTACAAAAAAGCCGGACTAACCCTTATGCTGAAGAGGCAACACTTATTTTGGACCTTGTGCTGTACACTGTATTGACTTAATGTTTAAAGATATTGGAGAGTTGCCCAAGGTGGCTAAGGTGGTTGGTCAAGCAAGGACGGTAACAAATTTTATTTACAATCACAGTTGGGTGTTGGCTTTAATGAGGAAGCACACACAAGGGGACTTGATAAGGCCTGGAGCAACAAGGTTTGCAACCAACTATGTTGCCTTGGACAGCCTTGAGTAGCGAAAGGCAGGTTTACTCCAAATGGTAACTAGTGGAGAATGGTTGTCGAGTACATATCATGCAACCAAGATAGGGACTGAGGTGACAGAAATCCTTATGTAAACAAAATTTTGAAAAAAGGTTGATGAAATAACTCAGATTATGAAGCCCTTATTTGTTCTACTTAAGTTGGTTGATGGTGATAAGGAGCGAACAATGGAGATGTTGGTCTATGCAATACAGATGATAAGGTATAAGCTAAATGAATGGAACCCATCATCCAAGAAAAAATATTTGAAGATTATAGAGAACCGATGGAAAGGAATGTTGTTACAAGACATTCATATGGCAGGTATTTTGGTTTCGATTAATCTTATACTGTTGCTTTTTATATTTATCAGTTAGGATTTGAATTATAAATTTCTATTGTTTCTTACATCTGGATGTGTAGCATATTACTTAAACCCGGATCAACAATATTCAAACTCTGGATTGGGGTATGAGTTGAAATATATAGAAGCTATTAGAAAAGTTATCAATATTATGGAACCAGATACAAATAATTCCTTGTTGGCCACAGAACAAGTAACAAAAACCACTTTTGTTTTCCATAAATGTTAGTTGCACAAATCCTTTATGATTGGCTAAAGTTATTTAACTACTGTAGATTAAAATTTTTTGTGAATACCAAGGAGAATTTGGTGATCGGGTTGCTAAGGCTGCTGCATTCAAGATGGCTCCTGGTAAGTTAGACAATGGACATATTAATTTTGTCTTAACTGATTGATGTCTTACTTAACTAATTAGTGGTTGATTGAAAATATTGTTCTTTGTGCAGGTGATTGGTGGCTTAACTATGGCACAAGTGCTCCACACTTGAGGAGGATTACAATCTAGATTTTGTCCCAAATGGCCTCCTCAAGTGGTTGTGAAAGGAACTAGAGCACTTTTGGGCTTATACATATTAAACCACGCAACCGTCTCAGCCATCAAAAACTTCAGAAGCTGGTCTACATGCACTACAACATGAGGTTGATGAAAAAAGTTATGGAGTTGGAGCGCCAATTGAGACAGAAGCCTACATTGACCCACTTGACATGACCCATGCGCTTGATGAGGATGACCCAGTTAGAGCATGGGTAGATGACATCAATAGAGCATTTGTGATGGATGAGATTGTTGAGGATAAACAATCTACTAAACCTGATCCTTTAATAGATGACATCATTCGTCAACTAAATAAAGAGGATGAAACACAACCACCATTACAAACACAAGATCAAGTTCAAAGTGAGAGTACTTCGTCCCCCTCTGATGGTGATGCCAAAAGGACGAGGTCAGGTGCTAAATATGGAGGCACTATTTCTGAGGAGAGTGGTGATGATGATGATGATGATGACAACGATGGTGGTGGTGGTAGTGGTGGGGTCAATGGTAGAAGTGATGCTGGTGGTAGTGGTGGTGGTATGCAATCATATGATCCGGTGCACTTTACAGAGGAGGCATGAGATACTCATACAACTCAAGACGATGATTATGGTGGTTGCTTACAACAAAGGAGTTACAGTCGAAAGGGGAAGGGGAAGGGTAGGCAGAAACTCCATGATGATGATAGTAATATGATTACATATGAAATGAGTCAATGAGCATGAGTTCTGCTGCAGACAATGGAGCAAGAATGGTGAACATCGACGCTGGTAGTACATCACATGGAAGTTAAACTGAGACATTGTGGGTCCCAGAAATGAGAATGTCGACTATAGAAGAGTATACACGTTTCTACTACCAGTTTACTATCTTCTATAATCAACATATGGATTGGTTTACCTATTGTACATGGATAAGAGATACATTCCAAATAATATTGGTTGCACCTCTTCCTCCCCAATATGAGTTAGAGTTCGATCCGGGCCATCACTCGACATGGAATTAGCTGAGTAATTTACATGTAAGAAACACTCTAATTCTTAATGTTGTTAATTATAGATTTAATATGTTTTTATGCTTTAAAAATGTGTTCTGTATGATCCTTAATCATTTCTGTGCGTATCCTGCCCCATAATCATGTGTGTCTATGATGTAAAAAATATTTTCTTTCTCAATGTTGCTAATTATAGTGTTTTATTGCTTTAAAATTGTGTTTTGTATGTTCCTTAATCATTTTTGTGCGTATCTTGTCCCGTATCCAAGTGTATCCATGCGTATCTATCGTATCTACGATACGATACGATACGATATGTCTCTTAATTTTAGCTGACCGATACGGTACCGATACATGATACTTGATTCCTTGCTTCCAGCTTAATAACCAGAAACCAAAACAATGACACTTACTTGAACCGAGTCCCCTGCTTATTGTTTCCTTCCTATCGTTTCCCCTTTATTATCCTATTCTTTCTCTTTTTTTCTGTAACGAATGCTTAGCTTCAATCTGGGTTTTTTATTATTATTATTTTTTATTATTTTTTTACTGTTTTACAAACATCCAACTCACCCTCTTCATGCCCTCGACTCCTTATCTCCAACAGACCTCACCCCTTCTCCTTGCGTTTTGGTTTAGTTTTTTTTTTTTTTTGGGAAAAAGACAGTTACCTCCCTTGTAACTTACCTTAATGACAGTCGAACACCCAACATTTAGGAAAAGACAGTTACCTCCCCTAAAAATACTATTAAAGACAAATACATCCATGCCATTAGGAATATTCCATTAGATGCTAACGGTGGGAGTCCAATATTTCCTTACTGACCAATTACCCTTTATAAAGGTGACTGACTTAAAAAACGATTTAAAAAAATGGTGGGAATCTGAAACTGGACTTCATGATCTGTTCGAGTGCTTACAATCTGGGCAAGCTGGTTAAACCGTTGTTCTATAGAAATATCGTCTCTTTCACTTCTTGGTTTCTTTTTTTTTTTAAGTCAGTCACCTTTATAAAGGGTAATTTGGTCATTAAGGAAATATTAGACTCCCACCGTTAGCATCTAATGGAATATTCCTAACGACGTGGGTCTATTTGTATTTTAATTGTGTTTTTAGGGGAGGTAACTGTCTTTTCCTAAACATTGGGTGTTCAACTGTCATTATGGTAAGTTACAGGGGAGGTAATTGTCCTTTTCCCTTTTTTATTTTATACAAGCCACCTCCTATTTCTTTTCTCCCTCTACGTTTATGATCTTTATCCTTTCTTTTGTTTTTTCCAACCCATAATATCACCACGTGGCACTCACCCCCTTTCCTATAATAACCAAATCCTATTACTAAGGATGTATATAAATCGTGTTATATAACTTTATATATAATATAATTAAAAATAGTAATAAAATATATACACACACACATATCACACATACACATACACACATATACAATAATAATATAATATTAATGACATAAAAACTTACCCTAACTAGAAAGATTACCAAAATGCCTCTCAACTATTGTTGACGTAGAAAAGTCCTAAAAAGAAGGGAAAATTTTCCATAACTTAAAACCGTTGGAAACTGGGGTATTATAGTAGTAGCCTCGACACTACTAGCCAAGGCCACATCAGCAGGCCTCGGCTTCGAGAGACAATGGTGCAGGAGGGAGCGACACCCTAACAATCCCGACCGTCATGGGCACCGAAACAATGTGCAGAATTTGAATGGTCAATGACAAGCTGGCCAGGAGGCCGGGAACGTACCAAGAGTCCCCCCACCACCTACTCCACGAAGATCAGCCAGTAGGCAATCTCACCAACCGGTTTGTGAAGTACCCAACGCACTAGGCACAACTCATAGAACAAGTGCCATGTCTTCCTCTAGTACATCTGCAACCAGGGTGCATAGGAGCGAGAGCCATATCCCAGTGTTGGATCGGTTGGGCCCTCAACTAGTTCCAAATGATGTATATACTCGGTTAGATACAACTAGCTTCAATAGGGCAGCTGAGCAAGCATAGATCCGCAATCCCAGTGGCGGAGTTGAGCAAGAGCTCAGAATTAAGGGACCGGCTCCAGCTTGTTGAAAAGAACCGAGCTCATCAAGCTTGCCAGATCAACAGCACGGAAAGCGCTCTCTTTGAGCGCATTATGAGAACTTGCCTTCCCAAGGGTTCACCATGCCTGCCATGGATTCCTATAGCGGTACCATGGATCTAGAGCACCATTTGGACACCTTATCAACTATGATGTTGCTCCACGGCTATCAAGACAAGATTGTCTACCTAGCCTTCCTAACCACTCTAAAAGGTGTTGGATGAATTTGGTACAGTAACCTGCCCAAATGCTCTGTAGTCTCCTTCCACCAACTCGCTAATAGCTTCCTCAACCATTTTCAGAGTCGGAGGATACAAAAGAAGATAGCCTACAACCTGATAGACTGTAAGCAGCAGGAGAATGAGTCCCTTTAGACTTTCCTGGACAGATTCAATTCCGAGGCCTCTAAATAAAAGTCCTCGAGGATTTTATACAGAAGTTAGCCTTAGAAGCAGCGGTCAAAGATGAAGGTCTTAGATTTTCCTTGACTAAGAAGCTAGTCAGAAGGCTTACTGAGCTCCACGTTCGGTGCTAGAATTACATAGCCGCCAACATGGCGGTGCAGAAGAAGAAAGATGCCGAAAAAGCCCATTGCCTCCGCAGATAAAAAGCGGGTTGACAAATCAAAATATTTCTCCACCAAAAGAATGCGAAGGAGTTGGGGGAAGTATCACACCCTAAAACCACAATGCTTTGGTATGACCATGAATTCCTCGCAATGCAAGTTTATTTATACCAGAATCTATTTGCAGTGTTCATACTTACAACTAACTACACCAAACACATCTACTAAATAATGGTACAAATCAGAGACAATAAATAAAATAGCGGAATCATTATATTAAACTCAAAGCTACTTCTAGATGTGATAAATACATCATAGTTTATGTATCTGTAAACCAAGAAATAAAATAAATAATATCAAATAGTTCCATATTCAGACTTAATCTTAATATCACGCGTCAAAACATGCCCGAAAACAACTTAAAATAAACTAAGCTAAAAACTAAATAAAATCCAATTTCTTGAGATCAAGACATCTTCATATCAATAAAAAAACCCTGTCCCTAGTCCATAGAGACAATCATTACATTCACATTAATCATGCGAATCATCTTTAGATATACCAACATTACTATTTCCTGTAAAATAATTTAAAAATATGTACGTACAACGGGGTGAGCAAACCACATGCTCAATGAGAAAATTTGCACACATAAGCACACAAATGCATGAATATTTTACTAAGGCTCTGGTTTGTGAACAGGAATGTACTATTTGCATCACACCAAAAACAATAGGCATGAACACTGAAGCACAGGTAAGTAAATGATCCACAATTTTTCACTCCGCATGTGAAACACTACTCAAAGAATGAAGATAACGACCCAAGGCTTATGCCCTGGCACTTACCATCATTCCCCCATCATAGGATTCATCCTGGCATTGACAGACCCTTCGCTGAGAAATGTGCCCAATCCCTAAGGTAACTCCTGTCATTGGGTAATACGATCAGTCCTTAAGGAAAAACACTTAGAGCGTGACTCATCCCTAGTTTCAATTCCTAGAGCAAGGCTACTGACCCATATCCAGTTCACTCCCTTCAATAGTCAGTCCCTTTAAAATAAGTCTATGCAAATACCTAAACCCTTATTGGCAAGGACTGGCAGTCATGGGATGTTGAAATTTAAACCATGAACATTACTAATGCTACCTGTAACCCAGCTTAATGGACCAAGATGAACCGTCCATTCCAGCCATCTAGATCCATTAGGATACAAGGGTATGCCAAACAATCATGTTATCACACATTCTATATGTTATCAATCTAAATAGAAATAGTATGCAAGGATGCATGAATAGATTTCACAGATATTATAAGGCATGTTATCATACAATAATCCAATCATGATCACAATCACAATCACAACATGCACATGGAAAACACGAAAATAAAACAAGCTAATCCCCTCACCTGTGATGGTTAGCTAATCACAACTCTGATGCAGGCAGAGTACCTTCCCTTGTTTCACACATCAATTAACCTAGTTGTGATTGTATTAAATTGTTTGGTTCTTCTTTTAATTGGTCTAGGGTAACCTCATTAGTCTTAGGAATCTATCCTAGGGTCAATTGGTCAAGTTTCATGATCAGTGGTCGAAGATTTAACCATGTCAGTTGTTCTGTAACATAAGCGGTTGATAGGAGTGGTCGATCAATCCTTGCAGTCGATTAGACACTTTTCGTCGACCTATCGATGGCTTTTGGCTTATTTTTGACTCTAGAGGTTTACACCTCATTGGGTCACATCTACAGAAGGTTTAAAATATTGTAAGGTTAGTGGTTATGGTAGAATTTCATTCCCATAGTTTATATACATGTACAGTTATCGATTGTGAATGTCGGTTATGCAACCATACGTGCCTATACTCTTGGGGTTGTATTCTAATTGAATTATCTATTCCATGAGCTCCATAATATATACTTTGAAGTGTTGGGTGAGTCTACTCAGTCCACAGTGGGTGAATGAGAACAATTTAATAAGTATTACACCCTTCTGTGATTGAGCGGTAGATCACAGTCATGAGGTCAATCGAGCTCGTTTCATCGACCGTATCCATCGACTGTATGTTCCCAGTGAGCTTGGAATTAACTTGCTTCATTTCAATTTCTATGGTACGTGGTCAGGGTATTCCCAGAGGGGTTCTAATGGTCTAAACTATATTGAGGGCTACTTTCCTACATTAATTCAATAGTATAATCTCATATTGTGATCAAAGATCTTACTTTTACATTGATAAGTCAAAGCTGTCTAACATTAGCCAATTCTACAGCAACGGCCATCAACGGCAGAGGGAACAATAATTTTCAAGAGATCAAAGGTTGGGAATTACCTCATGAGATTATTGGTTGGTCGTTCTAAGTAATAGAATGCCGATATGTTGCTTACCTTAATGATGTTATTAATTCCTTAGCAAGATGCTTAAGGGAGGACCTTCAATGGAGGTTTTTCTTCCTTCTTCTTCTTCTTTTTCCTATAGCTTTTTTCCAAGTTTCTCTCACCAAAACGTGCGTCAGAACTTGTATAAGTTCCCACACATTAGGGTTTGAGGGATTAAATTGGAGGAGAGATCACGAGTTGGAGTTGGAGTCCAACTCCTACCTTGAGAGTCCACGTTCTAGTGTATGAGTGATCAAAAGGGTTTGGGTGTTGCCAATTGGCACACCAACAGATCTAGGAATAGGTCTCACACATTTTGGGATGACCAAGAGTGATTGGACCCCAGTTGGAACCAAGAACTTACGAGTAACTATAAATCGGCACAGTTCTGTGATAGAGAAGTCGATCACAGTCGTGGGGTAATCGGCACTCTTTTCGTCGACCATACCAGTCAACCGCACGGCCTTAATTGATCAAGATTGGCCATGCAAGGGTTGGTGGTTTAACCTTCTAACCAAGAACTAATAGTTCCTACAGGTTATTGTGAGGACAAAGATGGTAATTTGTTTGGAAGTCGCCACTTAGATTAAGGTCTAGGACCTTAGAAATGTGAAATCTCACCCTATGGTAAGATTTCAATTGACTCATGACCCTTAGATTGGATTTCTGGTCTATCAGAGATTGGGTAAGCGTCAGGTTATGGTTATGGGAAGGGGTTAGGCACCCAAACCGCCTGATCGAAATCAGTCTCCTATACCTTTTGTCACACCCCAATTCTGTACCAACCAGAATGGTGTGATGAACCGTCAATAAACCAACGGTTCAATCAGGATCTCGAATAGGCTATCCCCATTTTTGTTAAACCAAAACACATTCCACATTAATCAGAGGTAATAAAGTAAATAGCGGAAGACTTACAAATAATGAACTGAGGTCTAGTCATGATAAATAATTAATATTTCATTTATCTCCAAGTAACCAAAACATAATTTAATATATATTACAAATATCCAAATACAAAAGTTAACACTAAGCGTATCCACATTTGAAATGCTCACTTAACATATCACAATAGTCCTTCACAGCTTGCTCATCATAGCCGCCACCTGTTCATATGTTGGCGTGTCGGCATAATCTTCAACCATAATACTTGCAACATCAGAAACTAAAAAGAATTACACGTGCGAGGGTCAGCTCTCCAACTTGAGCTCAATGAGTAAACAAAACAATGCAACAAACATATGCATGCATTCAATTCATATCTTTGGTCTGGTTCATAAGTTTACAATGTGTAATAGAAAGGATTGGTGGCCACCGTACCTCTATACACAGGGTGTGTAAGCCCACCCAATGGATCAAACACCATTGTCGTCCATATCCACCCCATCATGGAATAAGGATAGAGCTAAAGTGCCCAGATCAAACACCACATAACACTTCCCCTGATGCCCTACCCATACCAACACGTAAGCCCCTGTTGGTGAGGGCTTGCAAACTGGGCTCACAACTAACCAATCCTAATGTCAAATAGTGTATCCAAGGCCTCACCCAAGCATCCCTCAATACGTCCATAGAGATAGAGCTAAGGGCCCCCGACAGAGTCAGAGACTACACGGTCTGAGACCACCTTTCCTGATGCCCTACGACGTAATAGTTCTGCTAAGGTAATGGCGATACGACGATGTTAGTGGACAAAACTTGAGTAGAGATAGAGCTAAAGTGTCCGGATCAAACACCGCATAACACTTCCCCTGATGCCCCACTCGCATCAAGTACACTAACCACACACAAACATTCACATGCCTATCCTAGCATCATCATCATCATGTTATAAATAAACAAAATTAAATATGCATGAACAGTAAGAGCAGAAATATTGGATGACATGTTAAATGCACATTACACGCATACAAACATAGAATCATTCATGGCATCAGACTCAATAAATAAAAATAATTTATTATTAGCCAATTAGTTTAGGTCTTGTTCCCTCACCTTTGGTTGCTAGGAGATCCTTCGTTCAAGCTTTATGAGTCACCTTTAAAATCACTAGAAAGACCTAACAAGTCGATAGATTTTAATTAGAATTAATTCCAATATATTTAGACTAAGAGAAATTGTAGGGTCGCCGGGTAGGGTCGCACCTAGGGTAGCAGTTTCTGCGACCCTAGGGTGTAGGGTCAGACGTGGGGTTGGATACCATTCGACCCTACGTTCGACCATATCCTCCCTAGAACTTCTCGAGGGCATGTGGTCGATCCTGTGGTCTCGTAGGGTCGGAGATCATTCGACCCTACGTGCGACCACACGTATTCTGAGTCGACCTTTCATTCTAAAGTTTATTATTTCATGTTTGGATCCTTTGGATTATTTTCATGGTCCATTCTATGATTCTTCTATGGCTCAAAACTATGATTTTTACACACTTTCCATTGTTCACAATGATTTTCTCCATGGATTCCATTGGAATTTGTCCATGGATGGATGATTTGGGTTTCTCCTAGATCTTATCCTCTTCATGAACTATTCTAGGCTCTTAAACAAATATGGAGAATGTAATCATACCTTAAGTTTGCTGAGATTCAGAGTTTTCTTTGAATTTTCTCCTCCTTAGTTTTCTTCTTCAATTCTCCTTCTCTTCTCCTTATCTTCCTTCTATTCTCTTTCTCTCACTTTCAATTAGGGTTTTAAATGGAGTGAAAGAGGCTAAGGGACGTCCTATTTATAGAGAAAAATCCTCCAAAATAAGTCCCATTGAGTTTAGGAAAGACCCCCTTTTGAATTAGGAAAGTTTCCTAATTTTTGATTTTTGCTGTTTTCGTAGGGTTGGACGTAGGGTCAGATGTAGGGTCGGATAATCCGAGACCTTACGTTTTAAAACATGCGATCCCACGACCAAAAAGTCATGGGTTGGATTTCTGTTGAGGTGGGGTCGACCCTACCTATTTAGGCATGCGACCCTACCCTCATTTTGACTGTTTTTGAGTTAAATTTCATATTGGGTCTTGGGTTTCTTTACGTACTTGGTCCACTTGGCTCGACCATGATATGTAGACTGGTCACGACACGAAATGTAAGGTTAGACCGGATTCATGGCGTGCAGGTCTTACAACTCCACCACCCTTAAAAGAAATTTCGTCCTTGAAATTTGAGCGTACGGATCTTACAACTCCCCCATCCTTAAAATAAATTTTGTCCTCAAAATTTGAATTTAGGTGGGAATTCTATTTCCGCATTGCATCTTCTTCTTTCCATGCAATCTTCTCCACGCCTTTTCTTCGCCAGATTATCTTCATATAATAATTATCCCAGTTTTTGAGATGTTGTACCTTCCAACTAGTGAACTAGGCTGGTACCACTTCAATAGTTAAATATTCTATCTACTCCAGTGGATCAGTGGTCAATACCTTTGATATGGATCTCCAATGTACTTCTTCAATAGAGACACACAAAATACGTCATGCACACTAGACACGGACAGCGGTAACGCTAATTGATATGCAACTTTTCTATATCTCTCTAAAATTTATAAGGTCCAATACATATATAGGATACCACTTTCCCTTCTTGCTGAACTGCTTCAAACCATACATAAGTGATACCTTCAAGAACACTTTGTCTGTCACACCCCAATTCTGATCCAACCAGAATGGTGTGAGTGATCCATCATTGAACCAACGGTTCACACCAGGATCTCGAATAGGCCGTGTCCACTCATACAAACCATTACACATAACCACAATCAGAATATAAATATACAGCGGAAGACTTTAAATAGAATGAACTGATAATCTATTGATAATTTAAATAAATATCCCATTATCCAAATTCAAACACATAAAATAAATATCTCTTACATCCCTTTAATAACAAACGAAAATAACTGAAACAACTAAATAAAAATCCATCACAAGTACACATAGAAAGGGCACTCGCATGAAGCATCATGCTTGTCCTCCCCGGCTTGTACATCCAGAGCAGCCACACCATCGTACGCCGGAGCGTTCACGTAGTCGTCCACGGTGTATCCTGCATCAACATCTAAAAGCAATGTATATACAAAGGGTGAGCTACCAACACAGCTCAGTAATACAATCAGACAGTTACACAAGATTATGCATGAGTAACAATCAATTTTATGCTGTGGTCTGGTTTTAAGTTTGCGATGTGCTATAGAAAGGTTTGGTGGCCCCTGCACCTCTATACACGAGTGTGTGGCACCTCATGGATCACACCCCCATTGGTCCACATGCACCCACCATGGAATAGAGATAGAGCTAAGATACCCACGTACCTCCCCTGATACTCTAGCATACCAGTACCTAAGCCCCTACTGGCCAGGGCTCGTAAACTGGGCTCGCAACTAACCAATCCTATATGTCATCAATGTATGCTCTATCCCAGCACAGTCGTCTACGGCATAGAGATAGAGCTAAGGCATTCCCACACCTCCCCTGATGCCCTATCCACAACTAACCCACTAGGATAGATACAATACCCAGGTAGACCCTATCCCAACATAACTCCCTACGGCATAGAGATAGAGCTAAAGCATCGTGGACAAGCCAGCGTCGACTCAGAATCCACAGTACCACATAACAATGGCCGGGACAACATCAATATCGGAGACTACCGTACCACGACCTTCCCCTGATGCCCCACCCGTACCGAGCATGTTAAGACAGAATACTACAAAAGGTGCTAATGTGAAGAGCGATCCCAGGCCCATGCCCCACTCCACACACTAACGAAAACAATCACATGCCTAACAATCACATCCTATCAATGCATGAACAGTAATAATAACTGAAAGTAAAGGATGGCATGTGAATATGCACAAACAACACATCTCATATAATCAGGTGATTAACAACAATTTACTGTCCATTAATTATTAGGTTTGGGTCAGATTCCCTTACCTGACGCTCGTTCGATCACTTGCTCCACGTCGCAAGATCCAAACGATAAGTCACAAAGTCCTACAATATTATTAGGGTTTCATTAAAATAACATTCTTAGAGTTTCATGTTGGTCGAAAACCAACATAGATTACAAAGTACCCTCACAGAGCTGACCGGTGGCATGTACCGGTCGCAGCTCTGTGGGAAAGACTGGCGACCGGTATGGTCAGCCGGTCCCCCACAGACAACCTCCCGAGAGATAGCGGTCGCAACATACCGGTCGCACTATGTGCAACCGGTATAGTCGACCGGTATGTCTCCGAAGACCATACATGGGTTTTTCGACTGTCGACGATCATCCTCCATGGATTTTCAGGGTTTCTCCTATCCATTCTAAGTCTAGGCTTTGAGTTAGAGTTATCCCCAACTCATACAAGTCTTATTTCGATGAATATCATCTCGAAACTCAAATCTAAGGTTTGACGGCAACTTAGGGTTTATTGGCCAATTTAGGGTTTTAGATCAATACCTACTTTGCATGGTATTGATCCACCCACACAACTAACATAGGGTAAGAAGATGGATTCAAACACTTACCGTTGACTGGCGTAATGAGAGCGTCGTCGAACGGTAATGGCGGCACCTCCTTCTTCTTCCTAGCCCCTTCTCCTTGCCAACCTCTTTCTCTTCTCTAGGGTTTGTGAGAGACAATGGAAAGGATTTGAGGAGGTTTAAGGGTGTATTTATAGGCTAGAAATAGGGTTTAGTAACCCTACTAGGATTAGGAAACTTTTAGGATTTAAAATCAGGAAAGCGGGACCCGAAGAGAGCAATTTTTAGATTCCCGCAAATAGCTGCGCAGGCCATACCGGTCGACCGGTACCAAGACCGGTACAATCGACCGGTATACCTAAAATCAGGTATAATTGGTCGACTTCGGTCCGATTTTGTACCTGTTTGTTATCCGTTTGCCCCGTCTGGCCCGGTGATGATCGGAAGACCTGTCACGACACAAAACCAAGGTTTGACCGGGTTTTCAGAGTGCGGGTCTTACAACTCCACCACCCTTAAAAGAAATTTCGTCCCCGAAATTTACATGTAGGTTCTACAACTCCCCCACCCTTAAAAGAAATTTTGGCCTCGAAATTTGAACGTACCTTGATCGTCAAAAAGGTTAGGGTACTCCTTCCTCATCGCGCTCTCTTCTTCCCAAGTAATTTCCTCCACATTTTGGCTTCTCCAATGCACCTTCACATAATGGATATCCTTGGTTCGAAGTTGCTGAACTTTTCGACTCGAGAGCATCACGGGCACCACTTCGAAAGTTAAGTCTTCAGTCAAGTCTGGAGGATCAGCAATCAAGATATGCGATGGATCTCTGACATACTTCTTCAGTAATGATACATGGAACACATTATGAACGCTAGACATAGATGGTGGTAGAGCCAATTGATATGCTACATTACCACGTCGATTCAATATCTCATATGGTCCCACATACCTGGGGCATACCTTCCCCTTCTTACCGAACCGTTTCAGACCTCGCACTGGTGATACCTTCAAGAATACCTTGTCACCCACTGCAAACTCCAGATCTCGACGTCGATTATCCGCATAGTGCTTCTGTCGAACTTGAGCTGTCTTTACTTTTTCCTTGATCTGATCAATCACTCGGCAAGTTTCTTCAACAAACTCAGGTCCTATAATTCTTCTTTCCCCCACTTCGTTCCATAACAGAGGTGTACGACACTTCTTCCCATAGAGTGCTTCATATGGGGCCATCTGAATTGTAGCCTGATAACTGTTGTTGTAAGCAAACTCGATAAGTGACAGCTTCTCATCCCAAGCTCCCTTGAAATCCAATGCATAAACTCGGAGCATATCTTCCAAAATTTGAATACTTCGCTCTGACTGTCCGTCCGTCTGAGGGTGAAAAGCTGTACTGAACATCAACTTTGTTCCCATAGCTTTCTGTAATCCTTTCCAGAACTTTGATGTAAAATGGGGATCTCTGTCAGATACTATACTCTCTGGAATGCCATGAAGTCTGACTATATTATCAACATATAACTTGGCCAGTTTCTCCATGGTATACTGAGGTCTGACCGCAATAAATTGAGCTGTCTTGGTGAGTCGATCTACTATAACCCAAACTGCATCCACTGACCTTGGTGTCAAAGGTAAGCCAGTGACGAAATCCATCGTAATACAATCCCACTTCCATGCAGGTTCTGGTAATGGCTGCAGTAAACCTGCGGGTCTCTGCCTTTCCGCTTTAACTTGTTGACAATTCAGACACTGGAACACGAAACGAGCTATATCTGCTTTCATACCCCTCCACCAATATAGTCTTCTTAAATCATGGTACATTTTGGTACTTCCCGGATGCACCGAATATGGAGTGTAATGAGCTTCAGTCATAACTCGATCTCTGATATTGCAGTCTTCACTCTCCAGTATACATAAACGTCCACGATACCTGAGTACCCTGTCTGAATCCAAGGTAAAGTCAGGATTGCTCGTACCCTTCTCTAAGTCTTCTTGCACTGTCTTGAGATATGGATCCTGTAGGATTGCTGCCTTGACTTCATCAACTAGATCCGGTGAGATCTTCAATGCGGCGAACATCATAGTGAACTTATGAATCAAGCCTTGCTCAACTGGAACTTCTACAGTTTCAATTATATGCTCTTCATCACTTCGATTAAACTAGAGGCTGTGGCACACAATGCAGCATTTGTACTTGGTCCTGCCTCAGGTTTCGATGCCCACTTTCTGCTTAAGGCGTCAGCCACAACATTTGCTTTACCCGGATGATACTGGATGTCACAATCATAATCTTTTAATAATTCCAGCCATCTCCTCTGTCTCATATTCAGATCCTTCTGAGTGAAAAGTTAGGTTAAGCTCTTGTGATCTGACTTGATCTGAAACTTCTCACCGTACAAGTAGTGTCTCCAAGTATTGATTGCATGAATAACCGCTGCTAGCTCCAAGTCATGCGTAGGATAGTTCTTCTCATGCTCCTTTAACTGTCTTGATGCATAAGCAATCACCTGTTCTCCTTGCATCAGAACACACCCAATACCCAACCCTGAAGCATCTGTATATAAAGTAAACGGTACGCTTGGTTCTGGGATGGTCAAGATAGGTGCAGAGACAAGTCTTGACTTCAAAGTCTGAAAGCACTTCTCACACTCATCTGTCCATATGAATTTCTCTCCCTTCTTGGTCAATCTGGTGAGTGGAACATCGATCCTGGAGTAATCTTCCACGAATCTTCTATAATAACCAGCCAACCCAAGGAAACTACGAATTTCCGCCACAGATTTTGGTGCTTCCCATCCTACTATAGCAGCTATCTTGCTTGGATCAACCTTGATACCGTCTTCAGATACTACATGGCCCAAGAAAGCCACTTCCTTCAGCCAAAAATCGCACTTCTTGAACTTGGCATAAAGCTTCTCCTGTCTCAGCCGTGGTAGGGCTGCCCTCAAATGTGCTGTATGAGTCTCCATGTCCTTAGAGTAGATCAATATGTCATCGATGAATACGATGACCGAAGTGTCCAACATATCATGAAACACTCGGTTCATCAGTTCCATAAACGACGCTGGAGCATTGGTCAACCCAAAAGACATAACTAGAAACTCATAATGCCCATACCTCGTCCCGAAGCAGCTCTTGAATATCTCCGGCCTTGATCTTCAATTGGTGATACCCTGATCGGAGATCGATCTTTGAGAAAACCTTTGCACCCTGTAACTGATCAAACAAATCATCGATCCTAGGCAAAGGGTACCGATTCTTGATCGTCAACTTGTTCAGCTCACGGTAGTCAATACAAGCCTTACACTTCCATCTTTCTTTTTGACAAATAATACAGGTGCTCCCCAAGGTGATATGCTAGGTCGTATGAAGCCCTTATCCAACAATTCTTGTAATTGGGTCTTCAACTCCTTTAACTCGGTCGGGGCCATCCTGTATGGTGCTTTAGACACCGGCGCCGAACCTGGCATAAGATCTATTACAAATTCTGTAGCCCTAGAGAATCAGCTTCCGCTTCCTAGATAGCTTGATCCCAGCGAAACTATACTCCCTTCCCTCTTTGTCAGTAAGCACAAGCTTCCTTTCACCACATAAAAGGACGACCGAATGATGGCCTAGCCAATCCATTCCCAGGATGACATCAAAGTCTGCCATCTCAAGTAGTACTAGGCTTGCTTCTAAGTCTTGGCCCTCAATACATACCGTACATGGTCCATAATATTCGGTCAAAGCCACTTCGACTCCTAGTGGAGAGCGAACTATCAAGCTTGGGTTTAAATGCTTGATTGGTAACTCCATTCTCTTCCCAAAAGAAATCGAAACAAAGGAGTGCATGGTCCCAGAGTCAAATAATACTCTGGAGGGTATACCAGCTACATTTACAATTCCTGGAATTTATTGCCCCTTAGTTCTACATGCTCATGCAAAATGAAAGAATAAGCCAAATAGTAAGGGATAGAGTCGTACCAGTTACCACATTAGGTGATGCGGCTGCCTCTTCAGTGGTGACCGCATACACTTTTCCTTGCTGGGGAGGTTGCTTCTTAGGTAGAGTGCAGTTCCTTGCGACATGTCCCAGATGCTGACAGTTATAACATTTGATATTTGGGTTGTGTCCAGCGAACTATGGCACAGGTGGTGCCGGGTTGTTTCTCGCAGGTACTGTAGCGGTCTGTGCCCTATATGGGCGGAAGGGTCTGTTGTTACCGCCACCCGAACTCTTACTAGCAGGTCTCTTCACTCCCCTGTTCTGAGCGAAGAAGCTGTCCCTCTGACTAGACTCTATCACCCTCGCAACCTGCACAGCCTCGTTGTAGATCTTCTTGTCCAGACCCAAGATATGCTCTCTGATGCTTCCATGTAGTCCCATAGTGAACCTACGTGTCTTGGTCTCTTCTTCTTGCGTACTTGCCGGTGCGAAGAAGAATAGCTCTGATACCAAGTTGTCACACCCCAATTATGATCTAACCAGAATGGTGTGAGTGAACCGTCATTGAACCAACGGTTCACACCAGGATCTCGAATAGGCCGTGTCCACTCATACAAACCATTACACATAACCACAATCAGAATATAAATATACAGCGGAAGACTTTAAATAGAATGAACTGAGTATCTATTGATAATTTAAATAAATATCCCATTATCCAAATTCAAATACATAAAATAAATATCTCTTACATCCCTTTAATAACAAACGAAAATAACTGAAACAACTAAATAAAAATCCATCACAAGTACACATAGAAAGGGCACTCGCATGAAGCATCATGCTTGTCCTCCCCGGCTTGTACATCCAGAGCAGCCACACCACCGTACGCCGGAGTGTTCACGTAGTCGTCCACGGTGTATCCTGCATCAACATCTAAAAGCAATGTATATACAAAGGGTGAGCTACCAACACAGCTCAGTAAGACAATCAGATAGTTACACAAGATTATGTATGAGTAACAATCAATTTTATGCTGTGGTCTGGTTTTAAGTTTGCGATGTGCTATAGAAAGGTTTTGTGGCCCCCACACCTCTATACACGAGTGTGTGGCACCTCATGGATCACACCCCCATTGGTCCACATGCACCCACCATGGAATAGAGATAGAGCTAAGATACCCACGTACCTCCCCTGATACTCTACCATACTAGTACCTAAGCCCCTACTGGCCGGGGCTCGTAAACCCGGGCTCGCAACTAACCAATCCTATATGTCATCAATGTATGCTCTATCCCAAAGACAGCCGTCTACGGCATAGAGATAGAGCTAAGGCATTCCCACACCTCCCCTGATGCCCTATCCGCAACTAACCCACTAGGATAGATACAATACGCAGGTAGACCCTATCCCAACATAACTCCCTACGGCATAGAGATAGAGCTAAAGCATCGGGGACAAGCCAGCGTCGACTCAGAATCCACAGTACCACATAACAATGGCCGGGACAACATCAATATCGGAGACTACCGTACCACGACCTTCCCCTGATGCCCCACCCGTACCGAGCATGTTAAGACAGAATACTACAAAAGGTGCTAATGTGAAGAGCGATCCCAGGCCCATGCCCCACTCCACACACTAACGAAAACAATCACATGCCTAACAATCACATCCTATCAATGCATGAACAGTAATAATAACTGAAAGTAAAGGATGGCATGTGAATATGCACAAACAACACATCTCATATAATCGGGTGATTAACAACAATTTCTTGTCCATTAATTATTAGGTTTGGGTCGATTCCCTTACGCGCGCCGTTCGATCACTTGCTCCACGTCGCAAGATCCAAACGATAAGTCACAAAGTCCTACAATATTATTAGGGTTTCATTAAAATAACATTCTTAGAGTTTCATGTTGGTCGGAAACCAACATAGATTACAAAGTACCCTCACAGAGCTGACCGGTGGCATGTACCGGTCGCAGCTCTGTGGGAAAGACTGGCGACCGGTATGGTCAGTCGGTCCCCACAGACAACCTCCCGAGAGATAGCGGTCGCAACATACCGGTCGCACTATGTGCAACCGGTATAGTCGACCGGTATGTCTCCGGAAGACCATACATGGGTTTTTCGACTGTCGACGATCATCCTCCATGGATTTTCAGGGTTTCTCCTATCCATTCTAAGTCTAGGCTTTGAGTTAGAGTTATCCCCAACTCATACAAGTCTTATTTCGATGAATATCATCTCGAAACTCAAATCTAAGGTTTGACGGCAACTTAGGGTTTATTGGCCAATTTAGGGTTTTAGATCAATACCTACTTTGCATGGTATTGATCCACCCACACAACTAACATAGGGTAAGAAGATGGATTCAAACACTTACCGTTGACTGGCGTAATGAGAGCGTCGTCGAACGGTAATGGCGGCACCTCCTTCTTCTCCCTAGCCCCTTCTCCTTTCCAACCTCTTTCTCTTCTCTAGGGTTTGTGAGAGACAATGGAAAGGATTTGAGGAGGTTTAAGGGTGTATTTATAGGCTAGAAATAGGGTTTAGTAACCCTACTAGGATTAGGAAACTTTTAGGATTCAAAATCAGGAAAGCGGGACCCGAAGAGAGCAATTTTTAGATTCCCGCACATAGCTGCGCAGGCCATACCGGTCGACCGGTACCAAGACCGGTACCATCGACCGGTATACCTAAAATCAGGTATAATTGGTCGACTTCGGTCCGATTTTGTACCTGTTTGTTATCCGTTTGCCCCGTCTGGCCCGGTGATGATCGGAAGACCTGTCTCGACACAAAACCAAGGTTTAGACCGGGTTTTCAGAGTGCGGGTCTTACATTGTCACTTATGGCGAACTCAAGGTCTTGGCATCTCTTTTAACAATCCTGAGCTGCCTTGGCCCTTTTTCTTTGATCTTGTCTGCCACTCGACAAGTTTCTACAATAAACTCAGGTCTTAAAATTCTTTATTCACCAATTTTATTCCAAAATAGAGGAATTTGACATTTCTACCATACCATGCTTTATAGGTAAGATTTACATGGTATCTTGGTAGTAAATTCAATCCACATATAGCTTAGTTAACCGCTCCGAAGCATACCGAGGTCGTATAGCAATGGAATGAGTTATCTTCCTAAGGCGATCAACAATCACCCAAATTACGTCAACCTTTCTAGGAGTCAGTGACAAATCAATGACATAGTTCATTGTAATGCAGTTTCATTTCCAGACTGGCTCTGATGGTTGTTGTAGTAAGCCATGTTGGTCTTTGTCTTTCAGCCTTTACTTGCTGATAATTCAAACACTGGAACACGCACGAAGCCACATTTGTTATCATTCCTCTTTACCAGTACAATCTCTTCAGGTCATGATACATATTGATACTCCAGGATGTCCTGAATATTGAGTACAATGAGCTCTTATCATTATCCTCGTCATGATATTCGAGTCTTTAGGTGTTTCTCACCAATGCAACAAACATATGCATGCATTCAATTCATATCTTTGGTCTAGTTCATAAGTTTGCAATGTGTAATAGAAAGGATTGGTGGCCACCGCACCTCTATACACAGGGTGTGTAAGCCCACCCAACGGATCAAACACCATTGTTGTCCACATCCACCCCATCATGGAATAAGGATATAGCTAAAGTGCCCGGATCAAACACCGCATAACACTTTCCCTGATGCCCTACCCATACCAACACGTAAGCCCCTGTTGGTGAGGGCTTGCAAACTAGGCTTACAACTAACCAATCCTAATGTCAAACAGTGTATCCAAGGCCTCACCCCAGCATCCCTCAATACGTCCATAGAGATAGAGCTATGGCCCCCCGACAGAGTTAGAGACTACACGGTCCAAGACCACCTTTCCTGATGCCCTACGACGTAATAGTTCTGCTAAGGTAATGGCAATTCGACGATGTTAGTGGACAAGACTTTAGTAGAGATAGAGCTAAACTGTCCAGATCAAACACCGCATAACACTTCCCCTGATGCCCCACTCGCATCAAGTACACTAACCACACACAAACATTCACATGCCTATCCCTAGAATCATCATCATCATCATGTTATAAATAAACAGAATTAAATATACATGAACAGTAAGAGCAGAAATATTGGATGACATGTTAAATGTACATTACACGCATACAAACATATAATCATTCATGGCATCAGACTCAATAAATAAAAATAGTTTATTATTAGTCAATTAGTTTAGGTCTTGTTCCCTCACCTTTGGTTGCTAGGAGATCCTCGTTCAAGCTTTATGAGTCACCTTTAAAATCACTAGAAAGACCTAACAAGTCGATAGATTTTAATTAGAATTAATTCCAATATATTTAGACTAACAGAAATTGTAAGGTCGCAGGGTAGGGTTGCACCTAGGGTAGCAGTTTTTGTGACCCTAGGGTGTAGGGTCGGACGTGGGGTCAGATACCATTCAACCCTACGTGCGACCACACCCTCCTTGGAACTTCCCGAGGGCATGTGGTCGATCCTGTGGTCTCTTAGGGTCGGATATCATTCGACCCTACGTGCAACCACAAGTATTCTGAGTCGACCTTTCATTCTAAAGTCCATTCTTTCATGTTTGGATCCTTTGGCTTATTTTCATGGTCCATTCTATGATTGTTCTATGACTCAAAACTATGATTTTTACACACTTTCCATTGTTCACAATGATTTCCTCCATGGATTCCATTGGAATTTTTCCATGGATGGATGATTTGGGTTTCTCCTAGATCCTATCCTCTTCATGAACTATTCGAGGCTCTTAAACAAATCATGGAGAATGTATTCATACCTTAGGTTTGCTGAGATTCAGAGTTTTCTCTGAATTTCCTCCTCCTTAGTCTTCTTCTTCAATTCTCCCTCTCTTCTCCTTCTCTTCCCTCTCTTCTCTTTCTCTCACTTACAATTAGGGTTCTAAAAGGAGTGAAAGAGGCTAAAGGACGTCTTATTTATAGAGGAAAACCCTCCAAAACAAGTCCCATTGAGTTTAGGAAAGACCCCCTTTCATCCTAAGCTCTAATTTTAGAAGGTTTGGCAAAGGATTCTCTTTCTCTATTAAGATTTTTGTTATTTTCCATTATACCCTTCCCAAGAATGTGGGTGCCTAAATGCACATCCCCATGCCTAGATTGTTTTCTAGAAGTGTGCATACATGGCAGTTCAACTAGGGTGTTGTAAAAAATGAAGTTATTGCCATAAATGGAATATTCTATCTAAGCATGCATGTATGATGTTTATGGTAACTAACAAAATATATAGCAAGATTATGAAAATCTCCCTAACATGACATATGATATCATAAAAATCTATTTAAACATGATAAAACTTACTATGCTATATTTTAAGCATGGCAAGTCTAAACATGACATGTCTAAATATGATAATTATCAAGATATTGTTAAATATGGCAAAAAAATCTACTTATTCTACCAAATATAGCAACACATGGATATGGAAAACATGTTATGAGAGCAATCCAAACAAATCATGTAAGTACTCTAAATGTGACCATTTATTCAAATATGGCATGTAGACACTCTAAATGTAGCAAGTATGTAATCAAACATGGTAGAATTCACCAAATCACTCAAGCAATCAATTGCATATTACAGTGAATGAGACATCGATGAAACCTTTCTGAAAATCCAAAATTATCAAAAACATATGCTCAAGAAGTTTTTTGAAATTATTGTAAATTTTATGAAGACATTTAAAATAAATAATCACTCAAAAATGTCAAAATTATCACACAAAGTTTCAAGTATTGCACAAACTAGGAATTGATTTTAAATTCTGTCATATTACACCGAAATGACTTGACATGCTACATTTCATCTGAAGGGGTTGAATCCCAACAAAGAACACATATGGGTAAAAAATATTACACAATTCAGCACATGCATGGTGACAGATTCTGTCACCCTATACCATAATGGGCATATGGAGACCTAAATATATCAGAATTAACCTCAAAACATACCCTTAGAAAGAAGATTCAGAAATCTAACTTTTGTCTCAAAGCATCTAATCCCAACAGAGGACGAAATCAGGTCAAATGAATGCCACAAGACTGGATATGTGCACTGGTCAAGTCTGTTCTAGATTTTTGACCAGTTGCACCATAAATTCCGTATAAAATCACATACGTAATGAAAATTAAATCAAAATATATGTACATGTAGATAATTGATAGATTTAAAATTTCATCAAGAAAAAAAAGTGAGAACAGAACATTCTCATTGTGAAAAAGATACTTTTCGATCATGCCAATCAGTATATCCTAACAGATTAAAAAATAGAGCACTATGCACTTCAAAATCAATATCAATTCAATGAAAAATTAAAAAAATCCGAAACTAGTGCCATTTTTTTGAAGATTTATTTATCTAAAAAATTTGTATGAAGTTTTTTTTTTCTGATTATGGCAATAAGATCCTTTTCTAGAGACTTTCTGATAGGGGATTGCATTGTACCCGAGTAGGGCAGCAATGCCAATGGAGAATTTTTTTGATAGACTTTTCCAGTTCCAAATAAAACGAAATTTCTAGGAGAGTCTTCTGACATATCAGAGAGAATCCCGTAAAAATTTGAGCTTTAAAATCTAAAGAAAACCACATGATATGCACGTCCCAAATTTGGATTTTAAATCTGGAAATTTCAGATCAGAAATCCACTTTGTAGAATTTATCAAAAACATCAAAAATCAACATATCGCACTCAAATCTTCATCATCGAATAATTTAAACAAATTTTCATGCATAAAAAAAATATTAGACATGAGTATCCTAACATCAACATGCATGCAATAGGGGATTCCTGATCAAGATTTAATAAAAATGGGCATTTTCAAGCAAAATCAACATTCAAACCTTCTAAAGACTACTAAATTTGTTTTAGGATACCAACTTTGTGCTCAAATGGAGCGAAACCTTTGATGTAGTTTTTTTTGGAGATCATATCAAGATTTCTGAAGGTGAATCCTCCTCCTCCTCTTTTCGGCTCATTTCTACCTTCTTCTTCTTCCTCTTCCTCTTCTTCTTTCCTTTTTTCTTTCTTTTTCTCATGGCTCTCTCTCCTTTTTTCTTTTCTTTCTCTCCCTTTTCTCTTCTCTTTCTCTCGGCCTCTCTCTCTTTTCTTCTTTTCTCTCTATTTTTTCCTCTCTTTCTCTCTCTCTCTCTCTCTCTCTCTCTCTCTCACGGCCTCTCTCCCTTTTCTCCCTCTTCTCTCCCACGGTTTTTCTCCCTTTTCTCTCTTTTCTCTCACGGCTTCTCTCTATTCTATCTTTTCTCTCTTTTCTTCTTCTAGAAAAAATTTCCTCTTTCCTTCCCTTTTTCTTTCCTTTTTCTCGTTCCTTTTTTTCTTCTCTTTCCTTCTCTTATTTCTTTCCTTCTCTTCTTCCTTCCTCTTCCTTTCTTTCCTATTTTCTTTTCTTTCTTCTCTTCTTTTCTTCTTCTGGAAAATTTCTCCTTTCCACATTTTTTCCTCTCTTTCTCTCTTTCCTTTCTTTCCTTCTTCTTTCCTTCTTCTCCTTCTTCTCGGTTTCTCTTCCTTTCTTTCCCTTTTATTTTCTCTTCTCTCTTTCTCTTGGCTTCTCTTCCTTTCTTTCCTTTTTCTTTTCTCTTGTCTCTCTCTCTCGACTTTCTTCCTTTCTTTTCTTTTTCTTCTTTTTTCCTCTCTCTCTCTCTCTCTCTCTCTCAACTTTCTTCCTTTCTTTCCTTTTTCTTCTTTCTTCTTCTTCTCTCTCTCTCTCGGCTTTCTTCCTTTTTTTCCTTTTTCTTCTTTCTTTACGGCTTCTTCTCCTTTTCTAAATAATATATATATATATATATATATATATATATATATATATATATATATATATATATATATATATATATATATATATATATATATATATATATATATATATATATATAAAATGCATGCATATGGACCGACGTGACTTGGTCTGGACTGGTCTAAGCTGGGCCGGGCTGAGTTGAACTAAGTTGGGTTGAGTTGGGTTTGGACCAAATTTGACTTCTTCTATCATTTCATAGTCCATTTCCATCGTCATTCCACATGAAATTTTTTGATAGCCTCTACCTCAAATTTTCTACGTTCACTTTGTAGAACACTAAAAATGAGGAATATTGAAACTTGAATCACCTCATTTGAAAATAAAGTGGCCAACTTATAAATTTCTGAAGTTTAAACAGGCCAATTTACGATAATTTGGCTAACCATTCTGCATGAAATCCTTCAGAGACTTCTGCCAGAAATCCTTAACGTCCACTTTGTAGAGTACTAAAAATGGAACATATTGAAACTAAAATCACCTGATTTGGATGTGAGATGACCAAAATATGAATTTTCAAAGATTAAACGACCATTTCGATATGTAATTTTGCATGGGACCCTTTAGATATTTCTATACCGAATTTTTCACGTCCACTTTGTAGAACACCATAAATGAAGAATAATGGCCTTTGAATCATCTGAATCGGACATAGAATGACAAAGATATGAAGCATTGAAGTTCTATCAATAATTCTACATGAAAGCTTGCAAGGGGCCCACCGGTGACCTCTACCCGGGGTTTCTCACGTCTACTTTGAAAAGGACTGAAAATAAGGAATATTGGTGCTTGAATCATATGATTCCGACATCAGATGATCAAGATATGATGATTTGAAGTTTAAATGATAATGCATGCATTATACGATAATTATGTAAATGCCCTTGCACTTTCAAATTGTGATACCTTCCTTGTTTGATGTCAGAATTTGATGATTCCAGTCTCATTTTGAAGATAATTTCACAACCTATACATCCAAGTAGGTAATAGCCTATGACCCTGCTGTGGGGTTCATTAAAAAATCACAAATCTTTGGGTTAAAAGCAAGAAACCTGCCATGTGGATTCACTTATGTTGGGGATGGAAAAAATAGGGTGCTTACAGTTATAAACTTGTTTTAAATCATGCCTAATGTCTGATACACTTCTATACTGATACAGATGCTAGAGTGGTGTCGACAGAAAGACCTGTTACATGAAAAAAATTCAAATTAGATTGTCATTTGGGATGTTGGTCCAACAATCCCCCCCCCACTTGAAAAAATTTTGTCTCTGAATTGTCTTACCTTATTCCTTGAATAAGTGAGTGTATTTCTCATATATGTCATCTTCCTTCTCCCACGACGCTTCATCCTTAGGTTGATTCTTCCATTATACCTTGATATATGCAATGAATCTATTTTTAAGCTGATAAACCTTTCTATCCAGGATTTTTAATGGTTTGACTTGATAACTCAGGCTTGTATCAATGGATGGAGGTTCGGTGTTTAGGACATGGGTTGGATCAATGTACTTTTTCAGCATCAATACATAAAATACATCATGAATACCAGCAAGGGAGTGAGGTAGAGTCAGCTGGTATGCTACAACTCCACTTCAATTAAGTATCTCATAAGGTCCACTTCAACTAAGTATCTATGGACCTTGGGCTTAGCTCCCCTTTCTTGCCAAATCTTTTGATTCTCTTGAGAGGAGATATTTTCAAAAATACTTTATCACCAACCTCAAATTCAAGGTCTTTATAACGAATGTCAGCATAACTCTTTTCAAAAATACTTTATCACCAACCTCAAATCCAATATTCTAGTAGGGCATTCGTGATAGGGTCTTCTAGTATTGGTGAGGAGTGACTTGAGCTTTAGCTAAGACATTGTCATTAGCTCGAGCTTCTTTTTTGCTAAATTAATTTTCAGCCATACTTACGGCTTTTCTGCTGAGGGCGTCAGCCACCACAATAGCTTTTCTTGGATGGTAATGGATATCATAGTCATAATCCTTTAATAATTCCAACCATCTTTTCGGTTTCATGTTGGGTTCTTTCTGGTTGAATAAGTATATGAGACTCTTGTGGTCAGACATTATTTAGAACTTTTCTCTATAGAGGTAGTGTCTATATGTCTTGAGCGCAAATACAATAGTGGCTAACTTAAGATCATGAGTGGGATAATTCTTCTCATGTTCCTTCAATTTTCTGAAGGCATATGAAATTACTTTACCTTCTTGCATTAAGAAGTAATCGAGTCATAACTTGGATGCATCAATATAAACAGCCAGTCCATTTGATCCGGATGGGATTATTAATACGAGGGCAAAAATTAACTTCTCTTTCAATAGCTGAAACATAGCTTCATATTTCCCTGACCATACATGTAAGACCCGTATCGAACTAACCCGGTCTTACCACCTTGAACCAGGTCTACCCATCATTGTCGAGCCAACTGGATCAAGTGCATGAAGGAGATCACGATCCCAAGTATTAAACTGACCCAAAAACACTAAAATAGGGGGGAGGGTCGCACACCCAGCTAGGCAGGGTCGGACCCCCCAATATAAAAGTTAGACCCTGAGTTTCTAACCGGGGGTCAGACAATTTAGAACCAGGGGTTGGGATCTCCGACCCCCTCATAGACCCCCAGTTTGCCGACAGAAACCGTGAATTGGGAACTTTTTAAATTTCAATGGGATTCTTTCCTAATCTCAATGGGACTTATTTTGGGAGCTTTTACTCTATAAATAGGACGTCCCTAAGCCTCTTTCACTCCTTTTAGAACCCTAATTGGATTGAGAGAAAGAGAAGAGAAGAGGAAGAGAAAGAGAAGAGAAGGAAAGTGGAGAAGAAGATCAAAGAGAAGGCTTCAGAGAAACAAGCCTAATTCTTCTCAGGTATGGGTACTATCTCCATGTAATTCTACAGACCTTAGAATAGATAGTGAAGAGGGTATGATCTAGGAGAAACCCAAATCCTCCATCCATGGTTAGGTTTTCATGGAAAACCATGGAGGAGATCATTAAAACCATGTAGGTGAATAAACTATAGTTCTAAACCATAGAACATGTATGGAATGGATTGTAGAAGTAAGCCATAGGACCCAAACACAAAAGAATGGACTGTAGGATGAAAATTTTGACTAAACCCACGTGGGGTCGCACGGGGGATCGATGGACAATCGACCCTACCAGACCCTAACATCGACCCCCAGTGTTCGAGAAGTTCAGAATGTGGGTGGTAGCACCCAGGGTCGATGGAACCTCCGACCCTGGCATCGACCCCCAGTTAACAGGAAGCTTTTTAAAATCAAAATTAATTCTAATTAAATTCTATCGACTTGATTAGGTCTTTTAGTGATATAATAGTGATATTTACTTGATTCTTGAAGCTTGAAAGATGATCTACAATCAAGCAAAGGTGAGGAAACAAGACCTAAACTAATTGGTTAATAATAAATTATTTTATTCTTGAGTCCAATGCCATGATTGATTCTATGCATGTATGCTTGTCATGTGCATTTAACATGTCATCCAATATTTTTATTATTACTGTGCATGCATATTTAAATTATTTTTTATAACATGATGATGATGATGATGATAGGAATAGGCATGTGAATGTATGTGCGTGGTTGGTGTGCTTGATGTGAGCGAGTATCAGGGGGGTGTCATAGGCCGAGCCTCAGCACTCTAGCTCTATCTCTAACTCAAGTCTTGTCCATTGACATCGTCGTATCGCCATTACCTTAGCAGAGCTATTACGTCGTAGTGTATGAGGGGAGGTGGTCTCGGACCGTGTAGTCTCTGACTCTGCCGGGGGGCCTTAGCCCTACCTCTATGAACGTATTGAGGGATGCTGGGGTGAGGCCTTAGATACACTGATTGGCATTAGGATTGGTTAGTTGCGAGCCCAGTTTGCGAGTCCTCGCCAGCAGGGGCTTACGTGTTGGTATGGGTAGAGTATCAGGGGAAGTGTCATAGGCCGGGCCTCAGCACTTTAGTTCTATCTCTATTCCATGGTAGGGTGGATGGGGACGACCATAAACATTACCTTTGGGTGGGCCTCCACACCCTGTGCATAGAGGCGAGGCGGCCACTGAACCTTTCTGTAGCGCATTGCAAACTTATTTACCAGACCAAAGATATGAATTGAATGCATGCATATGTTTGTTGCATTATTTTGTTTGCTCACTGAGCCATGATGTGTGCTCACCCTTTCGACGTCAAATATTTTTAGTTGATGATGCAGGTACCACTGTCGAAGATTTTATGAGTGCTTCGGTGCACGGGCATGTTGCTGCAATGGAAGCTGAAGACTTAGAGGATACGCATGATCCCTCTTGCGAGTGCAACTCATGCGTATTCGATTAGATTTTTGTTTGAGTTATTAAGGGAATGTAATTGATATCTTATTTATTTATGTCTCACTTGATACAACAATAACTTGATATTTTATTATGGTTATCACAGTTAGATTTCTTAGTTCATTTACTATAAGACTTCCACTATTGTGTATTTATTATGATTATGGTTGTGGATGTGTATGGTTTTATTTTCAATGGACATAGACTATTAGTGATCCTGGTTGAACCGTTGGTTTATTAGCGGTTCATCACACCATTCTGAATGGTACAGAATTGGGGTGTGACAATACGAATTTATTTTCCTTCTTTATTAGTAGAGTCAGAGGAATGGCTATTCTTGAGAAATCGACAATAAATCTTTTATAGTAACCTATCAGTCCAAGAAAACTTCTAACTTCAGTGACAGTCTTTGGTGCTTTCTAATTAAGGATTGCTTTAACCTAGCTTGGAACATCTGATGTACCTTCAGATGATAAGACATGACCCAGAAAGGTAACTTCTCTTAACCAGAATTCGCACTTCTTAAACTTAACGAACACCTTTTCTTGCCTAAGTCTTTATAAGGCTTGGCAAAGATGCATAAAATGATCTTCTACATTTTTTGAGTACACGAGAATGTCATCAATGAATACAATCACAGAGCAATCAAGGAAATCGTGGGATACTTTGTTCGTAAGTTCCACGAATGATGCAGGTGCGTTAATCAAACCAAAAGACATAACTAAGAACTCATAATGTTCATATCAAGTTCTAAAAGCAGTCTTTGGTACATCACATTCTCAAATCTTCAATTGATGATATCTAGATCGGAGATCTATCTTGGTTAATACTTGGCCCCCTTGTAGCTGATCTAATAGATCATCGATCCTGGGTAGAGGATATCGATTTTTGATAGTGAGTTAACTAAGCTCATGATAATTAATACACAATCGAATGCTTCCATCCTTTTTTCTTGACAAATAATACTGGCACACCCCAAGGGGATATACTGGGTCGAATGAATCCCTTGTCCAACAACTCTTGGAGTTGAATCTTCAATTCCTATAACTTAGATGGCGCCATTCTTTATGGAGCTTTAGAAAAGGGTGCTGATCTTGGAACTAGGTCGATTACGAACTCAGTTTTACTATCAGGAAGTAAACCTGGTAAGTCATCTGGAAACACATATGGAAATTCTTTTACTACATCAATTTAGTTTATTGATGGTATCTTAATTGTTGTGTCGATCTCAGATGCTAGATAGCTAATGCAATCATGATTTAGTAATTTACAGGCTTGCATTGCAGATACGAAAGTTTCTTAGCCTTCGTAGGTTTGTCCCCAATGAATTCGAATGCTTTTCCATTAGCTGGCTAGAAAAGAATCTTCCTTTCAGCACATAGCACACTGGTTCAGTGGGTGGCGAGCCAATCCATTCCTAAAATGGCATAAAAATCAGACATTTCTAGTTTGATCAGGTTAACATCCATATTTTGATCTCCAAGTTGTATTTGACATGGGCCGTAGTACTCTATTAGTACTACTTCAAGTCCCAATGGTGTATGAACAACCAAATCAGACACTAACTGTTTAGCAGGTATAGGCAACTTCTTAGTGAACTTAGGAGAAATAAAAGAGTGAGTGAGTCCATAATAAAAAAGAATTCGAGCCGGGTGTTTGGATATACTAAGAGTGCCAATAGTGTTTAAATCCATGCATTTATACATATACAAGCATGTGGTGAAAGTACCAGAAAAGGTAATTATAACAAAAATACCTGTCACTACTCCCAAGGATTCCTTTGCTTTTTCAAAAGTCATAGCAAAGACTTTGCCTTACTGAGCATTTGTGAGCTTCGGGCCATTGGACTTAAAATGACCAATCTGCTGACAGTGGAAACATTTGACTAGTCCTGTAAGGGCGTTCTTTGTAGCAGCCTTTGTAGTGGCAGCACTGTTGTTCTTAAATTTGCCTTGAAAAGGTTACTTTGAGATCTTCTTGTATGGTGTGGTAGAAAATATCTTGCCAAAATCGTTCTTGGCTTGGTAACTATCTTTGAGAGCATCATCAACGACCTTAGCTATCTTACACACTCAACATAGCTGGTATGTCTTTTGGTTTCCACTGTGGCTCGAATTCCACCTCCAAGACCTTTGCAGAATTTCCTTGCCTTAGCCACTTTAGTACTCATGCAGGCAGGGGAAAATAGAAGAGGGATTCAAATTCAATCTGATATTCTTAAATAGACATTTGTCCTTGATTATGACTCAGATATTCAATCTCTTTCTTGTCTCCGAAGCTTCTCAAAAAGTAATTGTTGAAGAATGCTTCCTTGAACATTTCCCAAGTTACAATGGGATGGAGAGCTTCATTTTCCATCCCATTATCAACTTGTATGGAAGAGGAGAAGAGGAGAACGACTAGAAATTGTCCCCAATCATTTTCAAGCTCAAAACCTATCATTCCTATTACATTCCATTGCTTATTCATCGACATAGGTATGTGCACTGGTTATTTCATCATTTTTCCCTATTTCGGTTTGATAAAACCTAGGTATTTAATTGGTTTCCATATTACTCTATGTAACTTGCTATAAATTTTTTCGCAAATCACTTTTGAAAGTTGTTAGGACATTTCTAACCAATCAAATATGCATATCTTCACATTTTTGACAACTCCTGGTTTCACATATCGGCTTTTTGCCCTAAAGTAATCGAAATTCATATCTTTTGTCTTATCCGTCGGTTTTTGATGCTTCAAAACACAAATAAGTCTTTCTATGACATGTATAGAACATTTTCAATCATTTAAAACTTGATTTCCGTGTTTCGATTGGTCTTCCATATTTTTATGTCGGCTTTTGATGTGTTTTACACCAAAATTTTCAATGAAACTTCTTATACTCGGTTTCTCATCAATACAAACCATGTTTCATATGTTATAAATATTACTCAAACTTTTTAATGCATTGTTACTTCAAAAAATTTTGCTCACTTAGAATTCTTACACAATTTCTATTATTGTGTGTTTTTACAGCAAAATGGTTAGACCAAGAAAATAACTTGCAGGTCTCTCACGCAGTCAAGTGGTGATTAGTAATGGTTCATCCTCAAATGGTGATGAGGATAACCAGTCACATGCATTTGAAGCATTATGGTTCCTTTCTCTTTACAAGCATGATGCTTGGCCTCGATTTCAAGCATATTGGGGTTCAGTCAGGTAGATATGTAGAGTTTGAGCAGTTACGGTGCTTTGCAGTGGATGAAGCATTTACAACATTGGATTGGGAATCAGTTGTCACAGTCCATTCTGGAGAATCAAACATGATATCCGGGTCAACCCTTGTGGCACCCAAATACATCCAAGATCGCTACCTCAATGATTACAAATAAATATCACAATCTACAGATACACTATCCACAATAATCAAGAAGCAATAATAATACTAGTGGAAGCATTTAATATAGACAGATGCAACTATTGATAACATATCCCATGCTATGTATCAAATTATCTATTACAAACCATTGTTCCTTCACAAAATACTACCATAATATCGTTATACACATATCTAAATCTAAAAGAGTAAATCAGTTATATTGTTCATGATAGACTTCTTTGTCTACCATAAAAAATAATCAAGTATCCTGAGTATATATCGGGGAAGGGAGAAAGTAAGGGGAGGGCTACATCATGCGTAGATGCAGTCGTTGTAGGTGTAGTCTTTGCCGTGTGCTCCACCAACATCATTAGGGCCTGTTGTCACACTAGCCAAGGGGGACTCCATAAAATCGATTGCAGATAAGTCACCTAGAAGGATCTAAAAAATAGTATCGACACGAAGGTGAACTTACATCCCAGCTAAGTGAGAAATCTAGTATCACATGGTATGCACATACAACAACCAATGAGATGAATGTAATTTATTTTATATTAGGTCTTAGGTTTGTGTTTCTATATCCTGGGCAAAATAGAAGTTGAATACATGATCCCAGGCTGTAAAACCACTTTTACAAGCTAACTCCCCCCTTGGGGACTCCCATCCTTATAGGGTTCATTGCATCCCACCATAGACCTAACATACGCCAGCTACCATACGATCGTATGGCACTGACTCCCCCTAGGGTCACCCAACCTTTCGGAGTAAAAAGCTATGCCAATATCTTTATCCATATTAGAGGGGCCTAGGAAATAGGGAATGACACCACCTATGTCTATTATGTTCATTTATTTCACTTTGGCTACCCTCCAGTAGAAGTCCTTGGATCTTCAATCCCATGGTTCACCGTGCCCCCACTAGCATGATGACATAACCATTGTACTATCCACTAGTAGAGAACCCCGGCTCTACTCCCATGGATCAGTGTCTACCACTAGCGTGTTTACATTTCCAACGTGATCTATGTACCCACACTCTCATGTGTCACATGAACCACCATACATGGTTGTAATCCAATATGACCCATGCACCTGTACTCCTGTGTCACACGAGCCATCATACATGGTTTCATAATTTATAAATAAAAATTATACTCTAATGACGAACCCTGGATCACCACTCACATGGGTCACCGTGCTCCTGCTAGAGCCTAGCATCAACAACGTGACCAGTGTATTGTACTCCCATACTCTACATGTCCACCATGCTTAAATAATCAAACAACATTCATAGTTATTATAATGTAAATGCATGCTCATACATAGCAATCATGAAAAACATACAAATAGATAACAACCTAAGCATGTTACTAGGAAAGTAGACACGTTATTAAAATGTCCTATATCTACGGACTAAATCCCTCACTTGGTCGCACAACAAGTGCAGTAATATCCGAAGCCCAAACAGAAGGCTTCAATAATCACCCTTGTTCAATACCTAATTTAGCATATAAGGTTTCATTAGGTTTGTTTCATAGCTTTTAACTGGCATAGACAAGTCTTAGAGTCTATGCATGGGTCCCACGAAAGATTAGAAACCAAAAGGATAGTCTTCCTATACATTACTAAGCTTATAGGCTAATACTGATTGATCCGATAGATGAAACCAGTAAAGGGTTCCACTGGTACGTGAGACCAGTTAACACTTAGAGTATTCTTTAAGTAGATGGCACTAGAAGAATGAGTGGATGCTCGACCATCCGATTGGTCATCTGGTACACATACTGTTATAAACCCTGAATTTCTAGTAGCTTTTTTGAAAGCAATGATGGGTGATATGTTATCTGACAATGGCTTCGCTTAACTATTAAGCTTAACCAGAGAAACCAAACCAAATGGATCCACCGGTAATCAATCGAACAGCTGGGCTAATTCGGAGGTATGTGCCTCCAGTATGAGACTCTGGTTAGTTCATTAGCAGTTAGCCAAGACCTTCGCCTTGGCAGTACCACGGTTTAAGACAATGGGACAGATGGACATGTTCGTGGATCCGGTTAGTGGTACCAGTTTAGACCCAGAAACCAGGTCATGTACCGATTAAGGTCTCCAAGTTTTGGGGGCTTGTTCTCTTCAACAAAGCTTCCATTTTAGTTGGTGGGAACTCATTCCCACCATTATTCGGCACAATGGGAGCTATTTATGGCTCCAATGGCTTCCTTAATGGAGTTGGTGAGCCAACCCTATATCTAGGTCACCATTAATGGAATCTCTATTAATAAAGCTCCAACCACCAAGCATCTTTGTATTCATTCATCCCAAAGAGAAGGAAAGAGTGAAACCTAACTCCAATAACTTTCCCCATGGAGTGGGTAAAGTTAAACCTAAGTATTCTAGGTCATTAATGGTGGTCACCATTAATGGTTCTCAACCACCATGGTTACGAGCCATAAACAGAAGGAAAAATGAGGAAGTTTATGGCTCTTACCTCCAAAGAGATGGCTAGGGCTTGGAGCTTGGCCTTTAAGCTTTTCCTCTTCTCTTCTTCTTATTCTTCTTCTTCTTCTTCTTCTTCTTCTTCTTCTTCTTCTTCTTCTTCTTCTTCTCTATTCTCTCTCAAAACCTCATGGTGCAAGAAGAGAGGAAAAGGAGGGCTTGGTCCCCTTTTTATAGGAAATCAGGGAGAGACAGAGTGAGTGGCTCAAGTTCAATTGGCTTAACTCAACCAGATGGATGTTATACCAGTACATTTTACCGATTAGGTAAAAATACATTTTATTGGGCAATTCTTTGGCCCAAATGCTTTGGGATGCATATCCCCTTTACCCAAGGTCTACTATAACACCTTATCCTACCAAGCATGCATAGTAATGACTCACCTAAGGTTTGGATGTCATCATTGGGTCCGCATCAGATGCTCCATCAGTCAATGTGTTGAGACCTAGCATAAGAAGATTCTGGGTTAGTAATGGGATTCCAGGTGTGGGTTTCACACCAGTCTTTCAGTACCTGGCGGTTGCCAGACCTAACCTGGTCAGATATTTTTATTGCAACTTACAAGTTGAGTCTGATTTAGAGGATGAGGACTTGGCCATGGGATTGAGGATTTCCAACAGAGTCAGAGGAGTATATATTTCCTTTGACGTTCGACACTTGGTTGGACTTCCAGATATTTTGGCAGGTGGCGAATGTGTTTTCGATGGGCTGAAGACTTCATCTACAACGCTTATTTCTGAGGCATTTAGACAAGAGATTTAGAGTTAGGTAAGACAACCGGGCCAGGTACATAGAGAGACATTTTATCGACCATGCCCGCGTGTCTACAATAGGATTATTTAGCATAACATTCTCCTGAGGAGTGGTCATCTGGACTCAATTGCCAATGAGTATATGACGTAATGTGTCTGTACGCATTACCACTTATGTCTTCTCCACATTTTGATTAGGATGATGATAGTAGTAGCACAATGTTCCATGAGGAACTTACCATATGGGAGGCTACTTACATATCTGTTTAGGCGAATAGGTGTTGACATTTTCAGTGAGGAGGGTATGGAGACTTCAGTCCATTCTGACTTTGGTTAGCATGCATGGGGTCATATGCATGGCTTACAAGATGCTGTTCTGAGTGAGGATGAGCTTGAGGCTATACCTCCACCAGTTTTTATTCCTATAGCTTTTGACAGTATTGAGGAGGAGATGGCATATGCTCAGGGTGTAGAGGAAGATAATGTTCCTATGGATTCTACCAGCGATGATGATAATGATGCGGATAAAGATGTGGATACTTAGAGGTAAGATAATCCTATGGCTAAGGACAGAGGGCATTCATCAGCACCAGTAGAGGTTTATAGTCCGACGCCTATGGTTCCTGAGTCTACTTTTCTAGATTTAATGCTATCATGCAAAGAGTCAGCGATGACGTTCATCAATTATGGAGGGCGTTCGCTACTGCGGGATTCATCTTTTCTCTTGCTAATGGGAGTTTATGTTTTTATTTCTTTTAGTCATAGTTTGTTTTACTTTTGATGTAGTTTCTTTGTTTGAATGTCTTTATGTTTGTCGAGTAATAGACCAAGTTGTGGTCTATACTCTCTTTTGTATAAAACATTCTAAGCTTAATGAAATCGAGATGTTCTACATAATTAGTATATTATGGTCTTATTTACAGTTTATGTACTTGGTCTCAAACAAAAGATACTTAGTTATTTGTTTTCTTGTAAGCTTTTAGTTAATCCTATTTGGCTTCGGTTAGACACATAGAGTGATGTGAGAGGTAGTAATTGTGAACACAATATAGAGCAAACTGCTTTGATACCAACTTTTGTCACACCTCAAAACCACAATTCTTGGTATAACCATGGTTCCTCACAGTGTAATTTTATCCATACCAGAATCCATTCGTAGTATTCATACTTACAACCAACTACACCAAATACATTTACCAAATAATGTTACAAATCTAAGACAATAAATAAAATAGTGGAATCATTATATTAAACTCGAAGCCACGTCTAGATGACATCACATAGTTTATGTATCTGTAAACCAGGACATAAAATAAATAATACCAAGTAGTTCCATATTTAAACTCAATCTTAACATCATGGGTCAAAACATTCTTAGAAATAACTGGAAATAATCTGTTCTTGAAACTAAATAAAATCTAGTCTCTTGAGATTAAGACATCTTCATATCAATCAAAATCCTATCCCCGATCCATAGAGACAGTCATCGCATTCACACATAAATTCATGTCAACTTCTGATACTTCATCTTTAGATATATCAACATTAGTATTTCATGTAAAACAATCTAAAAATGTGTATGTACAATGGAGTGAGGAAACTACACGCTCTATGAAAAAATTAGTACACACAAGCAAAAATGCATAAATATTTTATTAAGGCTCTGGTTTGTGAACAGGCATGCTCTATTTTGCATCACACCAAAAACATCAGGCATGAACACTGAAGCACAAGTAAGTAAATGATCCAAAATTGTTTACTCCACATGTGAACCACTACATAAAGAATGAAGATAACGACCCAAGGGTTAAGCCTTAGCGCTTACCATCATTCCCCCATCATAGGCTTTATCCGGACATCGACAAAACTAAGCCTTAACCCTTCATCGGGTAATGTGCCCAATCCCTAAGGAAACTCTCATCATTGGATAACCCATCTAGTCCTTGAAGAAAAGCATTTAGAGCGCGACTCATCCCTAGGTTCCCTTCCTAGTGGAACACTATTGACCCATATCCAGTTCACTCCCTTCAATGGCCAGTCCTTTTAAAATAATCCTATGCCAATACCTAATGTTACAGTGCATTATGGGGAATTGGGCGTGATATTTGGGTCAACCCTTGTTGCAACCAATTTTCCAATGATCGATAACCAAAGTATTCTACCAAACAAACCCTATAGTGTATAGAAGCAATAACCATATCAATAGACAAATCATAATAGTTGCAGTAGAATCATAATAATTACAATGGAATCATAATACAAAATATATGCCAATTAATGTTATCATAACATAAATATGTCTGTTATGTCTTACAACATCATTGCCACAAGTAGTATCTTAATACATATAACCCATACATAGTATCTAAGAATAAATATGAATAAAATACTATGGAAAGTATAAGATCAACTTCAAAATCTTCATGATTCAAATCTGTCCGTATCAGGTCTTACTATGCCAACCCTTGGCACCCAGTCTTGTGAGCCTTCATATGATATGGGTCAACCCCCTAGGTCACCTAGTAATACTAGATCATATGGGAGGAGGTACTTGAAGCCTACGAAGCGTTACCATTAAGTTGGGCCTATGAAACTAAGCTCAAATGTATTTTAAGCTCAACTGGAGGCATAAATTGATGAATGATCCTTTGCTTGACTTCCACTAGTTAAATAAGAGTAGGATACTCTCTCTTTCCATGGGTTTTTATAAATAAGGAGGCCCTTCTCCTTATTTCTCTTTCTCGTTGGCTGCCTTGAGTGTGGGAGCGTTAAGGAAGAAATTTAGGATGTGGAGCTTGGAACCCAAGCTTAAGCATCTTTCTTCCATGAGGTAGGTTCCCTTCCTTCACCCCTTTCCATTTTTAGTGAGGAATGTATGTGAGACCATGGTGGAACTCTACCATTAATGGCCTCCATAAATGGAGACCGAAGCTTGACCAAGAAACGTAGATTTCCACCATCTCCATGAATGAAGGTGATAATGGGATCTAAATGACTTCCATTGTGTTCAATAATGGGTGGTAGGTGTTTCCCACTACTTAGAGTGAAGGAAACCATGGTGGGAACCCTTCCTCAAAGAAGGAAACCTTTTCTGGTTTGTGTTTGGCTTCTGGGCCAGAATTAGAGGCACGAATCAACTGACTGGTAGTGGCCCTAACACCGGTTGACTTACGATCAGTCCTCTGCTAGGACAAATACCTTGGCATGCCAGGCTAAGTACTAGCCAAAGTCATGTACCCGGAGTCTTGTAACCGATGTTACGTTAACCGATACCACCAGAAGATAGACTCACTTGGTATGTCGCACCGGTTATGTGCATGGCACCATTTGGCCATGCCTCTGCATAGGCCTAATTACAAGTGGAGGCATTGCCAGATGATCGATCACCTGACCTAGCCTTAGAATGACCTACTAGAACCCTTACTACTGTAAATAATATGTGAATTGAATGACCAATTAGGTGATCAACCATCTGATACATCTTCCGGTTTAGTATACCTAAGAAATGACTTAGTGTTAACCAGCCTCATGTACCAGAGGAATGCCTAATCGGTTCGATCTACTGGTTCAGTCTATTTTGATTTATAAGCCTAGGAATGATTAGAAAGACCTATCTTTTGGTTCTTGGCTTATCTTGGGACCCATGCATGGACTTTAGGACTTGTCTATATTGGTTTAAAATATGTTCACCAAACTAATGAAGCTTATTTAATTAAATTAGGTAAAACACCGCGGGTAGTGGACGAAGCCTTCTGCTGGCTTCAAGGTTCAATAACACCTTTGGTGTCTACAAGTGAGGGGTCGGGTCACATAGAGTTTGAGCATGTGCTTGTTGTGTATTAAATGTTGTTTTCCTTTTATAACATGTCATCCAATGAAATGTATATAACTTGTTCATGCATTGAGATTATAACAATAACTATGTATGTTGATGGTTGTATGATGGACGTGTGGCGTGTGGGAGCACAATACACTGGCCATGTCGTTGGATGTTGATTGGTACCTTAGTAGAGACATGGTGAACCATGGGAGTGAGGATCTAGGGTTTTCTGTTAGGGTATCACCCATGTATGGTGGTTTATGTAATGGACGACTTCATGAATTCATGTTGGGATTGGCTGAACCTTAATAGAGATATGATGAACCATGGGAGTGGGGAGTTGAGGATCTCTGTTGGGGTGTAATCTTGTTTGAGACCCTATATGATGGGTGTGTGGCATGTGAGACATAATACACGTGCCATGTGGGCATGCTATGCTCTAGTGGGGATACAATCAGTCCGTGGGAGTAGAATGGGGATTCCTACTGGAGTATAGTTTTACTTATTACATGTACATGTCATGTTGGGTGATTGATTGATTTGGATATGATTATATCGTGGGATAGATAATTGTGTGGCGTATGGGAGTACGTTACACAGCCATATACACGGTTACACCTTAGTGGGGGCACGATCAGTCCATGGGAGTAGAACTGGGATCTCTGCTGGGGTATAACCCTTTTAATGTTTTGTTATCATTTCATGCATCAACTTGGTCAAGTGATTTATGCTTTAGTGAGGGAAAATTAATCCAGGCAGTGGGGTACAAAATACTTAGGTGGTGGGGTATGGGTATATATGCTCAGGTGGTGGGGTACAGGGTGCAGCTGAGGCGATGTGGTATGGGGCAAGATCCTTGCTAGGGTACAGGTCGAGCATGATTTGCATACACATTTAAATGCCACTCACAATTGTTTAATTATTTTCTTCTGTACTGTATTCATAAATTATTGCATAGGATTGCATTAGATACCTGACTTCTCGCTGAGATGGGATGGGAGCTCTCCCATTGATATCGAATCTTTTTAGCTTTAATTGTTGGTACTTCTTTTGCTATTGCAGTCATGGACCCTAATGATGTTGGGGGTGCTTCTCTTGGTGGGGTTCCTCTGAGAGATCATGTCAAGGGCTGTACTTGTAAGGATTGCATCTATAGGACCTAAGTCAGTGCCTTATTTTTTGATTTTACTATATGTGAATTGATGATGGTTTGTTCTATCCACAGGATCATATTCAGATTTACTCTAGTTATGTAGTATGGGATGTACATAAAATGATAGATATTTGTGAAACGGTTTGTAACGCATAACAGATTTATTATAATGAAGTATCACTAGTTGGCATCTTGTTCTATATTATGATTTCACTGCACTCTGATATTCTGCTGTAGCTATTGGTAATTATTATTGATTATATTAGATATTTTTTGTGTAGACTGTGGGGTTTGTTGGTAGATCATTTTCGTTATCAGTCATTGGAAGATTTGGATTATCACATGGATGACCCAAATATCATGCCTTATTCCCCAGAATGGGCTGTGATAATACTGGTACTAGAGCACAACCATTATGACTTTACGAACAGACTTCCTCTGCATGTACGTTTCAATGTGTTGGAACAGATGCCTAGGCTAACTCAAAAATTTTATGAACCAAGCAGTAGTAAGTAAGGAAAACAGTAGGTTAGGTTACATTGCATTACAAGAACTAAAGAAAGAGCATAACACATAATATGAACTAAGAATAAAAAAGAAGATATGTATTTATATGTATCTGATTTAAGTATAAAAATTATGATAAAGCCCAAAACCTTGACTGTTACCCAAATACAAGTCCTGATCATCACAAAAAAAAAAGTAAAAAAAAATACAAGCATAAGTAAAAAGAAAGATGATGTGCATAAGTCAACTAGGTACAATCCACAACCAGACAGTTACCCTATATACATCTGATGAACAAAATAAAAAGAATGGATCAGGTCTCTGTCTGCTGAGGTCTACTCAGTGAGGTAGGAAGCTCGGATTTAATAAGGAGTGCCAAAGTAGAAGGCACGTAATCCGATAGTATAGGAGAAGAATCACCCTGAACCATAGGTGCTACCAGTACATTATGTAGAAAAGATGGCTGTGTAGTGCTCAGAACTATAGGTGCTGAAGGGAAATCCTTTGGGACAGAAGATGTGGGCACATCCTACTAAGCTACTGACGGGGGAAAGCTAGAAGGGGCATCGGTAAAAAGAGGCCTACGCAGTACATAGTGATGCAAGTAGCCGACAGTGACCCTTGCATCATGGATATAGCCTATATGCGTATCCGTAGTCCTAGTATGAGTCTCCACCTCTCCCAGCCTAGTCCTTGCATCCCTCAGCTCTGTTTCTATAGCCCCACCTATTTCTCTAGCCTCATCTAATTGCTAGAAATCATATCCAGCCACCGCTGCATAAGCTGGAGTACTACTAACACCTGACCCAAGTCAGCAGTCGGTGTCAATGATGGGGTAGCTGCAGGTGGCCTCGAAGTACCAACAGTGGGTGGTGCTTCTGTGGTACATGTAGCTGTGGGTGCCACTCTGGTGCTGGCAACTGGAGACACATCTCCTGTGTGGGCAGCTGTGTCCACATCCATGTGGTCATTACCATTACTGTCCTCACTGTCACCACTACCATCTTCATTATCATCAGTCTCATCCCCCTCCTCGCTACTAGAAGATGATGACGATGCTATGGTCACTCTCCTGACACCATGGATGGTACCCTTACCTGCCCTAGTATCAGCTCTAGCTACTGCTACTGCTAGTGCCCGCCTGGAGGACTGTGCTACTCTAGGTGGTCTAGGGTGTACCTCAAGGGTATGCCTCAAGGATGGGATCATCCATAGCTAGGTCAATGAGATGCATCCAAGTGATGGTATCCCAGTTGAGGATGGACGATTCCTTTCCATTCTCGATGACCTCTCCCTCCAGACTCACTCTGAAATGCACAAAGACGTTGGTCAAGAGACATCCATAGGGTAGGTGACCCTTATGGGGAAAATGAAGGAATGTGTGATGGATGGTGTGAAGAAACAGAAAAGGAAGGCACACCGGTCTCGTCTACACCAGGCGATCTATTAATAACATACAGAGCTGGTTCAACTCCTCTCTATGACCAGATCTGGGGATGACGTTGTGTTGTATGATCTTGCTGAGCAGATGAGGAGTAGGCTTGAAAGATGACTCTTTCTCCTGGTGCTCTGTCCCTATCATCTCAGGCCGGGTAAGTGCCTATTTCATTTGCACGAACTCTCCCTTAGGCGTACCTAAAGACTCCTTGGGGGCCTTGTAGATCCGCTCCCCCTCTGGCGAGATGTCCAGTATGGTTGCCAGAGAGGCAACTGTCGGGGAGATGTCTACTCCCTTGACCCTGTTGGTCATTATCAAATTGCCTGCCACCTCGTCTACCCGCTGGCTGAGGTTGCAAAAGAAATGGTGCACCAGGTTTGGATAAGTGTCGTCCTGGATATGCATGGCTGGTGTTCAACCAAAGTGATCAAAGGTGTCGTGAAGGCCAAATCTGGCCAGCTCCTCAAAGTCCATGCATCAGCTAGCTACTATATGGGCCTAGCCAAACCTGTCCCAGCATCTGCTGGCGTGATAGGAAATAAATAGTGAGGCATCATAACCCTGCGTGGCTAGCTCAGCCTCTCTCCTAGGAGCCATAGCACCTGAAGAGGGAATACATGTCCAAAGTTAACGTAATGAGCATACTATTATAATAAAGAGAAACATGACAAGGAGAAATAAATGACATGAATTGGCATGCATGAAGCTGGTAATGCTTGTGCTAAATGATGCATGGGAATTTGGGTAACCATGCAAAGGGGGAAACCTCCATCAATCCTGGCTCATTTTATAAATTGGGGGTTGGAGAGAATTAAGCTATCCCTGGAATGATCATACTAATGACACCCTTTCTCATCATGTCACTGAATAAAAGTTGTAAGGAAAGTTCAATGGGAAAAATTTCGTGTACGATGCTGTAAAGATGCAAGGCAAAGTGAAATGCCCAATAAAATTGTAAGGGAGCTCATTGCCTGTGGCTGTGCACCAACCAATTTGGTGTGAAGCACAGATAAGCAATGCACTAAGTGAGAAGATAGTAGGAAATTCCTTAGTATGGACCATGAACCAAGTCTAAAACACCCCAAATGATGCAGCCCAAGTATACCCAATATGTGGTGTTAGGGAATTATGCCACGCTGTCAATATAACCTCGACACGTAGGACTCGACCAACGAGCCACGTGGAGATCCCCAATTTGACACCAAAAAAGTATCTTTACCAACTCTAACGCAAGAGCAAAGGGCAAAAGTGACATTTTGGAAATATACACTATTCACTATAAATAGGGCAAATCCCGAGATTTCAGGTACTACAACATTTATTACTCATTTACTCATCCTTAGGATTATCGCTCTGACACTTGGGACGAAGAATCTCTCACCTACCCCACTTACATTTAAAATACTATTGTAGGCTTGACACCGAGCCCATTGACTATTCACAGAGCCCTAACTTTGGCATCGGAGTGGACACGGGGCCCCATGCCTGCCTCCTCCCCTTGTCGTTTCTTGTCTTGCAGGTCTAGTCAGCTTGGTGGGCCTACGAGATAGATCAGGGCCAAAACAGTTTGGCGCCCACCGTGGGGCCCTCTTTGAGATTCGACGTCAGAAGATAAAGCCAGAGAGAAGTCTTGAGTCATGAGTCCAAGAAGAACACGAAGCCAAAGGGTCAGTCCCAACCCCCCTCTGATCAACCAATGGATGAACCTTGAAGATGAAGATAGGTCGGAGCCAAGACCTAGCAGAGATAGAGGAAAGCGAGTGGCTAAGCCGGCACCCTTGAGAGAGGCATTCGTCACCTATGAGCAGTTTGAAACCCTGGCACAGCAACTCGCGGTGCTGACCAGATTTGTACAGGGGCTACAGACCCCGATCGCTGAGGCCATATCCCGTCCCCCATAGGTGTTGTCCCTCTGACTGATCCACATCAAGAAGCCGACCTCCCTAGAGATCAGCCTCACGATTGTCAAAGGCAGAACGGAGCTAGACCCACTAGACAGGTGAACGGGGCACACCCAGCTCTGGAATTAAGCGAAACGGGGTCAACATCATAGCACGGGCGAATCCCTGTCAGAGAAAGGCTTGGCCCGTGTTACGGTTAGAAATCACCCATCGATTCGCACTCTAAATGACCTGCAATCACAGAGATGAGACAAAGGAGGGGGCGCCTAAGCCCCGAGTACCCTCCGATGCCTAAGTTAGATTCCCAAGGTAAACAGTCAAGAGATAGCAGAAATCTATCCCCAGTTTAAAGAGTGGGACAATGAGAGAGTTTGAATGATAATAGCTTGTAACTTATGCGTGCATGCATAAGTGCGTAAGGCCTTACCTTGAGGGGTTGCCCTCTACTTATAGATTGGGAAGAGGCATGGAGGCATTAGGACTCAGGGAAGTAGATCGCCAATAGGACTGCCATGTGTCACACTGAGGGACACTTGGGTGGTAGACTCCGAGTAGGAGTCGGAGACCTTAGCCAAGGAAGCTAGGTTGGTCAGCTCTGGGACTGACACGTGTCAACGTGTGAGTAATGGCCGACCAAAATAGCCGGTGTTGTATCAGACTGAGAGAAGGACTCCTCGGAGGTAGCATAATCACAATGGGACTCTGGTTTCCGATCGAGAACCGTAGCCGAGTAGGACTACAACTCCGAGTGCTACCCGAGAGGCCGGGCGCACGAGAGGCCGTGTGCCGGACGGGCATGCCATGATGCCAAGTGTGAGACACTCCAAGCACTCAGGCTCTGAAGGCGTAATTTGACACGTGTAAGATTTAAAATGGAGGGGATTTTTCCCTCCTAACAGATGCCCCTTGCGCTGTCGGATGCAACGAATTCGGCAGTGCAATAAGTTTAAACCGTTGAGAAAACCTTCGCCGTATGAGGCCGGTTGCCAGATTGATGGATGTATTGGATGACTCCGGGTGCTACTGAGCGGGAGCGGTTCCATCAACCGCCTGCACGATTGATTGAGGAACGGGGCTCGAGGCATTAAACTCGAGTTCCACAAACATGTTCATCCGTCGATCCCTTGATTTGATGCGGATCGACCCTTGATCTGACGGCCACCAGGAGGTGGTGTGCCTCGAGAAGAAGCACCATTAACTGCCGCTCGTCTTCGAAATCGTCGAATGCATCGGATGGTTAAGATTGAAAAGACACGGATCGACATGTTGATCCGACAGCTACCAGGAGGCGGAGGGCCTCGAGAAGAAGCGCCATCATTGCGCATGATGTCAGGCTGTCATGTAGCGTCCGACGCGGCAGACGACGGCCAATGGAGCTGGGGCACGTGTCCGGAACCCGAAGGGACGGTTCACGGTCACAGGGCCTATAAATACTCTCCTACTGCATTCGTTCAACCATTTGCTTCAGCTACCATCGGAGTTCTGTCAGAGCACTCGGAGTCCAGTCGATCATCCCTGTTTTCGAGCATTGCTTCTGGAATCGAAGTCCAATTCCTCCTAACTAGTAAGTCTCGCCACTCTTCCTTTCTTGTTTGTTCATGCTTAGTAGCTTTTCTTCCAACAGTGTCACTTCTTTCGGTAGAGTGAGAGTGAGCGAGAAAATGACCTTTTCCAGAACTTCTTCTTCTTCTAAGGGATCGTCCTCCTCCAGGGAAGGATGGTCCGCTGCCTCTAAGGCTTCTAATACTATTTCAGAGGAGGAACTCGAGAAGAGTTCCTCTGAGGCTGAAGAGCGTGGTCACCCCACGGGCCCCACGTGTCACACCCCAATTCCGTACATCTCAGAATGGTGTGATGAACCGCTAATAAATCAACGGTTCAACCAGGATCTCAAATAGGCTATCCCCGCGTTATCCAAACTTACACGCATCCGTAATCATAATCAGAGTAAATACACAATAGCGGAAATCTTGTAAATAAATGAACTGAGAATCTATGTGATATTAAAATTTAAATAACAATTTATTCTGTATCAACCGAGACATAAATAAATATCAATACAAATCTTTAATAAATCCAAATAAAGAAACCTATAAAATATCTAATCAAATACATACGAATTGCACTCGCAAGAGGAGTCGTGTGTATCCACTTCAGCTTCAACTTCCATCGCTGCCACGTTCTCGTACGCAGACGCATTCATATAGTCTTCAACGGTATAACCTGCATCATCAACTAAAAATATTCGACGTCGAGGGTTGAGCACACATCACGGCTCAGTGAGTAGCCAAAACAATGCAACAATACATATGCATGCAAAAAGTCAATTTATATCTTTGGTCCGGTTTATAAGTTTGCAGTATGCAATAGAAAGGTTTAGGTAGCCAAAGGTCGCATTTATTGACTCCGCCTCTATACACGAGTGTGTGACGTTACCCGAAGATCACGTTTATTGTCAACTCACATGCACCCAACCATGAACATTATATAACAAAGGTTACGTTTATTGCTATATAGTGCCATACCAACATGTAAGCCCCTGTTGGCGAGGGCTGCAAATTGGGCTCGCAACTAACCAATCCTAATGCCAAACAGTGTATCCAAGGCCTCACCCCAGCATCCCTCAGAATGTCCATACAGATAGAGCTAAGGCCCCCCGGTAGAGTCAGAGACTACAAGGACTGAGACCAACTCCCCTGATACTCTACGACATAATAGTTCTGCTAAAGTAATGGCGATACGACGATGCTAATGCACAAGACTTGAGTTAGAGATAGAGCTAAAGTGCTGAGACCCACCAAAGGTTAACGTTTATTGACGTTCTCATCACACCTCCCCTGATACTCGCTCGCATCAAGCACATCGACCACACACATAGAAGCACATGCCTATTCCTATCATCATCATCATCATCATGTTATAAAAAATAAAGTAAATATGCATGAAGAAGTAATAGAAATATTGGATGGCATGCTGTATGCACATTACAAACATATTCGCATAGAATCAAACATAGCATAGGACTCAAGAATTAGAAAACAGTTTATTATTAACCAATTTAGTTTGGGATTAAGGTTCTTCACCTTAGCTTGCTATAAGATACTTTTCCAAGCTTTAAAATCACTTTTACAATGTTATTATATTGCTAGAAGACCTAACAAAGTCGATAGAATTCAATTAGAATTAATTCCGGATTTAAAACTACTCTGTTAACTGAGGGTCGGAGGTAGGGTCGATGCTAGGGTCGATGGGTCTATCGACCCTTCCCTCTTTCTGGACTTCCCGAATGCTGAGGGTCGATGGTCAGGAACACCTAGGGTCAGATGGTCATCAACCCTCGGTGCGACCCTTGGGGCACTTTGGTCCAATTCCCTCTTTTAATCCATTCCTCGTGTTTGGGATCCTATGGCTTGCTCCTACATTCCATTCTACATTCATTCCATGGTCTGAAACCATGTATAACCCACCTAGATAGCTTTTACGCATTCTTCTATGGTTTTCCATGGAAACCTAACCATAGGTTGATGGTTTGGGTTTCTCCGAGATCACACTCTCGACAATTACTAACCTAAGGTCTGTAGAAATTCATGGAATTAGTATCCATACCTGAGAAGATAACTTTTTCTCTGAAATTCTTCTCCTTTGTGCTAAGTTCTCTTCCTTCCCTTTCTTCTTCCTCTTTTCCTTCTCCTCTCTTTCTCTCAATTCGATTAGGGTTGTGAAAGGAGTGAAAGTGGCTTAGGAACGTCCTTTAAATAGAGTAAGAACATCCTAAATAAGTCCCTTTGAGATTAGAAAAGAATCCCAATCGAAAAATATAGAAATTTCCTAATTTCTATATTCGGCAGAAACCGAGGGTCGATGGGAGGGTCGATGATCCCGTCGGCCCTAGGGTCTTAAGCTATCCGACCCTCCCTCCAAAACCGTGGGTCTGACTTTCTGTTTTGAGAGGTCCGACCCTGCTTAGCTGGGTATCCAACCCTTCCCCTAATTTAAGTGTTTTTGGGTCGATTTGATACTTGGGATCTCGATCTCCTTCACGCCCTTGGTCCATTTGACTCGACCATGACGGGTAAACATGGTTCAAGGTGGTAAGACCAGATTAGATTGACACGGGTCTTACACCACGACTCAATAGGCTTCTCGTCAGAGAGGTGGCCGACCGTCAGTAATCGCGTTCGGCACCATCCCAGCATGGAAGGTGCCAAGTAAGATCAAAACCGAAGCGGCTTTGTTATCGGTCTACCGGGCATACCAGCTCATAGAGGCAATGACGAATGTCCGCGTTCGGCTCACGACCTTCGATGAGCGAGCCTGTACTGTGAACACATCAGAGATTTGTGTGTACGAACACACCCTGAAGTCAGGGCTCCGGTTTCCTCTTCACCCCTTAGTCGTAGAAATTCTTCAGACCTACCGCATCGCCCCCTCCCAGCTTGCTCCGAACGGGTGGCGATGCATTTTTGCCTTCATCCTGTTCGTCCGCCGACTGGGTGAGACTCCAACCTTGAAGTTGTTTTGGTCGATCTTCCAGTTGGCCAGTCTGACCGAGGCCCTTGGCCATGACCGGGTGGTATTTCTTTAGTTAGAGGGGCGGAAAGAAGCTTCCGGCTATCGCCCAAAAGCCTTCCTCCATCCATGGGTGGAAGGACAAGTTTTTCTTTGTGGGTCCCCCTGCAGACGGCTCGGCTTTTCCTCTGTCGAACGTTTGGCTGGTGGTCGACGCCACGGGGTTCAACAGAATTCCCTTCCTGACGACGGAGGAGAGAAGGACTCAGAAGAAGATGATGGCCGGGGAGACTGTGGGCCTCTCCGACCTTGCGGATCCCGCACAGTTGGCCGAACACGGTCTTCTTGGTGAGTTTAATAACATTAGGAATCACTATGTACTGCTACTATTTTAATGTCATCACTAACCATTTTTTTTCTTGCAGTGAACTTCAAAGACGACAAGATCGTTGCCCGGATCATGAGAAAGCGGAGGGCCGATGCCACGAAAGGAGTTCAACCGGCGGGAGGCAAGGCTGGCGCCCCCTCACGGAAGGAGCCGAAGGCCACGGCCGAGGCAAAGGGCAAGGGGCCCATGCCTGAAGAGCTGCCTAAGAAGAAAATAAAGTCGGCCGCGGAGCTCCCGGCCGACATATACAAGACAAGGCCGGCTCCCAGGCTCGGCCGCGGAGAGGAGGCAGTGGCGGGGAACGTGGTGAAGGAAGCCCAGCCCCTTCCTGTGGTCGCCGCGGAGGCAGCCAAGGTTGGTCAGGGCGCGGTGATGCCTGCAGCGAAGAGGGCTACCAAAAGCCCCAAGGTGGTTGATCTGACCGGGGCCACTGGGGCCTCCAAGGGGGAAGCCGAGCGTGCAGCCCACCAAAAGGGCGAGACACAGGAGGCTCCGAAGATAGCCTTTTCCCCCGAGCTCGACTGAAGTCGACGGACTCGGTCTTCAGGAGTACAAGGGTGGCTAGGATCATAGTCACCAAGGGACGCCTCCCGGAGGATAAAACCTTCACGTCCACCCTCACAAACGAGGATGTCCTCAACTTGGCATTCATAAAATACGCCCAGGTATTGTTCGGTATTTGTCCTTTTCTTTCTTTGTTGGATTCCCACATTTATAGTACTGACTGCGTTTCCCTTGGTGCAGGTTAGCAATCTCCTCGCCGAGGTCAACGAATGAGCATGCCGCGCATTCTTCGACCTAGATGAGAAGGAGGTCCTGGAGATCTCCCTGCGGGAAGCTTTGAAGGCCACCGAGGAGAACCTTGTTAACAAGTCCTCGGAGGCCAAGGGCCTCCGGATGTCCCTGGACAAGGTCGAGGCGGCTCTCGACGAGGAGCACAAGAAAGTGCATTCTTCAGAGAAGAAGCTTCGGGTCTCTGAGGACAAACGGCGAAAGCCCGAGGAGGATCTGCAGGCCGAGGTGCAGGCGAAGCTGGCACTAGAGGAGAGGCTTCGGAAGGCCGAGGAGGCTTTGAACAAAGTCGAGGAGGCCCACCGGCAGAGTTTGGCTCGGGCCGTCGATGAGTACAAATCTTCGGCCCAGTACGATGAGGACGTTGAGGAGGTCGCCTGTGGATACTTCGAGAGGGGGGTCATGTTTCTAAGGGAGCAACTGATGGATAAGGAGGGCCTCAAGGTGAACTAGTCGACGATTCCGATCGTCGCCCAAATTGAAGGGTTGGGGTCCTCAGCACCCATAAAAACTCCGCCCATCGCGGAGGAGGGCCTCGCGACGCCGGCCACAGCTATGGAGGCTGATCCGATGCCAGAGGACGACCTCCCCCCTTATGAAGTGCTGCAGACGCCTCTCGTGGAGCTCCCTGATCTTGCGCCGCCTTCCGAGGATCAGTCAAAGCCGACCGCTGAGGAGAAACGGTCTTGAAGTGGCCTTGTATATATTTATTTATTTATTTATTTTTTTAACTGTATATTTGTACCCCTGCCCTTCAAGGGCCTTGATCAATAAACTTCCCTTTTTTGTATATCTGTTGTCTGCTAATCTTTCCTGCTCGGCCTTCGGTAGGCCAATGATAAGTAATTGAAGTAGCTAGGGCCGGTAGCTTGTAGTAGAGTCCGAAAACAAACGATGCCGAATCCGGCTGCAGACATACCTTAGAAAAATGGCAAAGGCATTGTTGTCCTGACTGCCTCTTACCCCGAAAGTGTTGTCGGCTTGGCGTTGAGGCTGGCCGAGAGCACTTTAGGTATATCCGTGCAGTGATGTTTGGGAGACGAGTATGGTTTGCCCCAGCTGGGCTACTGATGTCCGATCGCGTAGTTAGGTAGATGTTGTTTCTTGCCAGATTCGGTGCGTAGACCGTTGCAGGCATACGAGTATGGTCTTCATGCTACCTTGGACTGCTGGTGGACCAAGGTAAGAAGATACGTGTGCGACCTTCATGCGACCGTGGTCTGCTTGTGGACCATTGTCGGAAGGTACGAGTATGGTCTTCATGCTACCTTGGTCTGCTGGTGGACCATGATAGGAAGATACAGGTGTGACCTTCATGCGACCGTGGTCTGCTTGTGGACCATGGTCGGAAGGTACGAGTATGGTCTTCATGCTACCTTGGTCTGCTGGTGGACCATGGTAGGAAGATACGGGTGCGACCTTCATGCGACCGTGGTCTGCTTGTGGACCATTGTCGGAAGGTATGAGTATGGTCAAAGTTTGACCTATGTCTGTGTCAACAGTTGGGCTAGAAGGAACGGCTAAGGAACAATTGCTGAGACGACTGAATTATATGTGCTGTTCTGTATTAAAATAAAAACAAGCGGATACTCTCATGGGGTCCGGTATACAATTAAAAATTGACAAAAAAGTTTCTGATTAATGATAATATTTCCGGAGGTTGGTGGCATGCCACGTCCTCGGAATTTCTTCACCGTCCATGGTGGTCAGCTTGTACGAGCTCGGTCGTCCTGTTCGGAGCACTCGGTACGGTCCTTCCCAGTTCTTGGCCATCTTCCCTTGATTTGTGGGATTAGAGACTGCCGTTTTTCTAAGGACCAGATCTCTGGCTTTAAATTGCTTTGGTCGGACTATCTTGTCGTAGTGACGGGCCTTCGCCTGCTGGTAACTTGTCATTCGGAATGCCGCCGATTCCCTTACGTCTTCTAGGTTGTCGAGGTTCGTCCTTAGATCTTCAGAGTTGGTGTGCTCGTTGAAGTTCAGCATCCGGAAAGTTGGATGGAAGACTTCAACGGGGACAACTGCCTCCGTGCCAAAGGCGAACATGAAGGGTGTCTCTCCCGTGGGTGTTCGGCTGGTTGTCCTGTACGACCAGACGATACTTGGTAGCATATCCACCCACTTTTCCTTTTGGTCTTCTACCATCTTTTTCAGGCCGCACAATATTGTTTTATTGGTGGCCTCGGTCTGGCCGCTTGTCTGCGGATGTCCGACTGACCCAAATCTATGGTCTATTCGGAATTCTTCGCAAAAGTTTGCGAAGGATGCGCTGGCGAACTGAGTGCCGTTATCCGTCACAAGGACTCTCAGCACGCCGAACCTGTATATGACCGAGAGTCTGAAGAACTGCTCCACTTTGGAGGTGTCGATCTTGGCTACGGCTTCGACTTCGATCCATTTGGTGAAGTAATCAATGACCACTATGACGTATTTCCGTTGATAAGTGGCTTGGGGGAAGGGCCCCATGATGTCCATACCCCATATGGCAAATGGGAGGGGACTTGTAATTGGTTGTAGTGGAGCGGCCGGAGCATGTTGCACAGGTGCATAGAACTGGCACTTGTCGCACCTGCGGACAAGTTCGATGCAGTCGTCGTGCATTCTCGGCTAATGGTAGCCCTGGCGTAGGATCTTTTGGAAAAGCAATCGTCCACCCTGGTGTCGGCCGCAGATACCTTCATGTACTTCTTTCATAATGCTCTCGGCCTCGTCTGATTGCAGGCACCTAAGCAACGGTAGGGTATAGGATCTCCTGTATAGTACATCATTGTGTATGGTGTATTGCCAGGACTTGGCTTGGATTTGGCGAGCATCTTTCCTATCAGTCGGGAGGGCTCCCGTCCGGAGGTATTGATATATGTCATCGTACCAGCTGGATGCGACTCCGACGGGGGCTACGACTTCAACAGAGGTGCTGGCGTGGTCCAAGAATTCCACGTACATGGCAGAGTCCATCGCATGGATAATCTTGATAGCTCATCCGCTACGGTGTTCTCTTCGCGACCGACGTACTGCAGCTCGATGCTTTGGAAAGTCGTAATGGCCGAGTTCACCTTCTCGAGGTACTTCTGCATCTCGGGCCGACTGGCTCCCAACTAGGAAGGTCCCTATCAGGTTACAGAGGCACTCCGGAGTGGCGCATATCATCTGGTCGACATGGATGGCAAAGCCCTGCCTCGGGCATGGAACGCAGAGCATCTCCGCAAGTTTTACCAGTAATTTTTCCAACAGTGTAACTTGGCCATTGCGGCCACTCATTCGATAATGAAAATCTCATTTGGCTTCTACTCCTGTCTCCAAACCGACGACCTTAAAGCTACAACAAATTGCAAAATTGAGACCCATGCGGCCAAGAGTTCAACTAGAACAGACTTGGCCGAGGAGGGTAGACTTGGCTCTGAGCCCAATTGAGACCCATGCGGCCAAGAGTTCATCAATTAGAACAGACTTGGCCGAGGAGGGCGGACTCGATTCCGAGCCTAATTGAGACCCATACGGTCCAAAAAGTTCACCAACTGGAGAACACATTGGGCTGAGGAGGGTAGATAACCCCGACCTTAAACTTGGGTCGACACATCGGCATACAACCACGTCAGCATACATTCCGTTCACTTTTCACGTCGGGCATAATAAAAAAGAAAAAATGACAGCACAAGCTCGAAGTTCACAACAAAAGAGTTCATAATAAAGGCCAGTCTATTATACTTCATAAACCAAGGCCCCCTTTACAATTGATACCAGGACGGCCCGATGGTACAAGGAAAAAAAAAAGGAGTTGCAAAATTTTATGTTACTGGGGTGCAGGTCGTTTGGTCTTGGGGAATCACCCCACTGCTGCCACCTTCGTCAGCGGTCCAGGGATGGGGACCCCTGGGAGTGCGAGGAGAACCTGTAGGTAAAGCCGTACCATCTTGTGGGGTTGCCGGAGTCTCATCATCAGCATTGGGGGAAGGGGGAGGATCCTCTCCTTTAAAAACCTTGTCCAACTGTCGAAGAATCTCGGCATCGTCGGCTGGTGGTATCTCGATCGATACGTCAACAGGCTGCAGGCACTCGGCTTCAGTATAGTCCACCCCGGGAGCCTTCTCATCCCCATATTCTTTCAAGGCCAACACTCCCTGGGTGAAGCTCTGAAGAGAATACCGCCCCACCAGCTCCTTGAAGTCCTCCGACTTCTGATACAGGCGAACCGCCCCTACGGCAATCGACAGAGTCCTCAAGAAGGCATCTTTGAACTTCGCCCCGCGCTCTCTGGCATATTCCACAGACGACTTCAGCTTGGCTATCCGATCTTCCCTAGCCTTCTCCGTCTCTTGGGCGTGGCGCCTCTCCTCGCGCATTTGTTCCACCTTGGCTTGGAGGCGAGTGACCTCGGCAGACACAAAAGTGACCTCCCACTCCTTGTACCGAAGCTGCAACCTGGTGTCTTCCCTCTCCTCCTCAGTCTGATGCAGCTTGCGATCGGTATCGGCCAGGTCTTTGGCCGTTTTCTCGGCACGTTGCTTCAAGGTCTCCATGTACACTCCGAGCTGTACCAAGACAACAATCACGAATCAGGTATGTAATCCAGTTAAAAAAAATGATGAAAAAATGAATGATGACACGAAATGCAACTTACCGACGCGGCCCAGGTGTCTGCACTAGAGATCAGAGAGGGTGTGGGTAGCTCCTCTACCAGTGCCCGATCCCGAGGCAGAATGGCCCCCTTCATCAGCTTTCGAGCGGCACGGATGTCGCCCATCGCCGTGTCATCCTCAGTTAGGGCCCAGTCAGGTCGGAAGGCCCGCTCATCACCCGTCTTATTCTGAGGTGATGGGCCCATGAGTGGAATGCGTCGCACATTGCTCACCACTCCCCCTACCCCATAATCATCCTCGGCCTAGCAGATGGCAAGGTAGATTGTTGCTGTGGACGTATTGGGGTCAGATGTCTAGCCCCACTTGTCCCCGCAGTCTCACCCAGTGCAAGCACAGCCTCGGCCATGGCCGCGGCGGTCCCCTTACCTGAAAAGTTAAGAACACGGTATTGAGGAATCAGAGGCATGGCGTAGACACGAGTGGCCTTGGCTAATGAGAAGTCAGGGGAAAGCTTATATGATCTCTTGGCTAGTTTTCGTGCCGCATCCCCCTCACCACTGCGCCGGTCCGATGATGCCTTCATGACATGTTCATCCTGGGACCTCTTCGCCGTGGCCTCCTTTTTGGCAGCTTCCTTCCTCCTCAACTCCATCAGGTACTCCTTGGACAGCATCACTGCAACATACAAAAATAGAATCAGCCGGAGTTAGTAGGTCGATGTCAGTAAACATATGTCAAAAATACTCACAAAATCGGTTTTCATATAAAAGATGAGGGTCCCTCAGGTCAGCCACTCGGATGGGGGTCCCTTCAGATTGACGAGCATGCCGCAGCAGCTCGGACTCTTCGGGTAGTAGGGGCACGTCCGTGTTGAGGGTCTCCGTGTCTAACGCCTTCCATACATTCTCCAAGACTACATTTTCCCCTCGGATGTGGAAGAACTTGTTCTTCCAAAGCTTGATTGAGGTCAGCTTATCTGCCAGAAGATCGCCAAAGTCAGGTTTCTCAGCAAAATAGTACCACCCCGTCTTACAGTAGTCGTTGAAGGTGAACATGGCTCGGAACATATTGAGGGTTAGCCTATGCCCCAGATTTCGGAAGTAGATGATGAAGGCGATCATATTTTTCCAGGAGTTCAGCATCAGCTGGGTCGGTGCCACCTGGTAGTACTTCAAAATCTCGGCCACCAGTCGCGGTACCGGCACGTGGAATCTGGACTTGAACATTTCGACATTGATGCACAGCTAAGAGCAACGACTCCAACAGGCCCGTTCCCCCGCAGCGGGCATTCTGATTTCCACATCGTCCGATATTTGGTATCATCCCCAAAGGCTATCAAATTCAGCCTTGGTCAGAAGACAGACCTCGTCCCTGGCATCAAACTCGGGGGGAGCGTCGGCCTCTTCTCGGGCCTGAATGATGACCACGGACCCTATCTCGTGTGTCAAGACCCCTGCCAGAAGCTCGTGCCGAGACATGTCAGATGTCGTCTCGGACCGACTACGTTCAGCAGATTCCTTCGTTCTCAGTTCGGTTTCGGGACCACCCTCGGATACCTGCTCAACAGTCCCACTGGCTGAAGACGTGCTCGTAGACGACCCACTGCCAGACGAAGTCACACTGCTGCTGCTGCTGGGAGATGACCCCACGGTTTCGATGTCTACTTCCACCTCGGCCTCCCTACCCTCGTCTTCCATGGTTAAGAAAAAAAAGTTAAGAAAAACTTACTGATTACAAGGTGACTAAAGTCCTGGGCCGATCTGATATCAACAAGTCGATGAAGCCGAGCCGATGTCAAATAGCCAACGTGAGCGGCAAAATCTCCACGGTAAAAACTTCGAGTGAGGGCCCTCCATACCCCGCCACCCCTTTATATGAACACTCTATCGACGACGTTCCACGTGGCACCTCACCATTGGCCTGCCGCAACAGTGCATTTATTATCGATGATGCTTTTCGGGTCCGTCGACCAGGTCCCGCCTTGCGGTATCCATGTTCCGGACCCGGATCCATGATCGGACCTGGATCCACATCTGACAGGTCACATCGGACTGGGCACATCGGTAAATTCCTTCACAAAACGAGCTAAGTATGCCGTGGCATTCACTTCAGTCAAGTCACATCAGGTCCATACTTAAAGGATGGAAGTCAACTCGGATCAGATGACAGCCCCTGATCGGCTCGATAAAATCTTAAAAAGAAAAAGCCAATGTGTTTAGCCGCGGTGCCCACATCGGTCAAATCAGCTCGGATCACGTGACAGCCCCATAATCGGCTCGGTAAATATTCCCAAAGAAAAGGCCGATGTGTATTGGCCGTGGTGCCCACATCGGTCAAATCAACTCGGATCACATGATAGCCCAGTGATCGGCTTGGTAAAATCTTCCTAAAGAAAAAGCCGATGTGTATTGGCGGCGGTGCCCATATCGGTCAAATCAGCTCGGATCACGTGATAGCCCCGTGATAAACTCGGAAAATCTTCCCAAAGAAAAAGCCAATGTGTAGTGGCCGCGGTGCCCACATCGGTCAAATCAACTCAGATCACGTGACAGCCCCGTGATCGATTCGAAAAATCTTCCCAAAGACAAGTCGATGTGTATTGGCCGCGGTGCCCACATCGGTCAAGTCACATCGGTCATCTCACAATGGTCATCTCACGTTGGATAAACCCCATCGATCCAACCACATCAGAAAGTTACATCGATGCATCCAACCTGTTAACCTCGGTCATCTTACATCGGTCATCTCACTTCGCTCATCTCACATCGGTCATCTCACATCGGTCTTCTCACGTTGGTCATCTCACATTGGTGATCTCACATTGGTCATCTCACATCGGTCATCTCACATCGGTCATCTCACATTGGTCATCTCACATCGGTCATCTCACATCGGTCATCTCACATCGGTCATCTCACATCGGTCATCTCACAACGACCTCACCATACTAAAATTGGCCAAGGTGATTGGGCCGCGGTGCCCACCTCGGTACTCACCACCAAATTTCCAGATCCGCATCAGTCTCCCACATAGCAAACATCGTAACAACACCTGCTCCATATTAACAGGAATGTATGCACAGCCAAACCTTACGGATTCAACAGAGCAACGAGGCAAGTTACTGGGGGGAGGTTCCATCATTCTTCTTTGCTCAGCCGAACCCTACAGATTCAGCAGGGCAACGAGGAAAGTGTTAGGGAATTATGCCACACTATCAATATAACCTCGACACGTAGGACTCGACCAACGAGTCACGTGGTGATCCCCAATTCGACACCAAAAAAGCATCTTCACCAACTCAAACGCAAGAGCAAAGGGCAAAAGTGGCATTTTGGAAATATACACTATTCACTATAAATAAGGCAAATCTTGAGATTTCAGGTAATACAACATTTATTACTCATTTACTCATCCTTGGGATTATCGCTCTGACACTTGGGACGAAGAATCTCTAACCTACCCCACTTACATTTAAAATACTGTTGTGGGCTCGGCACCGAGCCCATCGACTGTTCACAGAGCCCTAACTTTGGCATCGGAGTGGACAAGGGGCCACATGCCCACCTCCTCCCCTTGTCGTTGCTAGTCTTGCAGGTCTAGTCAGCTCGGTGGGCCTACGAGACGGATCAGGGCCGAAACACGTGGCATTATAGGTGATCAGGTTTGGACATGATATCATTGAATGCACCTAGCTAGTTTATGTGACCCCAACAAATTCGGTGGCACTAAGAATGGGCTGCAAGCTAACAACCATAAAGTCATTATGAATAGTCCATTGATGGTAAGGGATTTTAAAGTGGGCTAGTCGATTGTAAGGACGTTGTTTATATACGGGTGGTACTAGCTAAAAAGGTCAAGGATCTCAGTCATACAATGAATCCAATATGGGCTATTTTTGCCTATGCCAAGGGTATGGCATTGCCACCATTAACCAACTTTGAGTCCATCCAAATAGGTAGTCCAACACAAGCTGTAGGTAACCAGAGAGCTATATTATAGAGCCTACCATATACTACCAAGTGAACCCATAGTATGGTGCACTGTGAGTATGGCTGAAAAATAAGCAAGGTCTATTTTATGTGGGCTATGCCAATTTAATGAAGAATGATGGGAGTGCATAAAAGGCCCAATATTAGAGCATGGGGATAAGTAAATAGTAGTTATCCATGCAACGGGATGCATCCATATGCTAATGCTACATCAAGACCTCCGGGTCAAACCAAGTACGGTACCGATTGGTAGCAACACTATACCCCCAACACCTGTTAGCTATAACACAGTGCCTACCATACAGCAAGTCCCAGTAACGCATACCCCAATGCAGAAGCTTGGTGCACAACAACTAGTATATCAAGGCGGTTACCCTTATCAGCCACCGATGTATGGGATAGCTGCATCATGGCAGAATGATCCAACAAGGGTTGAGGAATATTTTCTAAAGATGAAGCCTCAAACGTTTTCAGCAATGGATCAAATCTATTGTGGCCATATAACTAGATAGGATTATATAGAATGCAGTGCATTATTGACTTACTCTTATGATTATAAAGGATGCACATACCTGATTTTAAATTATCGTGTCTTGACAGGATACCTTCTCAATTCAACCTGTCAATTAGACTTATAGATATTGTTTCTTTAGTATTAGTCCTGATTATACCAATTTGAGTCACTCCACAAGGTATGGCATAACAAGGCAAAAAATAGATAACAACAGGCTAATCAATTGCCAAGTGCAGTGCATGATGGACCAATAGTAGCCATGCATCCACAAAGGAGTTTCAACTACTCAGAGGGAGTGTTCGGTGTCAAGCCAAAGGAAAAAAGGGCCCAAGGGAATGGGTAGATTCCTAGTTCCGATGGGTACTGGTGCCCTACTAAATGGCTGGGTTCATTAGGTTTTGGCCAAGGACCTTTAAACAGACTGTGAGAGTAGGCCATACAAAAAGTCCCACCGGTTAGTGAAGAAGAGTGCATGGACTCTTCATTTCAGTAAGAACCATGAGAAACCCCAATGAAATGTGAATGAGTGTATTGCAATGAATGAAAGTGAAAGAGAAAGGAAAAGAGAGTACCTGAGCAGTAGAATGAGGATGAAATTCCAAAATATTACTGGAGAAATGAGTAAGGGGAACATTGGGAGGGATTGTCAGAGCCTTGTCTCTGATGTTCTTCCGTTGACAGTTAGTGTAGGGCCAAAATGAGGGCCCTCGAGCCCTTTTATAGAAAGTAATTTCTATGATACCGAGAGATCGATAACTTAACCGTCGCTGCCAGTTGCATCCTTCCGATTAGACTAAGAGTCAGAACACTTTTGGTTTTTGCCGCCCAAAATAACCGGAGCTATGGACATGATCGGCAGACCGTTATCCAATCTCTATCCTCCGATATAAGTAGGGATAATAATAGGATGGTTAACCGGATGGCCGATCATCCACTACTATCACTGAAAAACATTATGGAAGTGTTAAAACTATGATAGTCTAAGAACCAGATGAATAGTTTCAAGCGGATGCAAGAGCTACCAGCAAATCCTTCAGTTGACAGAATAAAGGCCTGTTTGGATTGAGAATTTACCCAATCACTTTACCCTCTAACCTAGGGCTTTATTCATATAAATTGGGGGTACCTCAATTGAAAATTTTGCATACTAACCTTTGAAACCCTACCCCATGAGTACCATGAGGTCAAGGAATTGCCATATTACTTGAATTAATGTATATTTCCTGTGGAATTCTTAAATTCATCCTTAGCCAAGTTCTAGAAGTTTACGTGACACGTGGCACTATTTTCCTTTTATTATTGGGATAAACTGACTTAAATTTTTGGTATTTGATTTGTGCCTTTCAGATTTGCTCAAGGCTAAGCAATATGTCACCGTCCAAGCATCCAAATGGGAGGCCTACTCTAAAGGCACCTGCATTGGAGGACGATCTAAAAGAACATCAACGTGTCATAGTGAACACATTGGCCACCTATCGTTAGAACTTCAAAACTTCATATCTTTGCCGTTCTACATTGGATTCAGATGATTCCAAGGCCATTATTCTTCATTTGTGATGTTCTACAAAGTGGATGTAAAAAATCTCTGGTAGAAGTCTCTGAAGGGTCCCATGCAAAATTACACATGAAAATGGTCATTTAATCTTTGAAAATTTATATTTTGGTCACCCCATATCCAAATCAGGTGATTTCAGTTTCATTATGTTCAATTTTTAGTACTCTACAAAGTAGATGTAAAGGATTTTTGATAGAGGTCTCCGAAGGATCCCATGCAGAATGGTCAGCCAAATTATCAATAATTGGCTTGCTTAAACTTTAAAAATTCATAAGTCGGCCGTTTTATTTCCAAATGAAGTGATTCAAGTTCCAATATTCTTCATTTTTAGTGTTCTACAAAGTGAATGTAGAAACTTTGGAATAGATGCTATCAAAAAATTCTATGTGGAATGGTGACAGAAATAGACTATGAAATGTCAACCTTGGTCCAAACCAGCTTAATCCAGCTTAGTCTAACTTAGCCCGGCCCAGCTTAGATCAATCTAAACCAAGTTATGTTAGCCCATATGCATGCATTTATTTTATATGTGTATAATGTATAATATATTATTGTATATAATATATATATATATATATATAAGAAAGAGAGTGGAAAGAGAGGCCATGGGAAAAAGAGAGAGAAGAAAAAAGGAAAGAGAGAGAAATAAAAAAAGAAAAGAAAAGAAAAAGAAAAAAAATATTTTCTAGAAAGAAAATGTGAAAGAGAGAGGGAGAAGGAAAAAAGGAAGGAAAGAGGAAGAAAAGAAAAAGGAAAAAAAGAAAAAGGAAAAAAAATGTTTTCTAGAAAGAAAACGTGAAGAGAGAGAGAGAAGAAGAAAGAAAAAAAAGGAAAGAAGAAGAAAAGGAAGATAAAAAAAAGAAGAAAGAAGAAAAAAAAAAGGAAAGAAGGAATTTTCTAGAAGAAGGAAAGAGAGAAAGGAAAGAGAGAAGAGATTTTCTAGAAGAAGAAAGAGAAAAAGGAAAGAAAGGAAGAGGAAAAAAACCTGGAGAGGAAGGAGAAAATGGAAGGAAGAGAAGAAAGGAAAGAGGAAAAAAGGAAAAAAGAATTTTTTAAAAGGAAAAGAAGAAAAGGCAGGAAGAAAAAAGAAGAAAAGGAAGGAAGAGAGAAGAGGAGAGAGTGAGTGACGTTTCGTACTCTAGAAAATATGGGGAAGAGAGAGGGGGAAGAAAAAAGGAAGGAAGAGAAGAAAGGAAAGAAGAAAAAAGGAAAAAAGAATTTTTCAGAATAAAAAGAAGAAAAGGCAGGAAGAGAAAAGAAGAAAAGGAAGGAAGAGAGAAGAGGAGAGAGAGAGGGAGAGATGTTTTCTACTCTAGAAAATGTGGGAAAAGAGTGGGAGAAGAAAAAGGAAGGAAGAGAAGAAAGGAAAGAAAAAAAAAGTAAAAAAGGATTTTCTAGAAGAAAAAGAAAAAAAAGGAAAGAAGGATATTCTAGAAGAGGAGAGGAAAAGCAGAAATAGACCAAGAGAAAGAGAGATTAACCCCTTTTTTTTCTAGATCAGAAGGAGAGAGAGAACATGGGTAAGAGAGAAAAATGTGAGAGAGGGAGAAAGAAAGAGAGAAGAAGAAGAGAAAAGAAAAAAAAGAGAAGAAGAAAAGAGAGAAAGAGAAGAAAGAGAGAGGAGCAGAGGAGAGGAGAAGGAGGGTTTACCTTCAAAGAGCTTGATACGATCTCCAATCATCCTACATCGATGGTTTTGCTCCATTCGAGTACAAGGTTAGTACCCTAAGCAAATTTAGAGGTCTTTAGAATGCTCGAATGTCAATTGTGCTTGAAAAAGATTAATTTCTATGAAATCTCGATTAAAAATGCTCTATTACATGCATATTAATGTTATGATGCCTATGTCTAGCATTTTTCATGAATGATAATTTGTCTAAGCTATTCAATGATGAAGTTTTAAATGCTAGATGATGATGTTTGATGTTTTTGACAAGTTTCATAAAGTGGTTTTCTAACCTGAAATTTCTAAATTTAGGATTCAAACTTAGGACGTGCATCATATGTAGTTTTTCTTTGATTTTGAAGCCCAAATATTTATGGGAGTCTTTCTTATATGTTAGGAGACTACCCTATAAATTTCGTTCCATTTGGAAATGGTAAAGTATATCAAAAAATTCGTCTTTGACATTACTATTTTACTCAGATGTAATGCGATCCTCTATCAGAAAGTCTCTAGACAAGGGTCTTATGGCCTTAATCAGGAAATAAACATCATATGAACTTTCTAGATATTAAATTATTCTCAAAAATGGCACTGGCTTTGTATTTTTTGATTTTTTATTGAATTGATATTGATTTTTAAGTGCATAGTGCTCTAATTTTTAATCTGTCAGGATGTACTGATTTGCATGATTGAAAAGAATCATTTTTTACAAAGAAAAAATGATTTTTTCACTTGTTTTTCTTGATAAAATATAGATCTGACAGTTATCTATATGGAAATATATCTGGATTTAATTTTCATTAAGTATTGGATTTTATTCATAATTTATGGTGCAACTGGTAAAAAATCTGGAACAGACTCGATCAGTGCTCATGTCCGGTCTTAGGGCATATCTTTGACCTATTTTTTCTCTCTGTTGGGATTTGACTCCTTCATATGAAATATAACATGTTGAGTCATCTTTCTGTGAAAATAAATTAAGCTTGAGTTGAGTTACAGAAGACCTACTTATGGCCATTTTTGTGTAATGTGATAAAATCTGAATGCAGTCCATAGTTTTGTCCATTATCTGAAACCTTGTGTCACAATTTTAACAATTTTGAGTCATTAATCTTTCCAAATGTCTTCATAAAAATTAAAATTTTCAAAGAACATTAAACATATGTTTTTTTTGATGATTTTGCATTTTTTGAAAAAAGTTTTATAGATAGAGTCTAGCATAGGAAAGGTATAGGAGACCGATTTTGATCGGGCGATTTGGGTGCCTAACCCCTTCTCGTAACCGTAACCATAACCTGACAATTTTCCAATCTCTGATGTACCAAAAATCCAATCTATGGGTCATGAGTCAATCGAAGTCTTACCTTAAGGTGAGATTTCATATTTCTAAGGTCCTAGACCTTAATCTAGGTGGCGACTTCCAAAAGACTTCCATCTTTGTCCTCACAGTGGCGATTTCACTGGGGATATAAATGTCAGACTCCTAAAGGAAAACTTTCCTTGTGTGAATTGGATGCTAGCTTTTAGGATACTATATTTATGCTTGTATAATATTGCTTTGGGGGGAATGGGTTCAGTCACACATTCGTGCGAGTAGTCGAACCGGGTCCCATGCAGATGGGGCAGCCCGCTAGGCGAAACACACAACCTTGGCCTGTACTTTGTGAGACCACGATCGGCGAGCAGCCTCTAACGAGCATTTCTTGGGTCCGCTTGGGAATGCATTATGCTACCCCAAGTCGCTTGATTCTTGCAACATAGTATATAAAGGGATTGGGGGCCCATTATTCATCGTGCATTCGGTGATAGGTTACCCCGTCATTGTCAAGGTGGCCTTTTCTGTCCTAACCCAGATTGTAGCCCAATGTTTTTTATTTTTGGTTCATCCCTGAACCGACCCAGTAAAATCTGCTTAACCATGACATCCATGTTCGAGACGTCAAATTTCTGTCCATTTTTTGTCCTCGATTGGTCAACATATTAGAATCTACACGATGAGCATCTTGAACTCTCACCCATTGGGAGCATGAGGTATGTATACACCTGTTCCACGTCATAGTGGACGGTCACTATACACCCTCCATTAAGAAAGCTCGATTTGTCGAACCTTTCATTGTTAACACATCGATTTCAAAAAACGAGCAGAAAATCCCTGTCAAGACATAGATACCATGGTCAAGAAGAAATTTACTAGTTTGTTCCTCCATGAACCACTCTTGCTAACCATCCCTAATAACAACAATGGATTAATATATCTCTTTCAATTTCATTGAATTCGATAACCCAAGCGGCCAAACCTTGGTACCACTGATTATCCATTTTTAGAATCATGAGGTCCCAAGACCGAACACATGGCTTAACCAAATTCAACTAAATTGACTCGGATAATGTTTACCCAATCGCCTTTATGAGGGAGCTAACTTTTTTTGGTTAAGTCATCTTTGATTGTGCATGTGACTTCTTCTACTCCTCTAGATGTCAAGAATCTTGATATTTCTCCATTGGGTTTCAATGCCTTTGAAAAAGAGAATCAAACTGCAACCATATCGACCCTTTTAGGGTGAGAGGCCCCTACAACTAGAGAATTGTCTTGATCTCCCATCTTGAGATCCATCCATGTTATCTTTCTAAATGAATCAATGAAAGTCATGAATCTAGATCTTGATTGAACATCAAATTTTTTAAGAAAAGAGGCAACCAGATTTGGGAACACAATCAGTAACTCAGTCAATCTAGTCCAATATAGCATTCAGTTTAGGCAACGACAAGCACCGATACCTAAAAACGTTTATAATATTCCTGTACAGTTAGTCCCTGGGCTTACTCAAATATCATATTCAGTTCATCTCATGATCAAGGAAAGTTTTAGCCCCTAGGTAAATCCAATCATTGTTCTCAACTCACCTCTGAATAAAGAGAGATTCAGCCCCTAGACAAATCAAATCACCATTTTCCATTCACCTCTGAATTAAGGAGAATTTCAGCCCCTAGGCAAATCCAATCACTGTTCTCAATTTTTCTCATAATTAAGGAAAGATTCAGCCCCTAGGAAAATCCAATCATAGTTCTCAATTCATTTCTGAATTAAGGAAAGATTCAGCCCCTAGGAAAATCAAATTATAGTTCTCGATTCATCTCAAAATTAAGGAGAGATTCAGCCCCTAGGTAAATCCAATCATAGTTCTCGATTCATCTCTGAATTAAGGAGAGATTTAGTCCTTAGGAAAATCAAATCACCATTCTCCATTCACCTCTGAGTTAAGGAAAGTTTCAATCCCTAGGTAAATCCAATCACCTTCTCGATTCACCTCTGACTTAAGGAGAGATTTAACCCTTAGGCAAATCCAATTATTGTTCCCTATTCACCTTTGAATTAAGGAAAGATTCAGTCCCTAGGCAAATCCAATCATTGTTCTCTATTCACCTTTGAATTAAGGAAAGTTTCAGCCCCTAGGCATGTCCAATCACCTTTCCTGATTAACCTTTAAATTAAAGAAATATTCAGCCCCTAGGCAGGTCCAATCATCGTTTTGGTTCATCCAGAATTAAGGAAAGATTCAGCCCCTAGTCAGATTCAATCACATCCAGTTCATCTCAGAATTAAAGAAATATTCAGCCCCAGATTCAACCACCATTTCTGGTTCATCTCAAAACTGAAGAAAGGTTTAACCCTTAGGTAGGTTCAATCATCACCTCCCAGATCATGTTAGAGTGGAGGAGAAATTTGGCCCCAAGGCTTTTTTCACCCTTCACCTCCTGTTTAGGTTCCTGTTCATGTTGGAACTAGGAAAAGTTCCATTCATCTGAATCCAATTAGCTACTAGGCTTATCCAACTATCAACTTTGGTTAGGGTTCTGATTCATGTCGAAACTAGGAAAAGTTCCATTCATCTGAATTCAATTAGCCACTAGGCTTATCCAACCATCAACTATGGTTAGGGTTCTGATTCATGTTGGAACTAAGAAGAGTTCCATTGGCCAACCATCAACTTTGATTAGGGTTCTGATTCATGTTGGAACTAAGAAGAGTTCCATTATCCAACCATCAACTTTGGTTAGGGTTCTGATTCATGTTGGAACTAGGAAAAGTTCAATTCATCTGAATTCAATTAGCCACTAGGCTTATCCAACCATCAACTTTGGTTCAAGTTCCGATTCTTGCTGGAACTAAGAAAGGTTCCATTCATATGAACTCAATGTGAGCATGAGTTAGCCTCTAGGCCTGTTCAACCATTACCTCTGGTCCATGTTCCATTTCATGAAGAAATCAAAGAGAATTTTAGTCATTTCAACTCAATCAATCCATCATCTCTAGCAATTAGAGTCCAATCCATGATTGTCATCCTTGGCCTCTATCAATCGGAGCCCAACTCAAGTAATCCTTGCCTCTAGCAATTAGAGCCTAGTCCATGACTCTCAATCTTGATCTCTATCAATCAGAGACCAATTCAAAGTCAACCCTGTCTCTATTAACCGGAGACCAGTTCAAAGTTAACCTTGTCTCTATCAATTGGAGACCAATTCAAAATCCACCTCTAGCTCTATCAATTAGAGCCCGATACATGTCCATCATAGCCCAGTGCTACAAGTTAGGATCGCTCATCAGGAATGGCGAATGAGAATAATTCCTCATTGCTTGTCAGTAAAGATCAATTCCAGACTCTGGAGTCATCAGGAGACCATGAAACTTCAGCTATGATAGTTGTAAGACCCGTATCGAACTAATCGGTCTTACCACCTTGTACCAGGTCTACCTATCATGGTTGAGCCAAGTGGACCAAGTGCGTAAAGAAATCACAAGACCAGGTATGAAGTCTAACCCAAAAATAGTAAATGTGAGGGTAGGGTCGCATGCCTAAACATGTAGGGTCGACCCCACCTCAACAGAAGTCCAACCCATGATTTTCTAGTCGTAGGGTCGCATGACTAGAAAAACGTAGGGTCGACGGATCCTACGACCCTATGTCCGACCCTACGATGACAGACGGAAACTAAAAATTAGGAAACTTTCCTAATTCAAAGGGGATCTTTCCTAAACTCATTGGGACTTATTACAGAGGGTTTTCCTCTATAAATAGGACATCCCTTAGCCTTTTTCACTTCTTTAGAACCCTAATTGAGAGTGAGAGAAAGAGAAAGAGAAGGAAGAGAAGAATAGAAGGAACTTGAAGAAAAGACGAAGGAAGAGGAGGAAGTTCAGAAAAACCTCTGAATAAAGGTATGAACCTAATTCCTTACCTGAATAAGAGATCCTAGAATAGTTATGAAGAACATAGGAATAAGAGAAACCCAAATCATCCATCCATGGACAAGTTTCAAGAGATTCCATGGAAGAAATCATTGTGGACCATGAATAGTATATAACTTGTAGTTTTGAGCCATAGAACAATCATAGAATGGACCATGCAAGTAAGCCAAAGGATCCAAATGTGAAGGAATAAACTTTAGAATGAAAGGTTGACTCAGAATACGTGTGGTCGCATGTAAAGTCGAATGATATCCGACCCTATGAGACCACAGGATCGACCACATGCCCTCGGGAAGTCCCAAGGAGGGTGTGGTCACACGTAGGGTCGAATGGTATCCGACCCCACGTCCGACCCTACACCCTAGGGTCGCAGAAACTGCTACCCTAGGTGCTACCCTACCTGCGACCCTACGATTTCAGTTAGTCTAAATCTATTAAAATTAATTTTAATTAAAATCTATCGACTTGTTAGGTCTTTCTAGTGTTTTAAAAGTGATTCATAAAGCTTGAACAAGGATCTATGCTCAATCAAAGGTGAGGGAACAAGACTAAACTAATTGGCTAATAATAAACTATTTTCGTTTATTGAGTCCAATACTATGAATGATTCTTTGCTTGTATGATTGTAATGTGCATATCACATGTCATCCACTATTCTTGTTATTATTGTTCATGCATATTTAATTTCATTTATTATAACATGATGATGATGATGCTAGGAATAGGCATGTGAATGTATGCGTGTGGTTAGTGTACTTGATGTGAGTGGAGCATCAGGGGGAGGACATGACATTATGGTTCAGCCTGGTCACCAGACTCTAGCTCTATCTCTACTCAAGTCTTGTCCACTAACATCGTCGTATCACCATTACTTTAGCAAAACTATTACGTCGTAGGGCATCAGGGGAGGTGGTCTCGGACTGTGTAGTCTCTGCCTCTGCCGGGGGGCCTAACTCTATCTCTGTGGACGTATTAAAGGATGCTGGGGTGAGGCCTTGGAGACACTTTTTGACATTATAATTGGTTAGTTACGAGCCCAGTTTGCAAGCCCTCACCAACAGGGGCTTACGTATTGGTATGGGTAGAGCATCAGGGGAAGTGTGATGCGGTGCGGTCCTAAGCACTTTAGCTCTATCTCTATTCCATGGTGGGTGCATGTGGGGGTGGCAATGGTGTTTGATCCATTGGGCGGTTCCACACATTCGTGTATAGAGGTGCGGAGGCCACCTATCCTTTCTATAGCACATTGCAAACTTATGAACCAGACCAAAGATATGAATTGAATGCATGCATATGTTTGTTGCATTGTTTTGTTTGCTCACTGAGCCATGATGTGTTCTCACCCATTCGACGTCGAATATTTTTAGTTGATGATGCAGGTACCATCGTAGAAGATTATATAAATGCTCCGATGTATAGACATGCGGCAGCGATGGACGCTGAAGTCATGATGGAGTCGCATGATTTGTCATGCGAGTGCAACTCTTTTGTTATCGATTAGATTTTTTTTTAAATTATTCAGACGATGTAATTGATAAAATTATTTTATTTTATGTCTTAGTATTTTTGAAGATAATTGAATATTTTATTTATGTTATCATCTTTAGACTCTCAGTTCATTTAATATATAAGACTTCCACTATTGTGTATTACTCTGATTATGGTTGTGGATGTGTATGGTTTAAGCAGACGGACACAGCCTATTCGAGATCCTGGTTGAACCAATGATTTATTAGCGGTTCATCACACCATTCTGAATAGTGCAGAATTGGGGTGTGACAACTTGGTATCAGAGCTCTCAGGCCCTGTCTATTAAACCAGAATACTTCCACAAAAGTTCGTGAACTGGGTTAGGATAAAATCTAAAAGCTATAATAATAACACACCATAAGCACCTGTGTTGTTTGAGACAAAATTAATAAAGAGAATAATGCATATGTATAAAAGGAGAAATAAGTTTCATATACACTCGAGTAAAAAGCAATGTATATATATATATATATATATACATAATCTGGACAGTTACTCTGTAGTATAAGGAAAAATGAAAGAAAAGATACATCATGGAGCTGGAGGTGCTGGAGGAGGAGGTGTCTCGCGATCTCTGTCGTAGTCCTCAGCATACACTCTAGTCAACCAGGCTACCTGAGTCTGGGTCGTCTGGAGACTAGCTGTCAACTCGGCCATCCGCTGATCGAACGTACACTGAGCATCTAGGAGCTCGCCTACTCTCCCATCAGTCATGCGCTAAGCATTTAGAAGCTCTCCTACTCTCATATCAGTCACGCGCTGAGCCTCTCTAATTTCACGTAGTAGCCCCATCATATCGTCAGAGGGTGGGCATGATGGACCAGCCATGTGTGAAGGAGCCCGAGATGGACCAGCTCCAGTAGAATGTAGAGGTGATGGAGGAGGTATGGCGTCTACATCCATGTACATAATATCCTCATCCTCAGCATCACCCCCATGGACCCCTGCTATTGCTGCTATTGCTGCCGTCGCGGTGTCTGCTACTTCCACTCGAGTATGAGGACGCACCAGAGCGTTCCTCTCATCATCACTGACCTGAGCATCCTGCATACCCATCTTACAGATGGTCTCCCAGTTAAGATCCGATGAGAAGGTCTTCTCCTGAATCCTCTCATCTACTAAATCAATGTGTAGGCGGGTGAGCAGTGTAGTGATCAGACGTCCGTAGGGTAGGTTGCCCAACTGACCAGGCAGCGTAGCGTGGATCATCGTCCGGATAATAATATAAGGAATGTAGACAGGCTGCCTAGTGCAAATACAGTAGAGAACATACTGAGTCAACTGGGAGATCCTCTCATAATGTCCACTCTGGGGTATCAAGTTGTGCTGGATAATTTTGAAGTACACCCGAGGCTCTGGACGTAGGTTGATCGCTTTTATCTCCCAGCGATCATCTCTGATGAGCTGACTATCAATCTTAGCACGAATCTCCAAGGATAGGAACTGGGGCTCCTTGGGAGCATAGTACACCAAAGGGCCATCATTTGATATGCCCAAAAGATCAACCAACTGCTGGCAGTTAAATGAAACCTCCACCCCTTTGATGTAGCTAGTGATCCTGAGCTCCTTACCCCTCTCTGTGTCATTGCGATCCCCTACTACCTAGAGATTGCAATAGAACTATCTCACCAAATCAGGATGAGTACAAGCCTCATAGGTGATCATAGGAAGCCAGCCCATGCCACCAAAAGCACCCTCCACGTTGAACAAGGCTAGACTAGCCAAGTTCACATAGTGACCCCCCTCTACTTTCTTACGCTCATAGCTAGCATATTGAGCTTCGGCCTCGTTGGAGCAGAAATGAACTGGGTCATGAGCCCTAGGAACCTTGGTATGAGCCATACTATCCGTCAAGACGCAGAAAAACAAATAAGATATTAGTAATGGTGAAAAACTCAAAATTTCGACATTATAATGGCATGATTTGGTCAAAAGCCTTACTTTTCACCCAAACAACTAGGCAGGAGGACTTACATTGGTTCCAAACCATCCTGCAAAGCTCATACAGTTGGAAATTTAATCTAGAAAGATTGAATTTGAAGAAATTTCAATAAATTCAAAAAATCTCAAAAATTAGGTCAAAAATGGAAAAATTCAAGTTTCTCGATAACCAACCGATGAAACTCAAATATTTTTGAGGGCTTTCATCCATTGGGTGACCAATAGCAAAAGCCCCCAATAAAAATTAAATTTTTACGGTTAGAAAAAGTTTAATTTAAAGAAAACGATGTAAATGAATGAAAACCTAGTTTAGAAAGCTTAAAAATGGGAAACTGTAGAGAGCATACCTGAAGAGACGGAGTGGGAGTCGTGAACGGAAGAAACAATCACCAAACCCTAGGGGTCGATACTGTAGCAACTCAGGGGAAGCGAGTTGAGTTGGAAGAAAGGAGAAAGAATGGGAAATGAATCCAAAATCGGGTTAAAAACCTAATTTTGGATCGTAGGGTCGCAGAATTCGACCAAAATGTGCGACCCTACGTCAGACCCTACCATCGACCATAGGCTCTCGATGATCTGACAGAGAACCATGAGTCGGACCTAGGGTCAGACATATACCGACCCTATGATCGACCCGAGGCTCTCGGTAAGATGACAGGGTTTATTAGGGTCACAAACCCTAGGGTCACATAAGGACCAACCCTAACATCGACCCTACGATGAAAAATATAGTATTTTATCAAAATGATCTGAAAAATTGGAAATTTATATTGATTATCTGAATTTTGACTTGGGAACAACTTATATTGATTGACTGACATGTTCCATGACTATTTTTCAGACACTTGTAAGCATCCCATTTTTGCCACCCTCGGCATAAGTGAACCAATATGGCAGGTTTCTGACCTTTAACCCAAAGATTTGTAATTCTCCACTGATCCCCACAGTAGGGTCATGGGCTATTATCTGCATAGATGCATAGATCATGGAATTATCTTGAACGAGACCGAATTGCTCAATTCCGGTATCAAATGAGGAAGATATGATCATTTTAGTCAGATGATACATATAAGGGAGGTTTCTGAAATTATTATAAATAATAATCACAGGGGCCTTTATGCAAATTATCCTAAGTCGGATTGTTTGAATTTCAAATCACCATATCTTGATCATCTGATATCGGATTCAGATGATTCCAAGACCATTATTCTTCATTCATGATGTTCTACAAAGTGGACGTAAAAAATCCCGGGTAGAAGTCACCAGTGGGTCCCATGCAAGCTTGCATGTAAAATTATCGTTAGAACTTCAAAGCTTCATATCTTTTCCGTTCTACATCGGATTCAGGTGATTCCAGTCTCATTATTCTTCATTCATGATGTTCTACAAAGTGGACGTAAAAAATCCTGGGTAGAAGTCACCAGTGGGTCCCATGCAAACTTGCATGCAAAATGATCGTTAGAACTTCAAAGCTTCATATCTTTTCCGTTCTACATCGGATTCAGGTGATTCCAGTTTCATTATTCTTCATTCATGATGTTCTACAAAGTGGATGTAAAAAATCCCGGGTAGAAGTCACCAGTGGGTCCCATGCAAACTTGCATGCAAATGATCGTTAGAACTTCAAAGCTTCATATCTTTTCCGTTCTACATCGAATTCAAGTGATTCCAGTCTCATTATGTTCCATTTTTAGTGCTCTACAAAGTGGACGTAAAATATTTCCGGTAAAAGCCTCCGAAGGATCTCATGCAGAATGGTCAGCCAAATTATCGATAATTGGTCCGTTTAAACTTCAAAAATTCATAAGCTGACCATTTTACTTCCAAATGAGGTGATTCAAGTTCCTATATTCCTCATTTTTTATGTTCTACAAAATGAACGCAAAAATTTTTTTTGGAATAGAGGCTATCGGAAGATTCCGTGCGAAATGACAGTGGGAATGGTCCATGAAATGACAGAGAGAAAACTCGTTAATTCCAATCAATCCAATCAACTCGGCCAACCCAAGCCGGCCATTGGCCCAACCCGGGCCAATCCTTGTCGATCCGCACCAATTCATGGTGGCACATATGCATATATTTCTTTTATATATTATTATGTAATGTATAATATATTATAATATATCATATAATATATACATATTTCTTATATGTATATTATATTATATATATTAATATATTAATATATTATATAATTATATATATATGTTTTATATATGGAAAATAGGAAAGGATCGAGAAGATTAGAGGAAAAAGGAAAAGAATCGAGGAGAGAGGAGAAGATCGAGAAGATTTGAAGAAGAATAAATTGAGATGAAGAAGATTGGAGAGAGAAAGAGAGAGTCGAGAAGATAAGGAGAAGATTAGAGAGGGCGGTGAAAGGGAAGGAATAAAAAAGGAAAAAAAAAAAAAACCGAGAAGAAGAGAAATCCCGAAGAGAAAGGTGGGATCCGAAAGAAGAATGTTGGGGGAAACCGAGAAAGAAAGAAAAAAAAAAAGAAGAAAAGGAGAAGAGAAGAAGAGGGAGAGAAGGACAAGTGGGGGAGAGAAAAAAAAGATAAGTAGGAGCTGGAGAAAGAGAAACGGGGGAGGAGAAAGGGGATCCGAAAAGAAGAATGTTGGGGGGAAACCGAGAAAGAAAGGAAAAAAAAAAAGGAGAAGAGAAGAAGAGGGAGAGAAGGACAAGTGGGGGAGAGAAAAAGATAAGTAGGAGCCGGAGGAGGAGAAATCCGGAAGAGAGAGGTGGGATCCGAAAAGAAGAAAGTCGGGGAAACCGAGAAAGAAAAAAAAAGAGAGAAAAAATAGAAAAGAAGGGGGAAGACCGAGAAGAAGGAGGAGAGTAGATGAGAAAAGAAGAAGAAGAAGTAGGGATTGCGGAATACCTACTCTACCGACGATTGACCTTGCTCGCGACCTTTGCCGTACGCGTGATCGGGTAAGCCCGCACCCCTTGTTTAGGTTTGTTATTTCATCAGGCCATTTGTTTTCACCTGTTATCACATCCATCACCACCTGTCCTTACCTCTGGCCGACACCAACCAATACATCTCAATCGACCAACTTGGCTGCAAGACCGCTCAGCTTCCATTGATTTCCAGCATCCATGTGATCACCCTTATCACGATCTTCAAAATAAATATCACCCCTCATCGAAACGCTACCATCAAACCCTCCATAAACCAGCAGCCTAACCTAACTACCTTAATCTCTCACCCACTCCCGCAAGCCATCCTCCGCACCCGCAAAAAATCCATCATCCTTGAAGCCTTCCCACATCATCATGACCGGACTTACAACCTTGTTGTAAACCCAATCCGGTAAGCCACCGGACCTCTCACCAGATCAACATCAACCCCACTTGATCAGTAGCCCTCATCCAACCATCTAATCGGCATTCCATATCTTACCCTTAATCTTTCCATCAAAATATGGGCCATTGATCGAACCTAGGATCATGATATGCTTGAATGAAATCTGAATTCTTTATCATGTTGCTATGATGCCCATTCAAAAATCTGATCCATTGAATGTGAAATTTGTTTTGATCATATGATGAAAATTGGTCCATTGATAATGAATTAATGTTTGAATGAATGAATTTGGCTAATTGATGTGAATTTAATCAGAATCGTTAATCTTTAAAATCTAATCATGTGAATGGATGATTAATTAATCTGAATCATTGATTTTAATTTGATGATGATTTTAATGATGGATTAATTTGAGCCACTAAAGTCCGATTAACGATGTTATATGATCTGAACTCTAATTTAAGATCTTGAAGTAATTTCAATCGTTGATCAAATGTGATTTTGGTCGCATTGTTGATGATCGATGCATTGAATCTAGACCGTAGATCTGAAGATATGTTTTGATTGATTGATTCTCACATGCTTATTTCCATATTTGTTCGCACACGGGCTTATTGCCATATTGGATGATTACTGCCATGTTTGGATGCATACTTACCATGTTTGTATTGATTCACATGCTCACTTGCCATCTTTGATTGATTTGTTGCTAAATTTGAATATATTCCCAACATGCTATATTTGGATGCTTATATGCACACACTTCCACAATTGAAATAATCATACTGCCATGATTGGAATGATCATACTCACATGCCATATTAAATGCTTATTGTCACAATTAGGGTAGAAAACCCTAAAAAATGGAAAGAAAATAATAATAAGGGTAGAAAACCCTAAAATGGAAAGAATGTAACATTAGGGTAGAAAACCCTAAAAAAATAGAAAGAAAATAATAATTAGGGCAAAAAAAATCCTAAAATGGAATGAAAATAACAATTAGGGTAGAAAATCTTAAAAAACAGAAATAAAATAATAATTAGGGTAGAAAACCCTAAAAATAATAATTAGGGTAGAAAACCCTAAAATGGAAAGAAAATAACAATTAGGGTAGAAAACCCTAAAAAAATGAAAAGAAAATAGCAATTAGGGTAGAAAACCCTAAAATGGAAAGAAAATAATTAGGGTAGAAAACCCTAAAATGGAAAGAAAATAACAATTAGGGTAGAAAACCCTAAAATGGAAAGAAAGTAACAGTTAGGGTAGAAAACCCTAAAAATGGAAATAAAATTACAATTAGGGTAAAAAACCCTAAAATGGAAAGAAAGTAGCAACTAGTGTAGAAAACCCTAAAAAAATGGAAATAAAATTATAATTAGGGTAGAAAACCCTAAATATGAAAAGAAATATCAATTAGGATCTTGCCATGCTTAGAATATAGCATACTAGATCATGCCATGTAGGCTCTTGCCTTATTTACAATACATGCCATATTTGAAAGATTTTTAAACAATCTTACTGTATGTGAATTTCTTGTCATAAATGTTTTATGTGCCATATTTAGATAGAATATTCTACTTTTTTGGCAATAACTTATTTTATGCAACACCCTAGTCAAACTGCCATATCTGCACACTTCTAGAAGACAATCTAGGCGTGGGGACGTGCATTTAGGCACCCACATTCTTGGGAAGGGCATAATGGGAATAATAAAACCTTAATAAAGAAAGAGAATTCTTTGCCAAACCTTCCAAAATTAGAATTCAGAATGAAAAGGGCAGACCGCTAGGCGAAACACACAGCCTTGGCCTGTACTTTGTGAGACCACGACCGGCGAGCAGCCTCTAACGAGCGTTTCTTGGGTCCGCCTGAGAATGCGTTATGCTACTCCACGTCGCTTGGATCCTTGCAACATAGTATATAAAGGGATTGGGGGCCCATTATTCATCGAGCATTCGGTGATAGGTTACCCCATCCTTGTCAAGGTGGCCTTTTCTGTCCTAACCCAGATTGTAGCCCAATGTTTGTTATTTTTGGTTCATCCTTGAACCGACCCAGTAAAATCGGCTTAATCATGACATCCATGTTCGAGACGTCGAAGTTCTGCCCGTTTTTGTCCTCGACTGGTCAACATGTTAGATTCTACACGATGAGCATCTTGAACTCTCACCCATTGGGAGTATGAGGTATGTATACACCTGTTCTACATCATAGTAGACGGTCACTATACACCCTCCATTAAGTAAGCTCGATGTGTCGAATCTCTCATTGTTAACACGTTGATTTCAAAAAAACGAGCAGAAAATCCCCTCAAGCAAGACATAGATACCATGGTCAAGAAGAAATTTACTAGTTTGTTCATCTATGAACCGCTTTGCTAACCATCCCTAATAAGGACGACGGATTAATATATCCATTTCAATTTGATCGAATTCGGTAATCCAATTGGCGGACCTTGGTACCACCGATTATCCATTTTGGAATCATGAGGTCCCAAGACCGAACACATGGCTTAATCAAATTCAATTAAATTGACTTGGATAATGTTTACCCAATCGCCCTTATGAGGGATCTAACTCTTGTATGGTTGAGTCATCCTTGATTGTGCATGTGACTTCTTCCACTCCCTAGATGTCTAGAATCTCAATATTCCTCCATTGGATTTCAATGCCTTTGGAAAAGAGAATCAAACTGCAACTATATCCAATCCAATGCCTTTGGAAAAGAGAATCAAACTGCAACTATATCCACCCTTTAGGGTGAGAGGCCCCTACAATTAGGGAATTGTCTTGATCTCTCATCTTGAGATCCATCCATATTATCTTTCTAAATGAATCAATGGAAGTCATGAATCTAGATCTTGATTGAACATCAAATTTTATAAGAAAGAATGAAAGATTCAGCCCCTAGGCAAATCCAATCATAGTTCCCGATTCACCTTTGAATTAAGGAAAGATTCAGCCCCTAGGCAAATCCAATCAAAGTTCTGAATTCATCTCTGAATTAAGGAAAGATTTAGCCCCTAGGAAAATCCAATCACCATTCTCAATGTACCTCTGAATTAAGGAAAGATTCAGCCCCTAGGAAAATCCAATCACCATTCTCAATGTACCTCTAAATTAAGGAAAGATTCAGCCTCTAGGCAAATCCAATCATGGTTCTCAATGCACCCCTGAATTAAGGAAAGATTCAGCCCCTAGGCGAATCCAATCATAGTTCTCAATGTATCTTTGAATTAAGGAAAGATTCAGCCCCTAGGCAAATCCAATCATAGTTCTCGATTCACCTCAGAATTAAGAAAAGATTCAGCCCCTAGGCAAATCCAATCACCGTTCTCGATTCATCTCTGAATTAAGGAGAGATCCAGCCCCTATCCAATCATTGTTCCCTATTCACCTTTGAATTAAGGAAAGATTCAGCCCCTAGGCAAATCCAATCATTGTTCCCTATTCACCTTTGAATTAAGGAAAGATTCAGCCCCTAGGCAGATTCAATTACATCCAGTTCATCTAAGAATCAAAAAAAAGATTCAGCCCCTAGGCAGGTCCAACCACCATTTCTGGTTCATCTCAGAACTGAAGGAAAGATTCAGCCCCTAGGCAGGTCCAATCATCATTTCGGTTCATCCAGAATTAAGGAAAGATTCAGCCCCTAGGCAGATTCAATTACATCCAGTTCATCTCAGAATCAAAAAAATATTTAGCCCCTAGGCAGGTCCAACCACCATTTCTGGTTCATCTCAGAACTGAAGGAAAGATTTAGCCCCTAGGCAGGTCCAATCATCATTTTGGTTCATCCAGAATTAAAGAAAGATTCAGCCCCTAGGCAGATTCAATTACATCCAGTTCATCTCAGAATAAAAAAAATATTCAGCCCCTAGGCAGGTCCAACCACCATTTCTAGTTCATCTCAGAACTCAAGGAATGATTCAGCCCCTAGGCAGGTCCAATCATCATTTCGGTTCATCCAGAATTAAAGAAAGATTCAGCCCCTGGGCAGATTCAATCACATCCAGTTCATCTCAGAATCAAAGAAATATTCAGCCCTAGATTCAACCACCATTTCTGGTTCATCTCAGAATTAAAGAAGGGTTTAACCTTTAGGCAGGTTCAATCATCACTCCTAGATCATGCTAAAATGAAGAAGGCATTCGGCCCCTAGGCTTTTTCACCCTTCACCTCCTGTTTAGGTTCTGATTCATGTTGGAACTAGGAAAAATTCCATTCATTTGAATTCAATTAGCCACTAGGCTTATCCAACCATCAATTTGGTTAGGGTTCCAGTTCATGTTGGAACTAGGAAAAATTCCATTCATTTGAATTCAATTAGCCACTAGGCTTATCCAACCATCAACTTTGGTTAGGGTTCCAGTTCATGTCGAAACTAGAAAAAGTTCCATTCATCTGAATTTATTTAGCCCCTAGGCTTGTCCAACCATCAACTGTGGTTCAAGTTCTGATTCGTGTTGGAACTAAGAAGAGTTCCATTCATTTGAATTTAATCAGCCCCTAGGTTTGTCCAACCGTCAACTCCAGTTCAGGTTCTGATTCATGTCGGAACTAAGAAAGGTTCCATTCATATGAACTCAATATGAGCATGAGTTAGCCTCTAGGCCTGTTCAATCATTACCTTTGGTCCATGTTCCACTTCATAAAGGAATCAAAGAGAATTTCAATCAATCCATCATCTCTATCAATTAGAGTCTAATCCATGATTGTCTTCCTTGGCCTCTATCAATCGGAGCCCAACTCAAGCAATCCTTGCCTCTAGCAACTAGAGCCCAGTCCATGACTATCAATCTTGATCTCTATCAATCAGAGACTAATTCAAAATCAATCTTGATCTCTATCAATCAGAGACCAATTCAAAATCAATCTTGATCTCTATCAATCAGAGACCAATTCAAAATCAATCTTGATCTCTATCAATCAGAGACCAATTCAAAATCAATCTTGATCTCTATCGATCAGAAACCAATTCAAAATCAATCTTGATCTCTATCAATCAGAGATCAATTCAAAGTCAATCTTGTCTCTATCAATCGGAGACCGATTCAAAATCAATCTCTGGCTCTATCAATTAGAGCCCGATCCATGTCCATCATAGCCCAGTGCTACAAGTTAGGATCGCTCGTCGGGAATGACGAATGATAAGCATTACTCATTGCTTGTCAATAAAGATCAATTCCAGATTCTAGAGTCATCAGGAGACCATGAAACTTCAACTATGACAGTGTTATCCCATCACAGGCATTTCTATCCCATTGGCCAGGAAAATGTTAGAATCTGAAGAGTTGCCCTCATATTCCTCATTGTTCAAAGAGAGGGAATGTAATTTTTCCGAGCAGCAGGGTTGACCAAAGATGAGATCCGATATGCCCCAGGCTAGGATAGGAACCAGAATCACAGCTAGGGAATTGTCCAATGATGAAACCCTTAACCCATAAACTGGGGCATGAACCAGATTGACCTTGGACCTAAATTGAATGCGGTCTAATGAGGAAAGCCATCATGCCCTAAACTGGGGCATGGACCAAATTGACCTTAGACCCAAATTGAGAATGGTCTAACAAAGAAATCCATTGAACCCCCCAAGCCAAGGCATAAATTAGTCCAATCTTGGATTCAAAATGGTGTAGTGCAATGGTGATACCCCTTGCTCCACAAGCTGGGGCATAAGCCAAAATGATTTTGAATTCAGCTAGAAGTGGTCCATTGATGAATCCACTGAACCCCAAACTGGAACATGAACCAAAGTAACCTTGAGCTTAAAAAGCAATAGTCTGGTTATGAATGGATCCTAAACTGAAAGAAAAGAGGGTAAGAATTATATGGAACCCTGAAAGGTAGGCATCCTACACCTATTGATAGAGGGGCATGATGAGTCTTGCTAATAGAAATCTGAAGGAAGATTTATTCCCACAATGACTGAAGGTGGTCGTCGAAGGCGTTATGCCCAACTGGAGCCACTTGGATGAACTAGTTGTTTCAACTTTCTATTATCGATATTCGATAGGTCATCCATGTCTAGGTCCAAGATTGATATGCTTGTTGACAAGTCCAGTCCAATCTGCCCTGTAAGTAAAAAAAAAATAAAAAAATCACCCGTTTGGGATTTCAAACTTTGTGCCTTGTCTCTTCCATACATTTCCTCCCAGCTTCAGTACATCTTCCTATTCTACGTGCGCAGTCAATTCTGACTCTGAAGATGATTGAAACGATGAGCCGTCTCCTGAACTTCTACGCCACCCGGCCTCTTGAGAAAGAAAGGTCCAACCCGTCTGGGAAAGCTTTAAATGATCAATCGAGAGACACAAGAGTAGTCTCAAGAAACGTGTATTGGAGAAGCTGCCATTTGTTCTACCTGTGAAAAGATTCCAAGGAAAGCATTAGATCAACAGATCAGCCAATCAGTACAAATGTGGAGGACAGATGTGCCACCAAAAGGATAGAAACTTTAAAGTTCTTACAAAATAAATCATCTGTAAGCAAGAGATACATGATGAATGGTCAATCCCAAAATCCAAGAATGAGGTCATTGGAATACCCAAAAAAAAAAAAAAAAAAAAAAAAGGGAAAGAAAAAGAAAATTCAAGCCTATGTTTCATCTACATCAATAATGGGAGGTAGTCACATCAGACAGAAGGTGATGAGTAACTTCTAGACGACAGCATACAGATTCACCATGCAGATAAAATCAGATACTATATGAGCAGTCACAAATGCTCATAAAGTTTATAGAAGATCAGAGTGCTAGTTGGGGCAAAGACGTTCTATCTGATTGGAAATGTTTGGAAGAAGAAGATTCAAATCCAATATTGAAAGTCAAGATTCAATTTCGCGATCAAGCGAAGCACTGCATTATGTGGCCTTCACATCCAAAAAAAAAAAAAAAAAAAAAAAAAAAAAGAAAAAAAAAGAGAAGAAAAGAAAATAGTAAGATGTTGAATGGCATTGGAGCTAAGCCAATTGTCCTTCTCACTTCAAGAGGATGATAGTTCCAACCAAAGCCTGATAGCAAGTTCGATCATTCGTCGAGATTTACAGCATGATGGACCGGACTTTTGATTTTGGCCAATTACATCCCGCCTTTACAGGAGACGATCTCATCACTTCTTCATCAGAGAAAGATTTATCATCGGCATTAGACTCTCTCTCCCGTCCATCAATCCGACGGCCTTCCAAGGAGTCTCTATCACAAGCCCTTCTTTTGATTATCATTTTTTATGGCATTGTATCTCGTGGTCATGTCATCATTTTATGTACAAATTCATGAATCTGGCTGGAACTCTCATCTGTCGTTCATTACATCCAACGGCTTCCCAAAGGTTCCCATAAGCCCTTCATTTCTCAAGCCAATAAAATGGGATCTTCTCGGTAAGATAAACCCATTCTACCTAAATAACCAAACACTCTCCCAATGGTAGACCCATGTGGACGGTTTCACATCAGTCCTCTTGGACCTTCAACATCAATACTTGTCAACAAACCTAAAGGTTTCAGGCCCAGATATGATCGTGACTGATTCAGAATCTTGATATAGCTTGTTGGGACACGTGTTCCATCTGAACATCTCCAAGAAAGGAAAACATAATTTGGCACCATTTTCAATTTTGGTGTGGGACTGCATTTCCCTAAGATCGCTTTTAGTGATGATTCAAATAGCTGCCCGCCTATCAATACGTGTAGGTGTCAACTTAAACAGTGGGGCAAGGCTACCCATTTGTCATAAAAGTCATGCCGTTTAGATTTCCCCGAAGGGTTTCAAACCATTGGATAGGACCATAATTTTGGCAATATCCTCACCATATCAGGACTCTTTATTCAACCCAAGATGGAATTTGCAAAAAGAAGAAAATGAAAAAAAAAATAATGGGAAGAAAAGAAACCTCAGCAGGGAAAGGCAACCCGAGAAACCTCAATGGGCAACCCATAATACCTCAGTGGGGATAGGCGACCTGATACAGCCCTAAAGCATTGCCCTCATTGGCCCTTCAAAGAAAAAATTCAGTGGTTCATGTAGACAAGTGTCATACCAGTCTACCCTCCATAAGGAAAGGAACCCCTCTTGCTCTCCAGTGAATCATACTCGGAGGAGTTGAACAAACCATCATCTGTTGGGCTCCATAGCATTGCCTTTCAACAGAACTCTATCTTCAAATCCTGTTGGTCATGTTAGGGAGAGAGCAAATTCTCATGGCCTGGTTACGGATGTAGCCAAATTCATTCAAATCATCAGTTCCTTCATTTTTCAAAATTCAGGAAGGGCTTATCTAAGAAGTCACTTCCTGCAACCAATCTGTCAATCTTCCCTTGACCTTGGAAGCATGGTCAATTATGGATGCAATCCAGATTCAACCTAGTTCTAACTCTGTTAGATTGCCTGTGCCCTAGCATACTACAGTAGTGGTCTGTCACAACATGCAGACACTGGGGCATAGATATACCCTATGTAGAGGAATTGAACTTGATCATGAGCATTAAATCTAGGATCCATTGTCTAGTCTGAAGTCACTGACTTTCCTAGTCAATAGAAGTAGGTCTGTCCAAGTTGGTTTTTGCCAATTTCTCAGTTCTCCCAATCCTGTTGATCCAATGTGGTCGATCACCTATTAGGATTTGGTCACCAAATTCTCTGAAGGAACACTTCGAATCCTTTGCTCCTCGTGCCTACTTTGGGGCCATGGTTCATTCATCTTTCAAAATTGGCACAACAATGTTGCAATGCCCTGAGCTTTTCATGAGCCTAGATTGAGGGCCAAAACCATGTCATATTTCATCGCCGCTTGGCTATTCTACCAATTTGTTCTACCATAATGCACAGTCAAAGAACTTAGTTGATCAGATGCCCCTCGACAGTTTAACACCATGGTCAATCAATAAAGTCACTTTGGTTAAAGACTGTCAAGGTCCCCTCATTCTTGTCCAAAATCCTCGCTAGAGTTTCTTGCAATCCAAAATCCAACAACACCAATGTTGGCTGAAGAAAATCATCACCTTCAAATTACATGGAACCCTTCAAAGGGAGTAACCAAGTCATCCCTACCATGCTGAAATTGAGTCAAACTTTCAGTGCCAGATCATAAAATGAAAAATTTCAAATCTAGGTATCATGCCAGCGAAGTCCATGACACCATTTCCATTGATGTCATGTTTTGTGCCTTCACCAATAAAGCAGGAGCAAAAAAAAAAACTTGGAAAACTGCCAAGGAGTTCATCATCATTTCAAATATGTCCAGCACTCTATAGGTTCAAAGTCAAGACACTTCCAAGATGGGGCAGATTTCAACCCTAAAGGTTCAAAGACAACAAAGCCTTCCTGTATGGGTCACTTTCAAGCATCCTAAAGGTTCATAGCCATAGAGCTTCGAAAAGGATATTCCTATTTTCAATCCCGAAGGTCCAAAGCTGGTAGGAACTGCCAAGATGAGTCATTCAATATCACCCTATAAGTGACCTTCGAGTTCTTACTCATTTCGGAATCAAATGTGGAGCCCTAGCTCATCCAAAGATCAAATCAATCTTAGATTATTAGTGAATCAAATGTGGAGCCCTAGCTCATCCAAAGATCAAATCAATCTCAGATTATTGGTGAATCAAATGCAGAGCCCTAGCTCATCCAAATTTCAAATCAATCTCAGTCTATAAGTAAATCAAATATAGAGCCCTAGCTCATTCAAAGATCAAGTCAATCTCAGCCTATAAGTGAATGCAGAGCCCTAGCTTATTCAAAGATCAAGTCAATCTCAGCCTACAAGTGAATGCAGAGCCCTAGCTCATTCAAAGATCAATTCAATCTCAGCCTATAAGAGCCCTATCTTATTCAGAAAATCAATCTCAGAATCTCAATCAAAGGAGCCTCAGTTCAATCAAAGAGAAGACATCAAGTTTTCCATCCAAATCAAATCCGAGCCCAAGCTCATGCAATTAGCCTTGTATTCACAGCCTAGCTTCATACAAGAAGAGGTTTATCAGCCTACAAATGAGCCTTGTATTCACAGCCTAGCTTCATACAAGAAGAGCATCCATCAATTCTCCAAGAAGAGCAAACCTTCTTGCCAGTCGAACTACGTTCTGGGCTTGATTTCTAGGACACCCTTAGAATACGTAGGCAGTTTAGGAAGAATTACCCTAAGTGCAGCCCAATAAACAATATCACTCATACCCCAAAAATGTGGTTCTTTTATCTTTAGCCTTCAACTGATAACAATCTCGGCTAAAGAGGGGCATCTGTAAGCACCCCATTTTTGCCACCCTCGGCATAAGTGAACCAATATGGCAGGTTTCTGACCTTTAACCCAAAGATTTGTAATTCTCCACTGATCCCCACAGTAGGGTCATGGGCTATTATCTGCATAGATGCATAGATCATGGAATTATCTTCGAAACGAGACCAGAATTGCTCAATTCCGGTATCAAATGAGGAAGATATGATCATTTTAGTCAGATGATACATATAAGGGAGGTTTCTGAAATTATTATAAATAATAATCACAGGGGCCTTTATGCAAATTATCCTAAGTCGGATTGTTTGAATTTCAAATCACCATATCTTGATCATCTGATATCGGATTCAGATGATTCCAAGACCATTATTCTTCATTCATGATGTTCTACAAAGTGGACGTAAAAAATCCCGGGTAGAAGTCACCAGTGGGTCCCATGCAAGCTTGCATGTAAAATTATCGTTAGAACTTCAAAGCTTCATATCTTTTCCGTTCTACATCGGATTCAGGTGATTCCGGTCTCATTATTCTTCATTCATGATGTTCTACAAAGTGGACGTAAAAAATCCCGGGTAGAAGTCACCAGTGGGTCCCATGCAAACTTGCATGCAAAATGATCATTAGAACTTCAAAGCTTCATATCTTTTCCGTTCTACATCGGATTCAGGTGATTCCAGTCTCATTATTCTTCATTCATGATGTTCTACAAAGTGGACGTAAAAAATCCCGGGTAGAAGTCACCAGTGGGTCCCATGCAAACTTGCATGCAAATGATCGTTAGAACTTCAAAGCTTCATATCTTTTCCGTTCTACATCGAATTCATGTGATTCCAGTCTCATTATTTTCCATTTTTAGTGCTCTACAAAGTGGACGTAAAATATTTCCAGTAAAAGCCTCCGAAGGATCTCATGCAGAATGGTCAGCCAAATTATCGATAATTGGTCCGTTTAAACTTCAAAAATTCATAAGCTGACCATTTTACTTCCAAATGAGGGTGATTCAGTTCCTATATTCCTCATTTTTTATGTTCTACAAAATGAACGCAAAAATTTTTTGGAATAGAGGCTATCGGAAGATTCCGTGCGAAATGACGATGGGAATGGTCCATGAAATGACAGAGAGAAAACTCAGTTAATTCCAATCAATCCGCCAACTCAGCTCAACCCAAGCCAGTCATTGGCCCAACCCAGTCAATCCTTGTCGATCCAGACCAATTCATGGTGGCACATATGCATATATTTCTTTTATATATTATTATGTAATGTATAATATATTATAATATATCATATAATATATACATATTTCTTATATGTATATTATATTATATATATTAATATATTAATATATTATATAATTATATATATATGTTTTATATATGGAAAATAGGAAAGGATCGAGAAGATTAGAGGAAAAAAGGAAAAGAATCGAGGAGAGAGGAGAAGATCGGGAAGATTTGAAGAAGAATAAATTGAGATGAAGAAGATTGGAGAGAGAAAGAGAGAGAGTCGAGAAGATAAGGGAGAAGATTAGAGAGGGGCGGTGAAAGGGAAGGAATAAAAAGGAAAAAAAAAAAAAGGGAATCGAAAGAGAAATCCCGAAGAGAAAGGTGGGATCCGAAAGAAGAATGTTGGGGAAACCGAGAAAGAAAGAAAAAAAAAAAAAAAGAAAAGGAGAAGAGAAGAAGAGGGAGAGAAAAAAAAGATAAGTAGGAGCTGGAGAAAGAGAAACGGGGGAGGAGAAAGGGGATCCGAAAAGAAGAATGTTGGGGGGGAAACCGAGAAAGGAAGAAAAAAAAAAAGAAAAGGAGAAGAGAAGAAGAGGGAGAGAAGGACAAGTGGGGGGAGAAAAAGATAAGTAGGAGCCGGAGGAGGAGAAATCCGGAAGAGAGAGGTGGGATCCGAAAGAAGAAAGTCGGGGAAACCGAGAAAGAAAAAAAAAGAGAAAAAAATAGAAAAGAAGGGGGAAGACCGAGAAGAAGGAGGAGAGTAGATGAGAAAAGAAGAAGAAGAAGTAGGGATTGCGGAATACCTACTCTACCGACGATTGACCCGCTGCTCGCCGACCTTTGCTGTCGGCGTGATCGGGTAAGCCCGCACCCCTTGTTTAGGTTTGTTATTTCATCGGGCCATTTGTTTTCACTGTTATCACATCCATCACCACCCGGGCCTTACCTCTGGCCGACACCAACCAATACATCTCAATCGACCAACTTGGCTGCAAGACCGCTCAGCTTCCATTGATTTCCAGCATCCATGTGATCACCCTTATCACGATCTTCAAAATAAATATCACCCTCATCGAAACTGCTACCATCAAACCCTCCATAAACCAGCAGCCTAACCTAACTACCTTAATCTCTCACCCACTCCCGCAGTCCATCCTCCGCACCCGCAGCAATCCATCATCCTTGAAGCCTTCCCACATCATCATGACCAGACTTACAACCTTGTTGTAAACCCAATACGGTAAGCCACCAGTACCTCTCACCAGATCAACATCAACCCCACTTGATCAGTAGCCCTCATCCAACCATCTAATCGGCATTCCATATCTTACCCTTAATCTTTCCATCAAAATATGGGCCATTGATCGAACCTAGGATCATGATATGCTTGAATGAAATCTGAATTCTTTATCATGTTGCTATGATGCCCATTCAAAAATCTGATCCATTGAATGTGAAATTTGTTTTGATCATATGATGAAAATTGGTCCATTGATAATGAATTAATGTTTGAATGAATGAATTTGGCTAATTGATGTGAATTTAATCAGAATCGTTAATCTTTAAAATCTAATCATGTGAATGGATGATTAATTAATCTGAATCATTGATTTTAATTTGATGATGATTTTAATGATGGATTAATTTGAGCCACTAAAGTCTGATTAACTGATGTTATATGATCTGAACTGTTAATTTAAGATCTTGAAGTAATTTCAATCGTTGATCAAATGTGATTTTGGTCGCATTGTTGATGATCGATGCATTGAATCTAGACCGTAGATCTGAAGATATGTTTTGATTGATTGATTCTCACATGCTTATTTCCATATTTGTCTGCCACAGGCTTATTGCCATATTGGATGATTACTGCCATGTTTGGATGCATACTTACCATGTTTGTATTGATTCACATGCTCACTTGCCATCTTTGACTGATTTGTTGCTAAATTTGAATATATTCCCAACATGCTATATTTGGATGCTTATATGCACACACTGCCACAATTGAAATAATCATACTGCCATGATTGGAATGATCATACTCACATGCCATATTAAATGCTTATTGTCACAATTAGGGTAGAAAACCCTAAAAAATGGAAAGAAAATAATAATAAGGGTAGAAAACCCTAAAATGGAAAGAATGTAACATTAGGGTAGAAAACCCTAAAAAAATAGAAAGAAAATAATAATTAGGGCAAAAAAATCCTAAAATGGAATGAAAATAACAATTAGGGTAGAAAATCCTAAAAAACAGAAATAAAATAATAATTAGGGTAGAAAACCCTAAAAATAATAATTAGGGTAGAAAACCCTAAAATGGAAAGAAAATAACAATTAGGGTAGAAAACCCTAAAAAAATGGAAAGAAAATAGCAATTAGGGTAGAAAACCCTAAAATGGAAAGAAAATAATTAGGGTAGAAAACCCTAAAATGGAAAGAAAATAACAATTAGGGTAGAAAATCCTAAAATGGAAAGAAAGTAACAGTTAGGGTAGAAAACCCTAAAAATGGAAATAAAATTACAATTAGGGTAAAAAACCCTAAAATGGAAAGAAAGTAGCAACTAGTGTAGAAAACCCTAAAAAAATGGAAATAAAATTATAATTAGGGTAGAAAACCCTAAATATGAAAAGAAATAGCAATTAAGATCTTGCCATGCTTAGAATATAGCATACTAGATCATGCCATGTAGGCTCTTGCCTTATTTACAATACATGCCATATTTGAAAGATTTTTAAACAATCTTACTGTATGTGAATTTCTTGTCATAAATGTTTTATGTGCCATATTTAGATAGAATATTCTACTTTTTTGGCAATAACTTATTTTATGCAACACCCTAGTCAAGCGCCATATCTCGCACACTTCTAAAGACAATCTAGGCGTGGGGACGTGCATTTAGGCACCCACATTCTTGGGAAGGGCATAATGGGAATAATAAAACCTTAATAAAGAAAGAGAATTCTTTGCCAAACCTTCCAAAATTAGAATTCAGAATGAAAAGGGTAATTTAGGACGATTTGCCCCTCGGCAAACCCTAAACCTAGAATAGGTTCTAAACCCTAAACCTAGAATAGGTTCTAAACCCTAAACCTAGAATAGGTTCTCAATCATTAACCTAAAAGGGGTTATCCAAACCTTAGTCCACTTGGACTATCCATAGGTCCTCTAGGATACTTACCCATATTTTTACCCAAATAGGGTTATCCATCCCGAACTACGCGGATTCTGATTCCTAGGTCAAACCCTAGGATACGTAGGCCATTTGGGAAAAACCCAGATTCGGATCCATAACCTTAGTCCACTTGGACTATCCATAGATCCACTAGGATATTTATCTTAGTCCACTCGGATTATCCATAGATCCACTAGGATATCCAGCCATATCCACCAACCATCCCGAACTACGCGGATTCTGATTCCTAGGGCAAACCCTAGGATACGTAGGCCATTTGGGAGAATCCCAAATTCGGATCCACACCTTAGTCTACTCGGACTATCCATAGATCCACTAGGATATCTATCCATATTCCAACCCAAAAGGGGTTATCCAAACCTTAGTCCACTTGGACTATCCATAGATCCACTAGGATATTTATCCATACTTTAGTCCACTCGGACTATCCATAGATCCACTAGGACATCCCCCATATTTTAACCCAAATAGGGTTATCCACACTTTTAGTCCACTTGGACTATCCATAGATCCACTAGGATATTATCCACATCTAACCCAAATGGGGTTATTCTTAGATCCACTAGGACTATCTATCAGTTCACTTGGACTATCCAGATCCTAACCCATAGGATTTCTCAGCCTTTCAAGCATAAATTTCAACTTGAACAAAGAACTTAATCATGCACAAGCATAAATCACATCCATAAACTTTAATCACACCTGAACTACGATGGTGAACCTGATTTTCGGAATAATTCCGTGATACGTAGGCAATCCGATGGATACAGATTCGGTTCAATGATATCAAACCCCCTTGGTTTGGTTTGGCTTAGCAAATAGAGTCTAGCATAGGAAAGGTATAGGAGACCGATTTCGATCGGGCGGTTTGGGTGCCTAACCCCTTCCCATAACCGTAACCTGACACTTACCCAATCTCTGATGGACCAGAATTCCAATCTAAGGGTCATGAGTCAATCGAAGTCTTACCTTTGGGTGAGACTTTACATTTCTAAGGTCCTAGACCTAAATCTAGGTGGCGACTTCAAAAGATTTCCATCTTTGTCCTCACAACACTACTACCACCAGAACAGGAAATGGCTGGGCAAAGGGTGACCAGACGAGGTCGTAACCCAATTCCACCACCACCACCTGTGGAGGAAGACAGTCATATAAATCATGAAGCACAGGAGAATCTGAATATGGCACCACCAGTAGCTAGTGGCCAGGCAAATCCTACAAACTTACCAGCCCCACCTACGGATTTGGCTACAGCCGTAATGAACTTGGCACAACAGCTACAACAAATACAGTAGGTGCAAGCCAATATGCAGGCTGCTATAGGAATGGCTTTTCCAGCTGCACATACGACACCTATGCCAGCAGGGCAAGCTAGCACAGTACCAGGGGGAAGCAACACGGTACCCCACGCACCTTAAACACTAGTCATGCCGGCTCAAGTGCAGAATCCTGAGGTAGCTCAAGGCAGTTACCAGTACCAACCACCTATGTATGGGGCCTATGCTCCGTATCAGCTGGACCACTCCCGACTGATTGAGCATTTTCTGAAGATGAAGCCCAAGGAATATAATGGTATGCCAGCAGATCCGTTGTGGCCAACACACTGGATCGATGAAATGGAAAGAAATTTCATGATGATGACGATAAATGAGGAGGAGAAAGTACTGTGTGCAACCTTCATGCTGAAAGGCGATGCACATCACTGGTGGAAGTCCACACGGACTTATCTATTAACAAAGCATGCCCAATTGACCCGGGCTATCTATAAAGAGGCATTCTTTGAGAAGTATTTCCCCAGAAGTTTCAGAGATTCTATGGAGAGAGAGTTCCTGAGTCTATATCAGGGCCAGATGACTGTGGATGCATACCAACAGCGTTACGAAGAGCTATTTTTCTTTGCACCCGCCAGCATGCAGGAGGAAAACACAAAGACTCGAAGATTCATCATGGGACTCAGGGGAAGCATTCGTGAGCATGTTCTGGGATTGGAAAAGAAGGTTTACAATGAAGCCGTACAAATTGCTCGAGTAATAGAGTCGAGATAGAAGGAGAGCTACTTTGCTCAAAACAGGGGTATTAAAAGGCCAAACGGATATTCATACAATGGAGGGAATACAAGGACATTTAAACCCTTCGTACTCAAGGCTTCAATGCTGCAGCCAAGACTACTCCAGCAGCTCAACCGCAACAAAAGCAAAACAATGAAGGAGTAAAATGCTTTAACTGCAACCAAGTAGGACATTATTCAAGGGAGTGTCCTAAGCCCAGAAAGCAGCTATAGCAAGGAAAGATTTATGCTGTTACATTTGAGGATGCTACTGCATCGCCTGATGTGGTCACAAGTATGACCTGAGCCTTTCATTTTGTGTTACATTGTGTGAGCATGTAGACTAAATTAAAACAAAGCACAAGTATCGTACCTATTAATGACATATCCGCTAGAGTACTCTTTGACTCTGGAGCTACTCAATCTTTTATATCTGTGTCATTTGAAAAGAAGCTGAATCTACCCCTCAAATTTTTAGACTACAAACAGCTTGTACGATCGCTGATAGGATTAGAAGTGGAATTAGAAAAAGGTTATGGACCATGTGCAGTTCTTATTGACGAGAAGACTTTGGATGCAACCTTGATTCAACTTGAGATGGCAGACTTTGACGTCATCTTGGGAATGGACTGGATAGCTTGGCATTCTGCAAACCTATTATATGCATAAAAGAAGCTGACATTTAAAGACAAGGAAGGAGCAGAGTTTAGTTTTGCGGGAACCAAACTTCCCCGTAAACGAAAACTCATCCTCTCTGCATTAAAGGCTAGGAAATTCCTCGAGAAAGGAGGAGTTGGGTATCTAGTATCAGTGGTCAATCTCACCAAGGAAGCACCATAAATGAAGAATATTGATGTGGTGCATGACTTTCCAAATATATTTCCTGAAGAACTACCAGGACTACCACCCGACCGAGAGACAGAGTTCATTATAGATATGATACCCGAAGCCGCACCAGTATTCAAAGCACCCTATCGAATGGCTCCTACTGAATTGAAGGAATTAAAAGTACAGTTATAGGAATTACTAGACAAGGGATACATCAGACCTAGCATATCACCATGGGGAGTGCCAGTATTGTTTGTAAAGAAGAAAGAAGATAGCGTTCGACTGTGTATAGACTATCGAGAATTGAATAAGCTGATGACCAAGAATCGATACCCATTGCCTCGGATCGATGACTTGTTCGATCAGTTGCAAGGTGCCAAGGTGTTCTCCAAGATTGATCTTCGGTCAGGATACCATCGGTTGAAGATTAAGGACGGTGACATTCCAAAGACAGCATTCAGAACAAGATATGGACATTATGAATTTTTAGTCATGTCTTTTGGATTGACTAACGCACCCGTAACTTTTATGGAACTCATGAATCAGGTATTCCATGATATTTTGGATACATCGGCCCTTGTGTTTATTGATGATATATTGGTCTACTCCAAGGACAAGGAAACTCATGTCATGAATCTAAGAGCCGCTCTGCGGCGACTAAGGAAAGAGAAGCTTTATGCCAAATTTACAAAGTGTGAGTTTTGGTTAAATGAGGTTACTTTCTTAGGCCATGTTGTATCCACTGAAGGAATTAAAGTGGATTCCAGCAAGATTGAAGCCATTGTGAAGTGGGAAGCACCAAAGAGCGTTGCAGAAATTAAAAGTTTCCTAGGTCTAGCTGGGTATTATCGACGATTCGTGGAAGACTATTCCAGAATTGCCGTACCTCTCACCAGTTTGACTAAGAAAGGATAAAAGTTTGTTTGGACTGATAAATGTGAGAAAAGTTTCCAAACATTGAAGGCTAGATTGATATCTGCTCTGATCTTGACTATTCCTATTTCAGGACAGCCATTTATCTTGTACACTGATGCGTCTGGGTTGGGTTTAGGATGTGTACTTATGCAAGGAGAACAAGTAATTGCGTATGCCTCAAGACAACTGAAGACACATGAGAAGAACTATCCCACTCATGACTTGGAATTAGCGGCAGTAGTACACGCTGTCAAGATATGGAAACATTATTTGTATGGAGAGAAATTTCAGATTAAATCAGATCATAGGAGTCTCACTTATCTTTTTAATCTGAAGGAGTTGAACATGGGACAAAGAAGATGGCTGGAATTATTGAAGGACTATGATTGTGATATCCAGGACCATCTAGGAAAGGCTAATGTAGTTGCTGATGCGCTAAGCAGGAAAACAATGATAAAATCTCAAGGAGAGGTTAACATGACTGTAGCAATGTGTACTACAGGAAAAGTGTTCAATTACGGTAATGAGCAGTTTGTGATAGATGCACTGGGTGAATCAACCAACCAAGGATTTATTCATCGGTTTTCAAATATGTTCGCAACGTTGAAGATTGTACCTGATATAATTGATGAAGTGAAAGTAGCTATTAAATCAGACCATTATATGAGAACGGTACAAGAAGACATCGAAAAAGGTCAACTCCTGAGTTCACCTAGACGATGAAAAGGTACTGAATTACAAAGGAAGAGTATGTGTTCCTGAAATAGAAAATTTTGACATTAGACACCGACTAATAAAGGAAGCTCACACCACCGCCTATTCGGTACATCCTGGAAGTATAAAGATGTATCATGATTTGAAGAAATTATATTGGTGGAGAGGAATGAAAGCAGATGTAGCTAAATTCATGTCTCAATGCCTAAATTGTCAGAGGGTGAAGGCTGAACGGCAAAAACCTGCAGGATTATTGCAACTGCTACCAGAACCAGCATGGAAATGGGACTGCATCACTATGGACTTCATCACCGGGTTACCATTGACTCCTCGAGTAGTTGACGCGGTCTAGGTGATTGTAGATCGTCTGACTAAGACAGCTCATTTAATAGCTATACGACCACAGTATACCCTGGAGAGGTTAGCCAAGCTATATGTGGATAACATTGTCAGATTACATGGTGTACCTGAAAGCATTGTGTCCGATCGAGACCCACGCTTTACTTCAATATTTTGGGAAGGATTGCAAAAGGCTATGGATACAATGTTGAAGTTCAGTACTGCATTCCATCCTCTGACAGACGGACAGTCAAAGCGTACCATTCAGATTTTAGAAGACATGCTTCGAGCCTGTGTAATGATTTTAAAAGATCATGGGATGAGAAACTACCATTGATCAAGTTCGCCTATAACAACAGCTATCAGGATACTATACAGATGTCACCCTATGAAGCACTGTATGGTAGGAAAGTGTCGAACTCCTTTGTTTTGAAATAAAGTTGGAGAACGTAGCATCGTTGGACCAGAGTTTGTTGAAGAAACTTATCGAGTAGTCGACATCATCAAGGAAAGAGTTAGAATGGCTCAGAATCGTCAAAAATAGTATGCAGATACTCGACGTCGAGACCTTGAATTTGTCGTAGGTGATAAGGAATTTTTGAAAGTATCACCTATGCGAGGTTTAAAACGATTCAGACAGAAAGTGAAGCTAAGTCCGAGATATGTCGGGCCATATGAGATTCTAGCTAAACATTGAAAAGTGGCTTATCAGTTAGCACTACCACCATCTATGTCAAGTGTGCATGATGTATTTCATATCTCATTATTAAAAAAGTACGTTAGAGATCCAACGCACGTTTTGACAGCGGATCTACCAAATCTAACTGATGATTTGACATTCGAAGTAGCACTAACTGAAATTGTCACACCCCAATTCTACATCATTCAGAACAGTGTGATGAACCGCTAATAAACCAATGGTTCAACCAGGATCTCTAATAGGCGGTATCCATTAAAAATAAAACCATACACATCCACAACCATAATCAAAATAAATACACAATAGCGGAAGTCTTATAGTAAATGAACTGAGAACTCTAACTTTAATAATCATAATTAAAATATCGTTATTATTGTATCAACTGAGACATAAATAAATAAAATATCAATTACATCCTTTTATAAATTCAAATAAAATCCTAATAGAATACACATGAGTTGCACTCGCATGAGGGGTCATGCGTATCCTCAAAGTCTTCAACTTCCATCGCAGAAATACGCGCATACACCGGAGCATTCATATAATCTACAACTGTAGTACCTTTATCATCAACAAAAAAATATTCGACGTCGAGAGGGTGAGCACACGTCATGGCTCAGTGAGCAAACAAAACAATGCAGCAAACATATGCATGCATTCAATTCATATATTTGGTCTAGTAAATAAGTTTGCAATGTGCTATAGAAAGGATAGGTGGCCAAAGGTCACGTTTATTGACGCCGCACCTCTATACACGAGTGTGTGGAGCCGCCCAAAGGTAATGTTTATTGGCAACCCACATGCACCCACCATGGACAATGTACACACAAAGGTCACGTTTATTGCTGTACCCGTTGCCCATACCAACACGTAAGCCCCTGCAGGTGAGGGCTCGTAAACTAGGCTCGCAACTAACCAATCCTAATGCCAATCAGTGTATCCAAGACCTCACCCCAGCATCCCTTTATACGTCCATAGGGATAAGGCTAAGGCCCCCCGACAGAGTCAGTGACTACACGGTTCGAGACCACCTCCCCTCACACCCTACGACGTAATAGTTCTGCAACGATACGACGATGTTAGTGGACAAGACTTGAGTTAGAGATAGAGCTAGAGTGTTGAGGCCCTGCCTATGATACCTCCCCTTGATACTCGCTCGCATCAAGCACACCAACTACACACATACATCCACATGCCTATTCCTATCATCATCATCATGATATAAATAATAATTAAATATGCATGAACAGTAATAATAGAAATATTGGATGACATGTAGAATGCACATAACAATCATACACGCATAAAATCAATCATGGCATTGGACTCAAGAGTAAAACAGTTTATTATTAACCAATTAGTCTAGGTCTTGTTCCCTCACCTTTGCTTGATCGTGGGTCCTCTTTCAAGTTTTAAGAATCAACTATATATCGATATTATAACACTAGAAGACTAAATCAAGTCGATAGAATTTAATTAGAATTAATTCTGACTTTGAAAAGCATGTTGTTAACTGGGGGTCGATGCCAGGGTCAGAGGTTCCATTGACCCTGGGTGCAACCACCCACAGTCTGGACTTCCCGAACACTGGGGGTCGATTGTTAGGGTCTGGTAGGGTCGATTGGCCATCGACCCCCGTCCGACCCCCTATGGGTTTCGTCAAATTTTCATCCTTCAATCTATTCCTTCGTGTTTGGGGTCCGATGGCTTGCTTCTACAATCCATTCCACACATGTTCTATGGTCTAGAACCGTAGTTCATTCACCTATATGGTTTTTATGATTTCCCCCATGGTTTTCCATGAAAACCTAACCATGGATGGATGATTTGGGTTTCTCCTAGATCATTCCCTCTTCACTATCCATTCTAAGGTCTGTAGAATTACATGGAGATAGTAACCATACCTGAGAATTAGACTTGTCTCTCTGAAGCCTTCTCTTTGATCTTCTTCTCCACTTTCCTTCTCTTCTCTTTCTCTTATCCTTCTCTTATCTTTCTCTCAATCCAATTAGGGTTCTAAAATGAGTGAAATAGGCTTAGGGACGTCCTATTTATAGAGTTGAAACTCCAAAAATAAGTCACATTGAGATTAGGAAAGAATCCCATTGAAATTTGAAAAGTTTCCAAATCACGGTTTTTATCGACAGACTGGGGGTCGATGAGGGGGTCGGAGATCCCATCGACCCCTTGTTCTAAAATGTTCATCCCCCGGTTAAAAACTCAAGGTCTGACTTTCTATCTTAGGGGGTCCGACCCTGCCTAGCTGGGTGTGCGACCCTCCCCCTATTTTTAGTGTTTTTGGTCAGTTTAATACATGGGATCGCGATCTCCCTCATGCACTTGATCCATTTGGCTCGACCATGATGGGTAGACCTGGTTCAAGGTGGTAAGACTGGGTTAGTTTGATATGGGTCTTACAACTCCCCCTACTTATAAAAAATTTCGTCTTCGAAATTGTACATACCTTCCGAGTTAAATAAATGAGGGTATTGCTTTCGCATAGCATTCTCTTCTTCCTACCATATCTCTACTTCTCCAGATGACCTTAACATAATAGATATCATGGTTGCGTAGTCGTTGAACCTTTCGGCTGGTGATTTCCATTGGTGTTACCTAAAATGTCAAATCATCAGTTAAATCAGGTAGATCTACTGTCAGAACATGCGTTGGATCCTTGACATACTTCTTCAATAAGGAAATGTGAAATACGTCATGTACACTTGACATTGATGGTGGTAGTGCTAACTGGTACGCCACTTTCCCACGCTTAGCTAGAATCTCATATGGCCCGACATATCTTGGACTTAGTTTCCCTTTCTGTTCGAACCATTTCAATCCTCGCATAGGCGATACTTTTAAGAATACTTTATCTCCCACGACGAATTCAAGGTCTTGGCGATGGATATCTGCATATTGCTTCTGACGATTCTGAGGTGTTCTCACTCTTTCCTTGATAATATCAACCACTCGACAAGTTACTTCAACAAATTCTGGTCCAACAATACTACGTTCCCCAACTTCATTCCAAAACAAAGGAGTTCGACACTTTCGGCCATACAGTGCTTCATAGGGTGACATCTGTATAGTAGCCTGATAGCTATTGTTATAAGTGAACTCAATCAATGGTAACTTTTCATCCCATGATCCTTTAAAATCAATCACACATGCTTGAAGCATATCTTCTAGAATCTGAATTGTATGCTCTGACTGTCCATCTGTCTATGGATGGAATGTAGTACTAAACTTCAGTGATGTACCCGTAGCCTTTTGCAATCCTTCCCAAAACTTTGAAGTAAATCATGGATCTCTATCGGACACAATGCTTTCAGGAACACCGTGTAATCGCACAATGTTATCCACATACAGCTTAGCTAACCTCTCCAGTGTATACTGAGGTCGTATAGGTATAAAGTGAGCTGTTTTAGTCAGGTGGTTTATGTAAAACCCGCACGCCATGAACCCGGTCTAACCTTACATTTCGTGTCGTGACCCGTCTACATATCATGGTCGAGCCAAGTGGACCAAGTGTGTGAAGAAAAATCAAGACCCAATATGAAAATTTACTCAAAAACAGTCAAAATAAGGGTAGGGTCGCATGCCTGAATAGGCAGGTCCAACACCCCCATCGACCCCCCATCGACCCATGACCAGGGGTCGCAGGGGGTCTCAAAAATGTCCTACCCCCCATCGACCCCCGATAATCGGTAAAAACAGCCCGAACCGAAAATTAGGAAACATTCCTAATTTCAATTGGAACCTTTCCTAAACTCAATGAGACTTATTTTGGGAGGTTTTACTCTATAAATAGGACGTTCCTAAGCCTCTTTCACTCCTTTTACAACCCTAATTGGATTGAGATAAAGATAAGAGAAGGAAGAGAAGGAAAGTGGAGAAAAAGACCAAAGAGAAGGGATTCAGATGAAGAAGCATACTTCTCAAGTATGGATACTATTTTCATGAATTTCTAAAGACCTTAGTGTAGATAATGAAGAGGGTATGATCTAAGAGAAACCCAAATCATCCATCCATGGTTAGGTTTCAATGGAAACCATGGAGGAGATCATTGAAACCATGCAGGTGAATAAAGAATAGTTCTACACCATAGAACATGTATGGAATGGACTATAGAAGGAAGCCATAGGACCCAAACGTGAAAGAATGAACGAAATTTGATATTCTCGACTCAAACCATGGGGGGTCGCACCTAGGGTCGATAGAACATCCGACCCTAGCATCGACCCCCAGCATTCCGGAAACCCAGGGAAGGGGTGGTCGCACCTAGGGTCGATGGAACATCCGACCCTAGCATCATCCCCTAGTATTCGGGAAGTCCAGAATAGGGGTGGTCGCACCCAGGGTCGATAGAACCTTCGACCCTGGCATCGACCCTACTACAGGGGGTCGCAGTATACTGCTACCCTAGCTTCGACCCGTCCTGCTACCCCCAGTTAACAACAAATTGGAAAAATTAGAATAAATTCTAATTAAATTCTATCGACTTTGTTAGGTCTTCTAGCAATACAATATTGATATAAAGGTGATTCTTAAGGCTTGAAAGAGGACCTACAAACAAGCAAAGGAGAGGGAACAAGACCTAAACTAATTGGTTAATAATAAACTATTTTATTTCTAGAGTCCAATACCATGATTGATTCTATGCGTGTATGCTTGTAATGTGCATTCAACATGTCATCCAATATTTCTATTATTACTGTTCATGCATATTTAAATTTATGGATTATAACATGATGATGATGATGATGATAGGAATAGGCATGTGAATGTTTGTGTTTGGCTGGTGTACATGGTGCGGGTACGGATGGTATCAATCGGTACTTCGATGCCGTTCTCATCGGGGTATATTGTGCCATTGTCTATTCAAGTCATGTCCTCTAGCAAATGGTTGATGTGCTTGATGTGAACGAGTATCAGGGGGTGTCATAGGCCGGGCCTCAGCACTCTAGCTCTATCTCTAACTCAAGTCTTGTGCATTAGCATCGTTGTATCGCCATTACTTTATCAGAACTATTATGTCATGGTGTATGAAGGGAGGTGGTCTCGGACCGTGTAGTCTCTGACTCTGCCAGGGGGCCTTAGCCTTATCACTATGGGCGTTCTGAGGGATGCTGGGGTGAGGCATTGGATACATTGTTTGACATTAGGATTGGTTAGTTGCGAGTCCAGTTTGCAACCCTAGCCAGCAGGGATTTATTTCTTGGTATGGTATCAAATGGTACTTCGGTGCCATTTTCATCGGGGTATATTGTGCCATTATGGGTGCTGTGGGCGACAGTGCGGCTTTCATTGGGCGTATCCACACTCTCGTGCATCGAGGTGCGACGGCCACCTATCCTTTCTATAGCACAGTGCAAACTATAAACCAGACCACAGTTATGAATTGATCGCATGCATATGATTGTTGAATTGTTTTGTTTTCTCAATGAGCTCAAGTTGGAGAGCTGACCCTCGTGCGCACAATTCTTTTAGTTTCTGGTGTTGCAGGTATTACGATTGAAGATTATGTCGACACATCAACATATGAACATGTGGCGGCTATGATGAGCAAGCAAAGGAGGACGAACATGGTTCGTTAAGTGAGCGTTTCAGCAGTGGATACGTTTAGTGTTTAGTTTCGTATTTGGATATTGTAATATGAATTAAATTATGTTTTGGTTACTTGGAAATAAATGGAATATTAATCAATTATCATGATTAGACCTCAGTTCATTATCTGTATGACTTTCGCTATTTACTTTATTGCCTCTGATTAATGTGGAATGTGTTTTGGTTTATCATATGTGGGATAGCCTATTCAAGATCCTGGTTGAACCGTTGGTTTATTGACGGTTCATCACACCATTCTGGTTGGTGTAGAATTGGGGTATGACAACTTGGTATCAGAGCTCTCGTAGGCCTTACCCATTAAACCTGAATACTTCCACTGGAGTCCATGAACTGAGTTAGGATAAATTAAAAGCTTTAATACAAACAAACCATAAACACCTGTGTTGGATGAGACAAATATTAAACAAGACGATAATGTACATATAAAAGGTGGAACCATATATGTATACTCAAATAAAAAGAGAAGACCCAAAAGTTATCCTAATAAATAAATAAAATAGGGTATTATCTATAAGTTGGGTAGTTATCCAAGTGTACAAGGATATAGTACAGTAGCAGAAAGGGAGCTTCTGTAAAGCAGAAAATTGAATACCGAGTTGGTACTTACAAGATGTGAAACTCGATATATGACAAAGGAAGGAGAAAATGGCTAGTAATGCCTAATTCCCTACAAAGGTAAAGGGAAAGATCTCGGGCCGAATCCAATAGAGATAGGAGAATAACGACCCTACATTAAGAATATGAGTAACTACAAGAAGATAAAGCTATACCCCTGGGTGACATGGAGACTCAGAGTGAAATCCACTACACGCTGATCCATTACCTACTGAGCATTAAGTAGAAGTTGCAACTTGACCCACCACTATCAAGGTCAAGAATGGGTAATGAAAACTCAACTAAGCAGATGCTAAATAATGATGATCAAATTGGGGGCAAATCAAAGGAGGTAAACAACCAGGACACTCCAGCCAATCTCCAGGACTACCCAAGTTGCCAATGTTACATCAACACCTCCGAGTCAGACCAAGTACGGTACCAATTGGTAGCAACACTGTGCCCTCAACATCTATTAGCTCTAACACTGTGCCTACCATACAGCAAGTCCCAGTAAAGCACACCCCAGTGCAGAAGTTTGGTGCACAACAAGCAGTGTATCAAGGTGGTTACCCTTGTCAGCCATCGATGTATGGGATAGCTGCATCATGACACAATGATCTGACCAAGGATTGAGGAATATTTTTTGAAGACGAAGCCTTAAACGTTTTCAGCGGAGGAACAAATTTAATTGTGGCCATATAACTAGATATGTTTATATAGGATGCGGTGCATTGTCGATTTACACTTATTATTATAGAGGACGCACATACCAGATTTTAATTTCTCATGCCATGACCGGATACCTTCTTGATTCAACCTGTCAATTGGAGTTATAGATATTGTTTCTTTAGTATTAGTCCTGATTATATCAAATTGAGCCACTCTCATGATTGACGACATGAACAGAGATATGAACTGAATGAACAGTTAAATATTTCATCATATTGAGCATACAACTTTTGATTAATACCTGATTTATTGATGTACCAAAACTTTCTCCAGATTCACTCCTGTAGTGCCTTGACCAATGACATTATACACTCAATAGAACCTGTAACCATGAGGTTAAGAATTTATAACCTCTATTTTCATGTATTTGGACCACCGTACAACTTAACGACCTTTTAATGCCGGTTGGATTACCACAGATTGACTCCTAATCCCTTAAACTTAAGTTCATTAGATAAAGAAAGTGTTTGTCGCCATACTAAATTGAAAGATAGAAATGAATTGTTTTGGATAAACATTCTGATTCTTACATTTCTCGACATTCATTGATAAGATGTTTAGTGATAATGGAATTATTGAAAGAAAGATGAATGGATTCAGATTAAATGCTATGGCCAATGAACCTCAGATGAAGTAATGGAGAATCTATTTTGAGATTACTGATTTGATGGATATGAGCCATGTCTATAAAAGAGTGCATGAGAAAAAAGTGAAAACTATCAAGAGTAACTAGGAAAGAGTAGATAGCACTCAAGTAGAGTAAAAAATTGCTATACAGTATGAAATTTTGACAAGATAGAAGATTCCTAAAGGTAAATCTAAAAGTGGACACAAGGATAAAGTAAAAAAAATCATGGCATTAATAGTAATCAGTTTAATACAATGAAAATTGAGTTATGCCCAATGTCGAGTGATATGATTAAGTAAAGACCAAAAGAGTTTGGCTGAATTAATGAATTTATAAGCATATATCCTAATGCTTAGAAGTAGACTTGGGATATGAAGTAACAATTACTAGATATTTTTCGAGGTATATGAAATAGAGATCAGGGTAAAAGAAATATAAGCTAATGAGTGCAATATGATATTTTGATGATAGTCTTTGGAAAATAATAAGAGAAGAAGGAACTAGACAAGCTCTTAAAACCTTTACACCAGATTTTGATAGTTCAAGCCCTTTTGGAGTAAATGTTGCATTAGATGAGTGTCATGAACAATGATTGAATCATATGAATGGACAGAGTTTGGATGCAACCTAAATAGACTTGAGATGGCAAACTTTGACATCATCTTGGGAATAGACTAGTTGTCTCAACATTCTACAAGTGATTAGGTGCATAGAAGAGGTTATCATTCAAGAATAAAGGCAACATATAATTTAGTTTTATTAGAAGTATGTTGCCTAAGAAGTGAAAGCTGATCCTCCCTATGCTAAAGGCGAAGAGATGCTTTGAAGAGAAAGAAGTTGGGTATCTGGTATCTGTGGTATACACTACCGAAGAGGCACCACAGATGGAAGGTACTAATGGGATGCATAAATTCCTGATGTGTTCCAGGAGACTTACCTGGGTTACCGTCTGATCATGTGACCGAGTTCGTCATCGACTTGTTACCAAGGACGATACTTGTGTCAAAGGCACCTATAGAGTAGTTCCTATGTAGTTGAAGGGATTGAGATTCAACTACAAGAGTTATTAGACTAAGGTCCTAATAAGCTAAGTATTGCATCACGGGAAGTGCCAATGTAATTCGTGAAGAAGAAGGATGATAGTGTTGTCTGCATATAGACTACCGAGAAACGAACAAGCTCACGATAAAGAATCGAGATCTATCACCTCGGATCGATGACTTGTTTAAACAGTTGCAAAGAGCAAAGGAAATTTTGAAGATTGATCTTCGATCAAGGTATCAACAGCTAAAGAACTTGGACAACGATATTCTGAAAATGGCTTTAAGAATCGGGATTGGGCAATTTTGAGTTCTCGATTATGACGTTGGGATTAACCAATGCCCCTACATCTTTTATGGAGTTGATGAACTGGGTGTTTCAAGACATGTTGGACACGTCGGTCATAGTTTTCGTAGATGATATTTTGGTTTATTCCAAGAATGAGGCAACTCATACAACGGATCTTAGAACAGCTTCACAACAGTTTAGAAGTGAAAAGCTTTATGCCAAGACCAAGAAATATGAGACCCGATTAAACGAAGTGATCTTCTTAGATCACATAGAATCATAAAAAGGGATTAAAGTGGATCCTATTAAGATAGAAGCAATCATATGGTGAGAAACACTTAAAGGGTATTGCGAAGATCAGAAGTTTCTTGGGTTTAGCTGGTTATTACTGACGATTTTGGAGGACCACTCTAAGATCGCAAAACCTCTTACCAAGCTAACCAGGAAGGGAGAGGAGTTTAATTTTACTGACAAGGGTGAAGAATATTTCTAGATTCTAAAGTAAGATTGATATCAGCTCCCATCTTGATCGTTTCAGCACCAGGGAAACCTTTTACCCTATCCATCGGAGCTTCCGAATTGGATCTAGGATGCGGGTTGATGTAAGGTAAATAAGCGATTTCATATGATTTAAGAAAACCGAAAGAGCATGAGAAGAGTTACCCAACTCATGATTGGAGTAAACAATTGTGATTTATGCAATCAAGACTTGGAGACATTATTTAAACGGAGAAGAATTTTAGATTAGATCGGATTACAAGTGTTTTATTTATCTCTTCATTAGAAAGAGTTGAACATGAGGATAAGGAGATGGTTAGGAATACTTGAAGGATTAAGACTGTGATATTCAATGTCACCTGAGCAAGGCTAATGTAGTAGCTAAGGCCTTAAGCAAAAAGGGAATTATGATGTCCGAAGAAGGACCCAGTATAAATGCTGCCTTATGTTCTGCAACAACAGATTCAGATTTGGAAGAAGAGTAACATATAATAGAAACTCGTGATGATCCAATTGAGCGAGAACTTAGAGATGAAGAAAAAGTAGTAATTTTGTTATATCTGTATATAAGAACGGTACAAGAAGATTTAGAGAAAGAAAAACCTAACCCTGACTTACTTTGGATGCGGAGACGGTACTCAGATACAGAGGTCGACTTTGAATACAAGAAGGGAAAGACTCGGATATCATGAAGAGGATAAGGATAAGAACCCATTGTACTCCATATTCAGGACATACTTGAGTACCAATATGTATCATGCCCTGAAGAAATTGTACTGGTAAAGAGGGATGATAACAAAGGTGTCATAGTGCATGTTCCAGTGTCTGAATTATCAGCAAGTAAAGGCTGGAAGACAAAGACCAACATGGCTCACAACAACAACTATCAGAGCCAGTCTGAATGTGGAACTGCATTACAATGAACTATGTCACTGGTTTGCCACTGACTCCTAGATCGGTTGACGGAGTTTGGATGATTGTTGATCACCTTATGAAGATAGCTCATTCCATTGCTATACGACCTTGGTATGGTTCGGAGCGGCTAACTAAGCTATATGTGGATAGTATTGTCAGATTGAATGGTATGCATGAGAGCTTAGTGTCAGTCAGAAGCTCATGCTTTATCTTGAAGTTTTGGGAGGATCTATAGGAAACAATGGGGACAAAGTTGAAGTTTAGTACCGCATTTTACCTTAAACCGACAGACTATCGGAGCGGACTATACCGATCCTAGGAGATATGCCCCGAGCTTACAAAATTGATTTCAAGGAACTTGAGTTGAGAAGTTACTGTGAATTGAAGTTGCTATTAAGCTACCATGTAAAGGTCACCTTTATAGCATGGTACGATAGAAATGTCAAACCCCTCTATTTTGGAATGAAGTTGGTGAATGAAGAATTTTAAGACCTAAGTCTATGGCAGAAAACTGTCGACTGGCAAACAAGATCAAAGAAAAGGGCTAAGACAGCTCAAGTTGTCAGAGAGACACCAAGACCTTGAGTTCGCCATAAGTGACAAAGTGTTTTTGAAGATATCACTTATGCGTAGTTGAAACGATTAAACAAGTAGGGAGGTTGTATTATATATATGTGTCGAATCTTATAAACTTTGGAGAGACGTAGAAAAGTTGCATATCAATTAGCGTTACCGCAATCCTTGTCTAGTGTGCATGATGTATTTTGTGTGTCTTTATTGAAGAAGTACATTGGAGATCCATATCAAAAGAATTGACCACAGAGTCACTGGATTAGATAGAATGTTTAACTATTGAAGTGGTACCAGCCTAGTTCACTAGTTGGAAGGTACAATGTTTCCAAAGAAGGGATTATTATTATATGAAGATAATCTGACGAAGACAAGACGTGGAGAAGATGGCATGGAAAGAAGAAGATGCAATGCGGAAATAGAATTCCCACCTACTGACTCCGAAGTAAATTCAAATTTTGAGGACAAAATTTATTTTAAGGATAGGGGATTTGTAAGATCCATACGTTCAAATTTCGAGGATGAAATTTCTTTTAAGGGTGGTGGAGTTGTAAGACCCGCACGTCACGAACCCGATCTAACCTTACATTTTGTGTCGTGACCCGTCTACATATCATGGTCGAGCCAAGTGGACCAAGTGTGTGAAGAAAAACCAAGACCCAATATGAAAATTTACTCAAAAATAGTCAAAATGAGGGTAGGGTCGCATGCCTAAATGGGAAGGTCCGACCCCTCCATCGACCCCCCCATCGACCCGTGACCAGGGGTCGTAAGGGGGTCTCGAAAATGTCCTACCCCCCCCATCGACCCCCGGTAATCGGTAAAAACAGCACGAACCAAAAATTAAGAAACTTCCCTAATTTCAATTGGAACCTTTCCTAAACTCAATGGGACTTATTTTGGGAGGTTTTACTCTATAAATATGATGTCCCTAATCATCTTCCACTCCTTTTACAACCTTAATTGGATTGAGAGAAAGAAAAGAGAAGGAAGAGAAGGAGAAGAGGAGGAAAGTGGAGAAGAAGACCAAAGAGAAGGGATTCAGAGGAAGAAGCATACTTCTCAGGTATGGATACTAATTCCATGAATTTCTAAAGACCTTAGTGTAGATAATGAAGAGGGTATGATCTAAGAGAAACCCAAATCATCCGTCCATGGTTAGGTTTCAATAGAAACCATGGAAGGGATCATTGAAACCATGTAGGTGAATAAAGAATAGTTCTACACCATAGAACATGTATGGAATGGAATATAGAAGGAAGCCATAGGACCCAAACATGAAAGAATGAATGAAATTTAATATTCTCGACTCAAACCATGGGGGGTCGCACCTAGGGTCGATGAAACATCTGACCCTAGCATCGACCCCCAGCATTCGGGAAACCCAGGGAAGGGGTGGTCGCACCTAGGGTTGATGGAACATCCGACCGTAGCATCGATCCCCAGTATTCAAGAAGTCCAGAATAGGGGTGGTCGCACCCAGGGTCGATGGAACGTTCGACCCTGGCATCGACCCTACTACAGGGGGTCGCAGTATACTGCTACCTTAGCATCGACCCGTCCTGCTACGCCCAGTTAATAGCAAATTAGAAAAATTAGAATAAATTCTAATTAAATTCTATCGACTTTGTTAGGTCTTCTAGCGATATAATATTGATGTAAAGGTGATTCTTAAGGCTTGAAAGTGGACCTACAAACAAGCAAAGGTGAGGGAACAAAACCTAAACTAATTGGTTAATAATAAACTGTTTTATTTCTTGAGTCCAATACCATGATTGATTCTATGCGTGTATGCTTGTAATGTGCATTCAACATGTCATCCATTATTTCTATTATTACTGTTCATGCATATTTAAATTTATTGATTATAACATGATGATGATGATGATGATAGGAATAGGCATGTGAATGTTTGTGTTTGGCTGGTGTACATGGTGTGGGTACGGATGGTAACAATCGGTACTTCGATGCCGTTCTCATCGGGGTATATTGTGCCATTGTCTATTCAAGTCAAGTCCACTAAGCAAGTGGTTGATGTGCTTGATGCGAGCGAGTATCAGGGGGTGTCATAGGCTGGGCCTCAGCACTCTAGCTCTATCTCTAACTCAAGTCTTGTGCATTAGCATTGTCGTATCGCCATTACTATAGCAGAACTATTACATCATGGTGTATGAGGGGAGGTGGTCTCGGACCGTGTAGTCTCTGACTCTGTCGGGGGGCCTTAGCCCTATCTATGGGCGTTCTGAGGGATGCTGGGGTAAGGCCTTGGATACACTGTTTGACATTAGGATTGGTTAGCGAGCCCAGTTTGCAACCCTTGTAAGACCCGTGTCAATCTAACCCGGTCTTACCACCTTGAACCAGGTTTACCCATCATGGTCGAGTCAAGTGGACCAAGGGCGTGAAGGAGATTGAGATCCCAGGTATAAAATCGACCCAAAAACATTTAAAATTTGGGGAGGGTCGCACACCCAGCTAAGCAGGGTCGGACCTCCCAAAACAGAAAGTCAGACCCTCGGTTTTGAAGGGAGGGTCGGACAGCTTAAGACCCTAGGGTCGACGGGATCATCGACCCTCCCATCGACCCTCGGTTTCTGCCGAATATAGAAATTAGGAAATTTCTATATTTTTCGATTGGGATTCTTTCCAAATCTCAATGGGACTTATTTAGGGTGTTCCTAGTCTATTTAAAGGACGTCCCTAAGCCACTTTCACTCCTTTCACAACCCTAATCGAATTGAGAGAAAGAGAGGAGAAGGAAAGAGGAAGAAGAAAGGGAAGGAAGAGAAATTAAGCCAAAAGAGAAGAGTTTCAGAGAAAGATTAACCTTCTCAGGTATGGATACTAATTCTAAGAGTTTCTACAGACCTTAAGGTAGTAATTAGTAAGAATGTGATCTCGGAGAAACCCAAACCATTAAGCTATGGTTAGGTTTTCTTGGAAAACCATAGGAGGATGCATGAAAACTATTTAGATGGATTATACATGGTTCTAGACCATGGAATGAATGTTGAATGAATGTAGGAAGCAAGCCATAGGACCCCAAACACGAAGAATGGATTTAAAAGTGGGAATTAGACTAGAGTGCACCGAGGGTCGCACCCAGGGTCGATAGGCCATCCGACCCTAGGTGTTTATGACCCTCAGCATTCGGGAAGTCCAGAAAGAGGGGAGGGTCGATAGACCCATCGACCCTAGCATCAACCCTAGCATCGACCCTTAGTTGACAGAATGGTTTTTAAATTCTGAATTAATTCTAATTAAATTCTATCAACTTTGTTAGGTCTTCTAGCAATATAATAACGTTATAACGGTGATTCTAAAGCTTGGAAAAGTATCTTTTAGCAAGCTAAGGTGAGGAACCTTAACTCCAAACTAAATTGGTTAATAATAAACTATTTTCTATTTTTGAGTCCTATGCTATGCTTGATTCTATGCGAATATGTTTGTAATGTGCATACAACATGCCATCCAATATTTCTATTACATGTTCATGTATATTTACTTTGTTGTTTATAACATGATGATGATGATGATGATAGGAGTAGGCATGTGCTTGTATATGTGTGGTTGATGTGCTTGATGCGAGCGAGTATCAGGGGGGGGTGTGATGAGAACGTCAATAAACGTTAATCATTGGAGGGTCTCAACACTTTAGCTCTATCTCCAACTCAAGTCTTGTGCATTGGCATCATTGTATCACCATTACTTTAGCAGAACTATTATGTCGTAGAGTATCAGGGGAGGTGGTCTCGGTCCTTGTAGTCTCTGACTCTACCGGGGGGCCTTAGCTCTATCTCTATGGACATTCTGAGGGATGCTGGGGTGAGGCCTTGGATAAACTATTTGGCATTAGGATTGGTTAGTTGCGAGCCCAGTTTGCAGCCCTCGCCAACAGGGGCTTACGTGTTGGTATGGCACTATATAGCAATAAACGTTACCTTTGTTATATAATGTTAATGATTAGGTGCATGTGAGTTGACGATAAACGTGATCTTCGGGTAACGTCACACACTCGTGTATAGAGGCGGAGTCAATAAACGCGACCTTTGGCTACCTCAACCTTTCTATTGCATATTGCAAACTTCAAACCAGACCAAAGATATAAATTGATGTGCAAGCATATGTAGTGTTGCATTGTTTTGGCTACTCACTGAGCTGTGTTGTGTGCTCACCCCTCGACGTCGAATATTTTTAGTTGATGATGCAGGTTACACAGTTGAAGATTATATGAACGCGTCTGTGTACAGAAACGTGGCAACTATGGAAGCTGGAGCTGAAGATGATACACACGACTCCTCTTGCGAGTGCAACTCGTGTGTATTTGATTAGATATTTTTATAAGTTTCTTTATTTGGATTTATTAAAGACTTGAATTGATATTTACTTATGTTTTGGTTGATACAAAATAAATTGTTACTTAAATTTTAATATCACATAGATTCTCAGTTCATGTTATTATAAGACTTCTGCTATTGTGTATTTACTCTGATTATGATTACGGATGTGTGTAAGTTTGGATAATGCGGGGATAGCCTATTTGAGATCCGGGTTGAACCGTTGGTTATTTAGAGGTTCATCACATCATTCTGAATAGACTAGAATTGGGGTGTGACAACCCTAGCCAGCAAGGGTTTATTTGTTGGTATGGTATCAACCGGTACTTCGATGCCATTTTCATCGGGGTTTATTGTGCCATTATGGGTGCTGTGGGCGGCAGTACCATTTTCATTGGGCATATCCACGCTATTGTGCATAGAGGTGTGGCGGCCACCTATCCTTTCTATAGCACTTTGCAAACTATAAACCAGACCACAAATATGAATTGATCGCATGCATATGTTTGTTGCATTGTTTTGTTTTCTCACTGAGCTTAAGTTGGAGAGTTGACCGTTGTGCACATAATTCTTTTAGTTTCTGATGTTGCAGGTATTACGATTGAAGATTATGTCGACACGTCAACATATGAACATGTGGAGGCTATGATGAGCAAGCAAAGGAGGACGAACCTGGTTCGTTAAGCGAGCGTTTCAACGGTGGATACGTTTAGTGTTTAGTTTTGTATTTTGATATTGTAATATGTATTAAATTATGTTTTGGTTACTTGGAAGTAAATGGAATATTAATTATTTATCATGATTAGACCTCAATTCATTATTTGTAAGACTTCCGCTATTTACTTTATTATCTCTGATTAATGTGGAATGTGTTTTGGTTTATCATATGTGGGATAGCCTATTCGAGATCCTGGTTGAGCCGTTGGTTTATTGACGGTTCATCGCACCATTCTGGTTGGTGCAGAGTTGGGGTGTGATAACTTGGTATCAGAGCTCTCGTAGGCCTTACCCATTAAACCTGAATACTTCCACCGGAGTCCATGAACTGAGTTAGGATAAATAAAAAGCTTTAATACAAACAAACCATAACCACCTGTGTTGGTTGAGATAGAAATTAAACAAGACGATAATGTACATATAAAAGGTGGAACCATATATATACACTCAAACAGAAAGAGAAGACCAAAAAATTATCCTAATAAATAAATAATATAGGGTATTATCTATAAGTTGGGTAGTTATCCAAGTATACAGGGATATAGTATAGTAGCAAGTAGGGAACTTTGTAAAGCAGAAAATTGAATACCGAGTTGGTACTCACAAGATGAGAAATTCGATGTATGACAAAGGAAGGAGAAAATGACTAGTAATGCCTAATTCCCTACAAAGGTAAAGGAAAAGATCTCTGGGCGAATCCAACGGAGATAGGAGAATAACGGCCCTACATTAAGAATAAGAGTAACTACATGAAGATAAAGCTATACCCCTGGGTGACTTGGAGACTCAGAGTGAAATCCACTACATGCTGATTTATTACCCGCTCAGCATTAAGTAGAAGTTGCAACTTGACCCCACCACTATCAAGGTCGAGAATGGGTAATGAAAACTCAACTGAGCAGATGCTAAATAATGATAATCAGATTGGGAGAAAATCAAAGGAGGTGAACAACCAGGCCACTTCAGCCAATCAGCTGGACTACCCAAGTTGCCAATGTTACATCAACACCTCTGAGTCAGACCAAGTACGGTACCAATTGGTAGCAACATTGTACCCCCAACACCTATTAGCTGTAACACAGTGCCTACCATACAGTAAGTCCCAGTAAAGCACACCCTAGTGTAGAAGTTTGGTGCACAACAAGCAATGTATCAAGGTGGTTACCCTTATCAGCCATCGATGTATGGGATAGCTGCATCATGACACAATGATCCGACCAAAGATTGAGGAATATTTTCTAAAGACGAAGCCTTAAACGTTTTCAGCAGAGGAACAAATCTAATTGTGGCCATATAACTGGATATGTTTATATAGGATGCGGTACATTGTTGATTTACTCTTATGATTATAGAGGATGCACATACCAGATTTTAATTTCTCGTGCCTTGACAGGATACCTTCTTGATTCAACCTGTCAATTGGAGTTATAGATATTGTTTTTTTAGTATTAGTCTTGATTATACCAAACTGAGCCACTCTCATGATCGACAACATGAACAGAGATATGATAGCAAATTATTATGTGTTTAACTGAGACATAAATATTTAAATACCAAATACATGTCTTATAAATCCAATAAAGAAACCTACAAAAAAATATCTAATCAAATACACACGAGTTGCACTCACAAGAGGAGTCGTGTGTATCGTCTTCAGCTCCAACTTCCATAGCTGCTACAGTTCCGTACGCCGACGCGTTCGTATAATCTTCAACTGTATAACCTGCATCATCAACTAAAAATATTCGACGTCGAGGGGTGAGCACACAACACGGCTCAGTGAGTAGCCAAAACAATGCAACAATACATATGCATGCAAAAATCAATTTATATCTTTGGTCTTGGTTTATAGTTTACAATGTGCAATAGAAAGGTTGGGTGGTCAAAGGTTAACGTTTATTGACACCGCCTCTATGCACAGGGTGTGGAAGCCCGCCCGAAGGTTAACGTTTATCGTCGTCCCCATCCACCCTACCATAACATTATACAACAAAGGTTAACATTTATTGCTATATAATGCTATACCAACACGTAAGCCCCTGTTAGCGAGGGTTTGCAAACTGGGCTCGCTACTAACCAATCTTAATGCCAAACAGTGTATCCAAGGCCTCACCCCAGCATCCCTCAGAATGCCCATAGAGATAGAGCTAAGGCCCCCCGATAGAGTCAAAGACTACAAGGACCGAGACCACCTCCCCTGATGCTCTACGACATAATAGTTCCGCTAAGGTAATGGCGATACGACGATGTCAATGCACAAGACTTGAGTTAGAGATAGAGCTAAAGTGCTGAGACCCGCCAAAGGTTAACATTTATTGATGTTCTCATCACACCTCCCCTGATACTCGCTCGCGTCAAGCACATCAACCACACACATACAATCACATGCCTATTCCTATCATCATCATCATCATCATGTTATAAACAATAAAGTAAATATGCATGAACAAGTAATAGAAATCTTGGATGGCATGCTGTATGCACATTACAAACATATTCGCATAGAATCAAACATGGCATAGGACTCAAGAAATAGAAAACAGTTTATTATTAACCAATTTAGTTTGGGGTTAAGGTTCCTCACCTTAGCTTTCTAAAAGATACTTTTCCAAGCTTTAAAATCACCTTTATAACGTTATTATATTGTTAGCAAACCTAACAAAGTCGATAGAATTTAATTAGAATTAATTCAGAATTTAAAAACCATTCTGTCAACTGAGGGTCGATGCTAGGGTCGATGGGTCTATCGACCCTCCCTCCATTTTGAACTTCCCGAATGCTGAGGGTCGATGGTCAGAAACACCTAGGGTCGGATGGTCTATCGACCCTCGGTGCGACCCTTGGTGCACTCTGGTCCAATTTCCACTTTTAATCCATTGTTCGTGTTTGGGGTCCGATGGCTTGCTTCCTACATTCACTCAACATTCAGTCCATGGTCGTGAACCATGTATAATCCATCTAGATAGTTTTCATGCATCCTCCTATGGTTTTCCATGAAAACCTAACCATGGATGGATGGTTTGGGTTTCTCCGAAATCCTACACTCAACCATATCTAACCTAAGGCCTGTAGAAACTCATGGAATTAGTATCCATACCTGAGAAGATTACTTTTCTCTGCAAATTCTTCTCCTTTTTGCCAAGACTTCTTCCTAGCCTCCTTTCTTCCTCTTTTCCTTCTTCTCTCTTTCTCTCAATTCAATTAGGGTTGTGAAAGGAGTGAATGTGGCTTAGGAACGTCCTTTAAATAGACTAGGAATGTCCTATAATAGTCCCATTGAAATTTGGAAGGAATCCCAACCGAAAATTAGGAAATTTCCTAATTTCAGTTTCGTCAGAAATCGAGGGTCAATGGGAGGGTCGATGATCCCGTCGACCCTAGGGTCTTAAGCTGTCCGACCCTCCCTTCAAAACTGAGGGTCTGACTTTCTGTTTTGGGAGGTCCGACCCTGCTTAGCTGGGTGTGCGACCCTTCCCTAAAATTAAGTGTTTTTGGGTCGATTTTATACCTGGGATCTCGATCTCCTTCATGCCCTTGGTCCATTTGACTCGACCATGATGGGTAAACCTGGTTCAAGGTGGTAAGACCGGGTTAGTTTGACACGGGTCTTACAGTAGAAGATTCCTAAAGGCAAATGTAAAAGTTGACACAAGGATAAAGTCAAAAAAATCATGGCATTAATAGTAATCAGTTTAATACAATGAAAATGGAGTTATGCCCAATGTTGAGTGATATGATTAAGTAAAGACCAAAAGAGTTTGACTGAATTAATGAATTTATAAGCATATATCCTAATGCTTAGAAGTAGACTTGGGATATGAAGTAACAATCACAAGATATTTTTCGGGGTATATGAAAGAGAGATCAGGGTAAAACAGCAAGGATAAAAGAAATATAAGCTAATGAGTGCAATATGATATTTTGACGATAGTCTTTGGAAAATCATAAGAGATGAAGGAACTAGACAAGCTCTTAAGACCTTTACACTAGATTTTGATAGTTCAAGCCCTTTTGGACTAAATGTTGCATTAGATGAGTGTCATGAACAATGATTGAATCATATGAATGGACAGAGTTTGGATGCAACCTAAATTGACTTGAGATGGCAGACTTTGACGTCATCTTGGGAATAGACTGGTTGTCTCAACACTCTACAAGTGATTAGGTGCATAGAAGAGGTTATCATTCAAGAATAAAGACAACATATAATTTAGTTTTATTGGAAGCATGTTGCCTAAGAAGTGAAAGCTGATCCTCCCTATGCTAAAGGCGAAGAGATTCTTTGAAGAGAAAGAAGTTGGATATCTGGAATCTGTGGTATACACTACCGAAGAGGCACCACAGACGAAAGTTATTGATGGGATGCATAAATTCCTGATGTGTTCCAGGAGACTTACCTGGGTTACCATCTCATCATGTGACCGAGTTCGTCATCGACTTATTACCAAGGACGATATTTGAGTCAAAGGCACCTATAGAGTAGTTCCTATGTAGTTGAAGGGATTGAGACTCAACTACAAGAGTTATTAGACTAAGGTCCTAATAGGCTAAGTATTGCATTACGGAAAGTGCCAATGTAATTCGTGAAGAAGAAGGATGATAGTGTTGTCTGTGTATAGACTATCGAGAATTGAACAAGCTCACGATCAAGAATCGAGATCTATCACCTCGGATCGATGACTTGTATAAACAGTTGCAAAGAGCAAAGGAAATTTCTAAGATTGATCTTCGATCAAGGTATCAACAGCTGAAGAATTTAGACAGCGATATTCTAAAAATGGCTTTTAGAATCAGGATTGGGCAATTTTGAGTTCTCGATTATGACGTTGGGATTAACCAATGCCCCTACATCTTTTATGGAGCTGATGAACTGGGTGTTTCATGATATGTTGGACACGTCGGTCATAGTTTTCATAGATGATATTTTGATTTATTCCAAGAATGAAGCAACTCATACAACGGATCTTAGAACAGTTTCACAACAGTTGAGAAGTGAAAAGCTTTATGCCAAGTCCAAGAAATATGAGACCCGATTAAACGAAGTGATCTTCTTAGATCACATAGAATCATAAAAAGGGATTAAAGTGGACCCTATTAAGATAGAAGCAATCATATGGTGAGCAACACTTAAAGGGTATTGCGAAGATCAGAAGTTTCTTGGGTTTAGCTGGTTATTACTGACGATTTTGGAGGACCACTCTAAGATCGCAAAACCTCTTACCAAGCTAACCAGGAAGGGAGAGGAGTTTAATTTGACTGACAAGGGTCAAGAATATTTCCAGATTCTAAAGTAAGACTGATATCAGCTCCCATCTTGATCATTCCGGCACCAGGGAAACCTTTTACCCTATCCATCGGAGCTTTCGGATTGGATCTGGGATGCGGGTTGATGTAAGGTAAATAAGCGATTTCATATGCTTTAAAAAACTGAAAGAGCATGAGAAGAGTTACCCAACTCATGATTGGAGTAAACAATTGTGATTCATGCAATCAAGACTTGGAGACATTATTTAAACGGAGAAGAATTTTAGATTAGATCGGATTACAAGTGTTTTATTTATCTCTTCATTAGAAAGAGTTGAACATGAGGATAAGGAGATGGTTAGGAATACTTGAAGGATTAAGACTGTGATATTCAATGTCACCCGAGCAAGGCTAATGTAGTAGATAAGGCCTTAAGCAAAAAGGAAATTATGAAGTTCGAAGAAGGACCCAGTATAAATGCTGCCTTATGTTCCGCAGCAACAGATTCAGATTTGGAAGAAGAGTAACATATAATAAAAACTCGTGATGATCCAATTGAGCGAGAACTTAGAGATGAAGAAAAAATAGTAATTTTGTTATATCTGTATATATTAATGGTACAAGAAGATTTAGAGAAAGAAAAACCTAACCCTGACTTACTTTGGATGCGGAGACGGTACTCAGATACAGAGGTAGACTCTGAATACATGAAGGTAAAGACTCGGATATCATGAAGAGGATAAGGATAAGAGCCCATTGTACTCCATATTCAGGACATACTGGAGTGCCAATATGTATCATGACCTGAAAAGATTGTACTAGTAAAGAGGGATGATAACAAAGGTGTCTTAGTGCATGTTCCAGTGTCTGAATTATCAGCAAGTAAAGGCTGAAAGACAAAGACCAACATGGCTCACAACAACAACTATCGGAGCCAGTCTGAAAGTGGGACTGCATTATAATGAACTATGTCACTGGTTTGCCACTGACTCCTAGATCGGTTGATGCAATTTGGATGATTGTTGATCACCTTATGAAGATAGCTCATTCCATTGCTATACGACCTCGGTATGCTTTGGAGGGGCTAACTAAGCTATATGTGGATAGTATTGTCAGACTGAATGGTATGCATGAGAGCTTAGTGTCAGTCAGAAGCTCATGCTTTATCTCGAAGTTTTGGGAGGATCTATAGGAAACAATGGGGACAAAGTTGAAGTTTAGTATCGCATTTTACCTTAAACCGACAGATAGTCAGAGCGGACTGTAAGACCCGTGTCAATCTAACCCGGTCTTACCACCTTGAACCAGGTTCACCTATCATGGTCGAGTCAAATGGACCAAGGGCGTGAAGGAGATCGAGATCCCAGGTATCAAATCGACCCAAAAATACTTAAAATAGGGGAAGGGTCGCACACCCAGCTAAGCAGGGTCGGACCTCCCAAAACAGAAAGTTAGACCCTCAGTTTTGGAGGGAGGGTCGGACAGCTTAAGACCCAAGGGTCGACGGGATCATCGACCCTCCCATTGATCCTCGGTTCCTGCTGAATATAGAAATTAGGAAATTTCTATATTTTTCGATTGGGATTCTTTCCAAATCTTAATGGGACTTATTTAGGATGTTCCTAGTCTATTTAAAGGACATCCCTAAGCCACTTTCACTCCTTTCACAACCCTAATTGAATTGAGAGAAAGAGAGGAGAAGGAAAAGAGGAAGAAGAGAGGCAAGGAAGAGAACCTAGCAAAAAGGAGAAGAGTTGCAGAGATAGATTAATCTTCTCAGGTAAGGATACTAATTCCATGAGTTTCTACAGACCTTAGGATAGTTATTGGAGAGAGAGTGATCTCGGAGAAACCCAAACCATCCATCCATGGTTAGGTTTTCATGGAAAACCATAGGTGGATGCATGAAAACTATTTAGATGGATTATACATGGTTTCAGACCATGGAATGGATGTAGAATGGAATGTAGGAGCAAGCCATAGGACCCCAAACACGAATAATGGATTAAAAAGTGGAAATTGGACCAAAGTGCACCAAGGGTCGCACCGAGGGTCGATGACCATCCGACCCTAGGTGTTTCTGACCATCGACCATCAGCATTCGGGAAGTCCAGAAAGAGGGGAGGGTCGGTAGACCCATCGACCCTAGCATCGACCCTCAGTTAATAGAATGGTTTTTAAATTCAGAATTAATTCTAATTAATTCTATCGACTTTGTTAGGTTTGCTAGCAATATAATAACATTATAACTGTGATTCTAAAGCTTGGAAAAGTATCCATTAGCAATCTAAGGTGAGGAACCTTAATCCCAAACTAAATTGGTTAATAATAAACTGTTTTCTATTTCTTGAGTCCTATGCCATGCTTGATTCTATGCGAATATGTTTGTAATGTGCATACAGTATGCCATCCAATATTTTCATTACTTGTTCATGCATATTTATTTTATTGTTTATAACATGATGATGATGATGATGATAGGAATAGGCATGTGCTTGTATGTGTGTGGTTGATGTGCTTGATGCGAGCGAGTATTAGGGAAGGTGTGATGAGGACGTCAATAAACGTAACCTTTGGAGGGTCTCACCACTTTAGCTCTATCTCTAACTCAAGTCTTGTGCATTGGCATCGTCGTATCGCCATTACTTTAGCAGAACTATTATGTCGTAGAGTATCAGGGGAGGTGGTCTCGGTCCTTGAAGTCTCTGACTCTACCGGGGGGCCTTAGCTCTATCTCTATGGACATTTTGAGGGATGCTGGGGTGAGGCCTTGGATACACTGTTTGGCATTAGGATTGGTTAGTTGCGAGCCCAGTTTGCAGCCCTCGCAAACAAGGGCTTACGTGTTGGTATGGCACTATATAGCAATAAACGTAACCTTTGTTATATAATGTTCATGGTTGGGTGCATGTGAGTTGACGATAAACATGATCTTTGGGTAACGTCACACACTCGTGTATAGAGGTGGAGTCAATAAACGCGACCTTTGGCTACCTAAACCTTTCTATTGCATACTGTAAACTTTAAACCAGACCAAAGATATAAATTGATTTTTGCATGCATATGTATTGTTGCATTGTTTTGGCTACTCACTGAGACGTGATGTGTGCTCACCCCTCGACATTGAATATTTTTAGTTGATGATGCAGGTTATACCATTGAAGACTATATGAATGCGTCTGCGTATGGAAACGTGGTAGCTATGGAAGCTGGAGCTGAAGATGATACACACGACTCCTCTTGCGAGTGCAACTCGTGTGTATTTGATTAGATATTTTATAGGTTTCTTTTATTGCATTTGATAAAGACTTGTATTTGATATTTAAATATTTATGTCTCAGTTGGAAACAAAATAATTTGCTATTAAATTATTGATATCATCTTAGTTCTCAGTTCATTTATTTATAAGATTTTTGCTATTGTGTATTTACTCTGATTATGATTGTGGATGCGTGTAAGTTTGGATAACGCGTGGATAACCTATTTGAGATCCTGGTTGAACCGTTGGTTATTTAGCGGTTCATCACACCATTCTGAATAGTGCAGAATTGGGGTGTGACACGGACTATACAGATCCTAGGAGATATGCCCTGAGCTTGCAAAATTGATTTCAAGGAACTTGAGTTGAGAAGTTACCGTGAATTGAAGTTGCTATTAAGCTACCATGTAAATGTCACCTATATAGCATGGTACGGTAGAAATGTCAAACCCCTCTATTTTGGAATGAAGTTGGTGAATGAAGAATTTTAAGACCTAACTCTATGGCAGAAAACTGTCGAGTGGCAGACAAGATCAAAGAAAAGGGCTAAGACAGCTTAAGTTGTCAGAGAGACACCAAGAACTTGAGTTCTCCATAAGTGACAAAGTGTTTTTGAAGATATCACTTATGCGTAGTTGAAATGATTAAACAAGTAGGGAGGTTGTATTCTATATATGTGTCGAATCTTACAAACTTTGGAGAGACGTAGAAAAGTTGCATATCAATTAGCATTACCGCTATCCATGTCTAGTGTGCATGATGTATTTTGTGTGTCTCTATTGAAGAAGTACATTAGAGATCCATATCAAAAGAATTGACCACGGAGTCACTGAATTAGATAGAATGTTTAACTATTGAAGTGGTACCAGCCTAGTTCACTAGTTGGAAGGTATAATGTTTCCAAAGCTGGGATAATTATTATATGAAGATAATCTGACGAAGACAAGACGTGGAGAAGATGGCATGGAAAGAAGAAGATGCAATGTGGAAATAGAATTCCCACCTATTGACTCCGAAGTAAATTCAAATTTTGAGGACAAAATTTATTTTAAGGATGGGGGAGTTGTAAGATCCGTACGTTCAAATTTCAAGGACGAAATTTCTGTTAAGGGTGGTGGAGTTGTAAGACCCGCACGCTACGAATCCTGTCTAACCTTACATTTCGTGTCGTGACCCGTCTACACATCTTGGTCGAGCCAAGTGGACCAAATGTGTGAAGAAAAACCAAGACCTAATATGAAAATTTACTCAAAAACAGTCAAAATGAGGGTAGGGTCGCATGCCTAAACAGGCAGGTTCGACCCCCCCCCCCCATCGACCATCCCATCGACCCATGACCAGGGGTCGCAGGGGGTCTCGAATATGTCCTAACCCCCCCCCATCAACCCCCGGTAATCGATAAAAATAGCACGAACCAAAAATTAGGAAACTTTCTTAATTTCAATTGGAACCTTTCCTAAACTCAATGGGACTTATTTTGTGAAGTTTTACTCTATAAATAGGACATCCCTAAGCCTCTTTCACTCCTTTTACAACCCTAATTGGATTAAGAGAAAGAAAAGAGAAGGAAGAGAAGGAGAAGAGAAGGAAAATGGAGAAGAAGACCAAAGAGAAGGGATTCAGAGGAAGAAGCATACTTCTCAAGTATGGATACTATTTCCATGAATTTCTAAAGACCTTAGTGTAGATAATGAAGAGGGTATGATCTAAGAGAAACCCAAATCATCCATCCATGGTTAGGTTTTAATGGAAACCGTGGAGGAGATCAATGAAACCATGTAGGTGAATAAAGAATAGTTCTACACCATAGAACATGTATGGAATGGACTATAGAAGGAAGCCATAGGACCCAAACATGTATGGAATGGACTATAGAAGGAAGCCATAGGACCCAAACATGAAAGAATGAACGAAATTTGATATTCTCGACTCAAACCATGGGGGGTCGCACCTAGGGTCGATGGAACATCCAACCCTAGCATCGACCCCCAGCATTCGGGAAACCCAGGGAAGGGGTGGTCGCACCTAGGGTCGATGGAACATCCGACCCTAGCATTGACTCCCAGTATTCAAGAAGTCCAGAATAGGGGTGGTCGCACCCAGGGTTGATGGAACCTTCGACCCTTGCATCGACCCTACTATAGGGGTTCGCAGTATACTACCCTAGCATCGACCCGTCCTGCTACGTCCAGTTAACAGCAAATTCAAAAAATTAGAATAAATTCTAATTAAATTCTATCGACTTTGTTAGCTCTTCTAGCGATATAATATTGATATAAAGGTGATTCTTAAGGCTTGAAAGAGGACCTACAAACAAGTGAAGGTGAGGGAACAAGACCAAAACTAATTGGTTAATAATAAACTGTTTTATTTATTGAGTCCAATACCATGATTGATTCTATGCGTGTATGCTTGTAATGTGCATTCAACATGTCATCCAATATTTCTATTATTACTGTTCATGCATATTTAAATTTATTGATTATAACATGATGATGATGATGATGATAGGAATAGGCACGTGAATGTTTGTGTTTGGCTGGTGTACATGGTGCGGGTAGGGATCGTATCAATCGGTACTTCGATGCCGTTCTCATCGGGGTATATTGTGCCATTGTCTATTCAAGTCATATCCACTAAGCAAGTGGTTGATGTGCTTGATGTGAGCGAGTATCGGGGGGTGTCATAGGCCGGGCCTCAGCACTCTAGCTCTATCTCTAACTCAAGTCTTGTGCATTAGCATCATCGTATCGCCATTACTTTAGCAGAACTATTACGTCATGGTGTATGAGGGGAGGTGGTCTCGGACCGTGTAGTCTCTAACTCTGCCGGGGGGCCTTAGCCCTATCACTATGGGCGTTCTGAGGGATGCTGGGGTGAGGCCTTGGATACACTGTTTGACATTAGGATTGGTTAGTTGCGAGCCCAATTTGCAACTCTAGCCAGTAGGGGTTTATTTGTTGGTATTTTATCAACCGGTACTTTGATGCCATTTTCATCGGGGTATATTGTGCCATTATGGGTGCTGTGGGTGACAGTACCATTTTCATTGGGCGTATCCACACTCTCGTGCATAGAGGTGCGGCGGCCACCTATCCTTTCTATAGCACATTGCAAAATATAAACCAGACCACAGATATGAATTGATCGCATGCATATGATTGTTGCATTATTTTGTTTTCTCACTGAGCTCAAGTTGGAGAGTTGACCCTCGTGTGCACAATTCTTTTAGTTTATGATGTTACAGGTATTACGATTGAAGATTACGTCAACACGTCAACATATGAACATGTGGCGGCTATGATGAGCAAGCAAAGGAGGACGAACATGGTTCGTTAAGCGAGCGTTTCAGCGGTGGATACATTTAGTGTTTAGTTTCATATTTGGATATTGTAATATGTATTAAATTATGTTTTGGTTACTTGCAAATAAATGAAATATTAATTATTTATCATGATTAGACCTCAGTTCATTATCTGTAAGACTTCTGCTATTTACTTTATTACCACTGATTAATGTAGAATGTGTTTTGGTTTATCATATGTGGGATAGCCTATTCGAGATCCTGGTTGAATCGTTGGTTTATTGATGGTTCATCACACCATTCTGGTTGGTGCAAAATTGGGGTGTGACAGTCTATAATCACCCAAACTGCGTCAACTACTCGAGGAGTCAATGGTAATCCTGTGACGAAGTCCATAGTGATGCAGTCTCATTTCCACGCTGGTTCTGATAACGGCAGTAACAGTCCTGCCGGTCTTTGTCGTTCAGCCTTTACTTTCTGACAATTTAGGCATTGAGACATGAACTTAGCTACATCTGCTTTCATTCCTCTCCACCAATATAATTTCTTTAGATCATGATACATTTTTATACTTCCAAGATGTATCGAATAAATGGTGGTATGGGCTTCTTTCAACAATCGGTGTCTAATGTCCAAGCTTTCTGTTTCGGGTACACATATTCTTCCTTTGTACTTCAATACTTTTTCTTCGTCCAAGGTGAACTCAGGATTAGTCCTGCCTTTTTTGATGTCCTCTTGTACCATTCTTAGGTAAGGGTCTGATTTGATAGTTGTCTTTACTTCATCAACTATATCCGGTATAATCTTCAATGCGGCAAATATATTTGAAAACCGATGAATAAACCCTTGGTTGGCTGATCCATCTGGTGCATCTATCACAAACTACTCATTACTGTGTTTGAATACCTTTCTGGTAGTACACATTGAGGCGGTTGTGCTAACCTCTCCCTGAGATTTTATCATTGCCTTTCTACTCAGCGCATCGGCTACTACATTAGCTTTCCCCAGATGATACTGGATATCACAATCATAGTCTTTCAATAGTTCCAGCCATCTTCTTTGTCTCATATTCTACTCCTTCTGATTAAATAGATAAGTAAGACTTTTATGGTCTGATTTAATCTAAAACTTCTCCCAGTACAGATAATGTCTCCATATTTTTACAGCATGTATTACTGCCGCTAGTTCCAAATCATGTGTAGGATAGTTCTTCTCTTGTGTGTTCAGTTGTCTAGAGTTGTTCTCTTTGCATAAGAACACATCTAGTCCCAGTCCTGTCGCATCGGTATACAAGATAAATGGTTGTCCAGGAATCGGGATGGTCAAGATTGGAGCTGATATCAATCTAGCCTTCAAGGTTTGGAAACTTTTCTTGCATTTATCTGTCCAAACATACTTCTCGCCCTTCTTAGTTAAACTGGTAAGAGGTACGGCAATTCGGGAATAGTCATCCACAAATTGTCGATAATACCCAGCTAGACCCAGAAAACATCTAATTTTTACAATGCTCTTCGGTGCTTCCCACTTTACAATAGCCTCGATCTTGCTAGGATCCACTTTGATTCCTTCAGCGGATACTACATGGCCTAGAAATGGAACTTCCTTTATCCAAAACTCACACTTTGTAAATTTGGCGTAGAGCTTTTCCTTTCGTAGTCGCTGCAGAGCGGCGTTTAGATTCTTAACATGCGTTTCCTCATCCTTGGAGTAGACTAATATTTCATCAATGAATACAATAACCGTCGTATCCAACATGTCATGGAAAATTCGATTCATAAGTTCCATAAAGGTTGCTGGTGCGTTCTTCAATCCGAAAGACATGACCAATAATTCATAATGTCCATATCTGGTCCTGAATGCTCTCTTGGGAATATCACCATCCTTAATCTTCAACTGATGGTAGCCTGACCGAAGATCGATCTTGGAGAACACTTTGGCACCTTGCAACTGATCGAACAGGTCATCGATCCGAGGCAATGGATACCGATTCTTGATTATTAGTTTATTCAGTTCTCGGTAGTCTATACACAAGCGAACACTATCGTCCTTCTTCTTCACGAATAATACTGGCACTCCCCATGGTGATATACTAGGGCGAATGTAACCCTTGTCCAGCAGTTCTTGTAGTTGTACTTTCAATTCCTTCAGATCAGTAGGAGCCATTCGATAAGGTGCTTTGGATAATGGTGCGGCTCCAGGTATAAGATCTATAACAAACTCTGTAGCTCGGACGGGTGGTAATCCTGGTAATTCTTTAGAAAATACATCTGGATAGTCCCGCACGACATCAATTTCTTCCATTCGTAGTGCTTCCTTGATAAGGTCGACCATAGATACTAAATACTCGACTGCTCCTTTCTCAAGGCACTTCTTAGCCTTTAGCCCCGAGAGTATGAGCTTTCGTTTACGGGTAAGTTTGGTTCCCAAAAAACTGAACTCTGTTCCTTCCTTGTCTTTAAATGTCAGCTTCTTTTCGGCACACAATAAGTTTGCAGAATGCCGAACTAACCAGTCCATTCCCAAGATGATGTCAAAGTCTGCCATCTCAAGTTGGATCAAGGTCGCATCCAAGGTCTTTTCACCAATAAGAACTGGACATGGTCCATAACCTTTTTCTAACTCCACTTCTAATCCCATAGGTGATCGTATAAGTAGTTTGTAGTTTAAGGATTTAAGGGGTAGATTTAACTTCTTTCCAAACGTCACAGATATAAAGGAATGAGTGGCTCCTGAATCAAAGAGTAATCTGGCGGGAATGCAATTAATAGGTACGATATCTGTGATTTGTCTTGGTTTAGTCTACATGCTCATACAATGTAATACAACTAATTAAAAATGTAAGTCATACCTGTGACTACATCAGGCGATGCGGCAGCATCCTCGGATGTAACCGCGTAAACTCGTCCTTGATGTAGCTGTTTCTTGGGCTTAGGGCATTCCCTTGCTATATGTCCCACTTGGTTGCAGTTAATACATTTTATCCCTTCAGTAATTGGCTTCTGTTGCTGTTGAGCTATGGGAGTAGTCTTGGTTGCAGTGGTAAAGCCTTGAGCACGGAAGGGTTTGAATGTCTTGTTAATCCCTCCATTATAAGAATTTCTAGCTGGCCTTTTTATACCTCTGTTTTGCATGAAATAACTCTCCTTCTGGCTCGATTCTATAACTCGAGCAATTTGTGCCACTTCATTATAGATTTTCTTTTCATGTCCCATAACGTGCTCGCGGATGATTCCCCTATCCCATGACGAACCTTCGGGTCTTTGTGGTTTCCTCTTGCATACTGGTGGGTGCAAAGAAGAACAGCTCTTCGTAACGTTGTTGATACACATCCACGGTCAACTGCCCCTGATATAAACTCAAGAACTCTTTTTCCATAGAATCTCTGTAACTTCCCAAAAAGTACTTTTCAAAGAACGCCTCTTTATAAATATCCCAAGTCAGTTGGGTGTGCTTTGTAAGTAAATACGTCCTGGTAGACCTCCACCAATGGTGTGCATCTCCTTTCAGCATAAAGGTGGCACACAACACTTTTTCTTCTTCATTTAGTGTCATCATCATAAAATTTCTTTCCATTTCGTCAACCCAGTGTGCCGGCCATAAAGGATCTACTGGCTTGCCATTGAATTCTCTGGGCTTCAGTTTTAGAAAATGCTCCACCAGTCTGGAGTTGTCTAGTTGCTGCGGAACATACGCTCCATACATAGGTGGTTGGTATTGATATCCACCTTGAGCTTTCTCAGGATTCGATACTTGAGCCTGCATGATAGGAGTCTGAGGTGCGTGGGGTACTGTGTTACTCCCCCTGGTGCTGTGCTTACCTGTCCTGCTGGCATTGGAGGTGTTTGTGCAGCTAGAGGAGTTATGCCTATGGCAGCATATATAGTAGCTTGTGCTTATTGCATCTGTTGCAGCTGTTGGGCCAAGTTCATTACGACTGTGGCCAAGTCTGTAGGTGGAGCTAGCAGATTGGTAGGATTTTCCTGCCCATTTATGACAGACGGTGCCGTGTTCTTGTTTCCCTGTGTTTCCGGGTGTGTCTGGTTATCTTCTCCCACAGGTGGTGGTGGTGGGATAGAGTTACAGCTCTGTCTGGTTGCTCTGCGTCCCACCATTAATTAATCTGATAGTGGGATTGCCTGAAATCATTGAACAAGAGAGACAATCATTATATACTTCATTCTCATATTTTAAAACCACTAACAATTGCAAATTTCAAAATTTTTAGGTCATTCTGTCGAAAATGCTGTGTTTCCACTGCAGGGTCGAGGGTGGGGGTCGATGGGTGTCCGACGCTCAGTCTGCGACCCTGGGAAATCACCCATTCTTCCCGAGAGTCGGGGGTCGATGGGGGGGGGGGTTAGAGGATGTCCGACCCTGGGTGCTACCCCTGGTTCTCTGTCAGATTCTCGAGAGCTGAGGGTCGATGCGGGGGTCGATTGTTTTAATCGATTTTTCTGACCCCCGGACTAAAAATCTGATTTTTAAGTTCTGATTCATAGTCCATTTCTCATTCTTTCTTCTCCGCTTCGACTCAACTCGTCCCTCTGAGTTGCTACAGTGACAACTTTGATCCGTTGGTAGTTTGCACTCCTTGTTTCATCGTCTACACCTCCGCTACAGGTATGTCTTCTACCATTTTTTGTTTTAGGTTTCTTTACCTAGGTTTTCGCTCGTTTATCTCGTATCTTTCAAATTAAACTTTTCCAACCATAAAAATTTGATTTTCATTGGGGGATTTTGTTGTTGGTGACTCGAGGAACGAAAGCCCTCAAAAATATTTGGGTTTCATCGGTTGGTTATCGAGAAACTCGAAATTTACACTTTTTGCCCTAATTTTGTCGAGATTTTGAATTTCTTGAAATTTCTTGCAATTCAATCTAATTAGTTGAAATTTTTGACTGTATGAGTCTCACAGGATAGTTTAGGATCTATGTAAGTCCTCCTGCCCACATGTATGGGTGAAAAGTGAGGATTTGACCAATTTACGTCGTTATTATGTCAAAATCTTGGATTTTTTACTCTCTATTAATCCATTATTTATTTTTCTTTCTTATTTGCAGATACTATGGCTCGTACCAAGGTACCCAGAGTTCGCGACCGTCTTTTCTTCCGTTCCAATGAAGCCGAGGCACAGTATGCCCACTACGCTCGCAAGAAGGTAGAGGGCGGTCGCAAAGTGGACTTGGTTAGCTTAGCCTTGTTCAATGTGGAGGGGGCCTTTGGTGATATGGGATGGCTTCCCGTCATCACCTATGACGCCTGTACCTGTCCTGACTTGGTACGCCAGTTCTACTGTAATCTCCAGGTGGTGGGAGATTACAATGATGTTGAGAGGGGTGGTGAGCTTCGGATCACCAATTACGTCAAGGGGGTTGATGTATCGTTTGATTATCGATAGCTGGCCGACTTGTTGGGCATTTCCTATGCTGGCCCCTTGGTGTTCTGTTCTCCTGGAGAGCCCTAGTTCTTTTCTCTACAGATGAGGGGTGAGATCGATCGTCAGCTCATCAGACCTGATCACTGGGAGATGAAAGCAAGTTAACTGCGTTCAGATCCACGGGTATACTGCAAGATCATTCAGCATAATCTGATACCGCAGAGTGGACACTACGAGAGGGTCTCCCAGTTGACCCAATATTTATTATACTACATATGCACTAGGCAGCCCGTCTGCCTTCCCTACATCCTCATGCGTACGATGATCAGTGCCACATTGCCCAGTCACACTGGCAACCTTCCTTATGGATGCATGATTACTATCTTGCTTACCAGCCTGGGGGTTTATTTATTGGATGAGAAGATTCAAGAGAAATCCTTCTCATCGCCTCTGGATTGGGAGGCCATTTGCAAGATGGGCATGCGGGATGCCCAGGTCAGCGATGAGGAGAGAAACGCGATGGTGCACCCTCGCACTCGAGTGGAGATGCCTGACGCTGAGGCAGCAGCAGCAGCCGCTGGAGTAGGGGTTCATGGGGATGATGACGATCGGCTATACATGGATGTAGATGCCATACCTCCTCCTTCACCTACTTATGCTACTGGAGCTGGTCTGTCTTCTTCAGTTGGTCCTTCGCATGCAGCTGGTCCATCGTATTCTCCATCTGATGACAAGATGAAGATATTGCATGAGATACGAGAGGCTCAATATATGTCTGACCAGAGGATGGGAGAGCTTCTAGAGGCTCAGTGCTCTTCCGATCAGCGGGTGGGAGAGCTTCTAGCTGCTCAGCACGTATCGGATCAGCGGATGGGAGAGTTGAGGGATGCTCAGTGTGTGATTGACCAGTGGGTGGCTGATCTCACAGCTAGTCTCCAAATGACCCAGACTCAGATAGCTTGGTTGACTAGAGTCTACGCTGAGGACTATGATAGAGACCGTGAGGCACCGCCTCCCCCATCCCCTTCAGTTTCTTGATGTACTTCTTTTATTTTTCTTTTTGTATTTCAGAGTAACTGTCCGGACTATGGACTGTACTCTGCTTTAATCATATATATATAAACATTTGTTCTTCCTTTTGGTTGTATATAAATTTGTTTCTCATTTAATAGGTGCATTATTCTCTTTCAGTTTAGTCTCAAACAACACAGATGCTTATGGTGTGTTATTATTATATCTTTTAAATTTTTATCCTATCTCAGTTCACGACCTTTTGTGGAAGTATACGGTTTCACAGATAAAGCCTGAGATGCTCTAATACCAAGTTGTCACACCCCAATTCTATACCATTTAGAACGGTATGATGAACCGCTAATAAAACAACAGTTCAATCAGGATCTCTAATAGGTGGTATCCAATAAAAATAAAACCATGCACATCCACAACCATAATCAGAATAAATATACAATAGCCGAAGTCTTATAGTAAATGAACTGAGAACTCTAACTGTAATAATCATAATTAAAATATCAAGTTATTGTTGTATCAACTGAGACATAAATAAATAAAATATCAATTACATCCTTTTATAAATTCAAATAAAATCCTAATAGAATATGCATGAGTTGCACTCTCATGAGGGGTCATGCGTATCCTCTAAGTCTTCAACTTCCATCGCAGCAACACGCACATACACCAGAGCATTTATATAATCTGCAACTGTAGTACCTACATCATCAACTAAAAAATATTCAATGTCGAGAGGGTGAGCACACATCATGGCTCAGTGAGCAAACAAAACAATGCAACAAACATATGCATGCATTCAATTCATATATTTGGTCTGGTAAATAAGTTTGCAATGTGCTATAGAAAGGATAGGTGGCCAAATGTTACATTTATCGATGCTACAACTCTATATACGAGTGTGTGGAGCTGCCCAAAGGTAACGTTTATTGTCAACCCACATGCACCCACCATGGACAATGTACACGCAAAGGTCACGTTTATTGCTGTACCCATTGCCTATACCAACACGCAAGCCCCTGTTGGCGAGGGCTCGCAAACTGGGCTCGTAACTAACCAATCCTAATGCCAATCAGTGTATCAAAGACCTCACCCCAGCATCCCTCAATACGTCCATAGGGATAGGGCTAAGGCCCCCCGGCAGAGTCAGAGACTACATGGTCCGAGACCACCTCCCCTCATACCCTACAACGTAATAGTTCTGCTAAGGTAATGGCGATACGATGATGTCAGTGGACAAGACTTGAGTTAGAGATAGAGCTAGAGTGCTGAGGCCCCACTTATGACACCTCCCCCTGATACGCTCGCATCAAGCACACCAACACACACATACATCCACATGCCTATTCCTATCATCATCATCATCATCATGTTATATACAATAATTAAATATGCATGAACAGTAATAATAGAAATATTGGATGACATGTTGAATGCACATAACAATCACACATGTATAAAATCAATCATGGCATTGGAATCAAGAGTAAAATGGTTTATTATTAACCAATTAGTTTAGGTCTTGTTCCCTCACCTTTCCTTGATCGTGGGTCCTCTTTCAAGCTTTAAGAATCAACTATATATCGATATTATAACACTAGAAGACCTAATCAAGTCGATATAATTTAATTAGAATTAATTCTGACTTTGAAAAGCATGCTGTTAACTGGGGGTCGATGCCAGGGTCGGAGGTTCCATCGACCCTGGGTGCGACCACCCACAGTCTGGACTACTCGAACACTGGGGGTCGATTGTTAGGGTCTGGTAGGGTCGATTGGCCATCGACCCCCATGTGACCCCCTATGGATTTTGCCAAATTTTCATCCTTCAGTCCATTCCTTCGTGTTTGGGGTCCTATGGCTTGCTTCTACAATCCATTCCACACATGTTCTATGGTCTAGAACCGTAGTTCATTCACCTATATGGTTTTTGTGATTTCCCCCTAGGTTTTCCATGAAAACCTAACCATGGATGGATGATTTGGGTTTCTCCTAGATCATTCCCTCTTCACTATCCATTCTAAGGTCTGTAGAATTACATGGAGATAGTAACCATACCTGAGAATTAGACTTGTCTCTCTGAAGCCTTCTCTTTGATCTTCTTCTCCACTTTCCTTCTCTTTTCTTTCTTTTCTCCTTCTCTTCTCTTTCTCTCAATCCAGTTAGGGTTCTAAAAGGAGTGAAAGAGGCTTAGGGACGTCCTATTTATAGAGTAGAAACTCAAAAAATAAGTCCCATTGAGATTTGGAAAGAATCCCATTGAAATTTGAAAAGTTTCCAAATTACGGTTTCTGTCAGCAGACTGGGGGTCGATGAGGGGGTCGGAGATCCCGTCGACCCCTGGTTCTAAAATGTCAAACCCCCGATTAAAAACTCAAGGTCTGACTTTCTATCTTGGGGGTCCGACCCTACCTAGCTGGGTATGCGACCCTCCCCCTATTTTTAGTATTTTTGGGTCAGTTTAATACCTGGGATCGCGATCTCCCTCACAGACTTAATCCATTTAGCTCGACCCTGATGGGTAGACCTGGTTCAAGGTGGTATGACCAGGTTAGTTTGATACGGGTCTTACAGAAATCACTAGTCGAAAGGTTCAACGACTACACAACCGTGACATCTACTATGTTAAGGTTACTTGGAGAAGCCGAGATATAGAAGTGATCACATGGGAAGAAGAGAATGCTATGCGAAAGCAATATCCTCACCTTTTCGACTCAGAAGGTATGTAAATTTTGAGGACAAAATTTTTAATAAGAGGGGGGAGTTGTAAGACCCGTATCGAACTAACCGGTCTTACCAGTGGACCAAGTGCATGAAGAAATCAAAAGACCAGGTATAAAGTTTAACCCAAAAATAGTAAATGTGAGGGTAGGGTCGCATGCCTAAATAGGTAGGGTCGACCCCACCTCAACAAAAGTCCAACTCATGATTTTCTAGTCGTAGGGTCGCATGACTAGAAAAACGAAGGGTCGATGGATCCTACGACCCTACGTTCGACCCTACGATGAAAGGCAGAAACCAAAAATTAGGAAACTTTCCAAATTCAAAGGGGATCATTCCTAAACTCATTGGGACTTATTATGGAGGATTTTACTCTATAAATAGGATGTCCCTTAGCCTCTTTCACTCCTTTAGAACCCTAATTGAGAGTGAGAGAAAGAGAAAGAGAAGGAAGAGAAGAAGAGAAGGAACTTGAAGAAAAAACTAAGGAAGAGGAGGAAGTTCAGAGAAACCTCTGAATAAAGGTATGAACCTAATTTCTTACCTGAATAAGAGATCCTAGAATAGTTATGAAGAACATAGGATTAGGAGAAACCCAAATCATCCATCCATGGACAAGTTTCAAGAGATTCCATGGAGAAAATCATTGTGGACTATGAATAGTGTATAACTTGTAGTTTTGAGCCATAGAACAATCATAGAATTGACCAAAAAAGTAAGCCAAAGGATCCAAATGTGAAGGAATGGACTTTAGAATGAAAGGTCGACTCAGAATACATGTGGTCACACATAGGGTCGAATGATATCCGACCCTACGAGACCACATGATCGATCACATGCCCTCGGGAAGTCCGAGGGAGGGTGTGGTCGCACGTAGGGTCGAATGGTATCCAACCCCACGTCCGTCCCTACACCCTAGGGTCGTAGAAACTGCTACCCTAGGTGCTACCTTACCTGCCACCCTACGATTTTAGTTAGTCTAAAGCTATTGGAATTAATTCTAATTAAAATCTATCAACTTGTTAGGTCTTTTTAGTGATTTAAAAGTGATTCATTAAGCTTGAACGACGATCTACTTTCAATCAAAGGCGAGGGAACAAGACCTAAACTAATTGACTAATAATAAACTATTTTCGTTTATTGAGTCCAATACTATGAATGATTCTATGCTTGTAAGATTGTAATGTACATATCACATGTCATCTACTATTCCTGTTATTATTGTTCATGCATATTTAATTTCGTTTATTATAACATGATGATGATGATGATAGGAATAGGCATGTGAATGTATGTGTGTGGTTAGTGTACTTGATGCGAGTGCAACATCAGGGGGAGGACATGATATTGTGGTTTAGCCTAGTCACCAGACTCTAGCTCTATCTTTACTCAAGTCTTGTCCACTAACATCGTCGTATCGCTATTACTTTAGCAGAACTATTACGTCGTAGGACATCAGGGGAGGTGGTCTCGGACCGTGTAGTCTCTGACTCTGTCGAGGGGCCTTAGCTCTATCTCTATGGACGTATTGAAGGATGCTGGGGTGAGGCCTTGGATACACTGTTTGACATTAGGATTGGTTAGTTGTGAGCCTAGTTTGCAAGCCCTCGCCAACAGGGGCTCACGTGTTGGTATGGGTAGGGCATCAGGGGAACTGTGATGCGGTGTGGTCCTAGGCACTTTAGCTCTATCTCTATTCCATGGTGGGTGCATGTGGGGGAGGCAATGGTGTTTGATCCACTGAGCGGTTCCACACATTCATGTATAGAGGTGCAGCGGCCACCTATCCTTTCTAAAGCACATTATAGACTTATGAACCAGACCAAAGATATGAATTGAATGCATGCATATGTTTGTTGCATTATTTTGTTTGCTCACTGAGCCGTGATGTGTGCTCACCCTTTCAACATCGAATATTTTTAGTTGATGATACAGGTACCACCGTAGAAGATTATATAAATGCTCTGATGTATGGACATGCGGCAGCGATGGACACTGAAGTTATGATGGAGTCGCATGATTCGTCATGCGAGTGCAACACTTGTGTTTTTTATTAAATTTTTATTTAAATTATTTTGACGATGTAATTGATTAAATTATTTTATTTTATGTTTTAGTATTTTTGAAGATAATTGAATATTTTATTTATGTTATCATCTTGAGACTCTCAGTTCATTTAATATATAAGACTTCCACTATTGTGTATTTACTCCGATTATGGTTGTGGATGTGTATGGTTTAAGCAAACGGACACAGTCTATTCGAGATCTTGGTTGAACCGTTGGTTTATTAGCGGTTAATCACACCATTCTGAATAGTGAAGAATTGGGGTGTGACAATGGTGCTATCCCATCTTGGGTATTTCTGCCCCATTGGCCAAGGAAATGCTAGAATCCAAAGAGTTGTCCTCATATTTCTTATTATTCAAAGAGAAGGAATGGAATTTTCTCGAGCAGTAGGGTAGACCATAGATGAGATCCGATGTGCCCTAAGCTAGGATAGGAACCAGAATCATAGCTAGGGAATGGTCCAATGATGAAACCCTTAACCCATATACTGGGGAATGAACTGGATTGACCTTCGGCCTGAATTAGGTATGGTTCAATAAGGAAATCCCTTGAGCCCTAAGTTAGGGATGAACCAAATTGACCTTGGACCCAAATTGAGTGCGGTCCAATGAGGAAAGCCCTTGAGCCCTATGTGGGGCATGAATCGGATTGACCTTGGGCCTGAATTGGGTATGGTTCAATGAGGGAAGCCCTTCAGCCCTAAGTTGAGCATGAACCAAATTGACCTTGGACCCAAATTGAGTGCGGTCCAATGAGGAAAGACCTTAAGCCCTACTTGGGCACGAACCAAATTGACCTTGGACCCAAATTGAGTGCGGTCCAATGAGGAAAGCCATTATGCCCTAAACTGGGGCATGGACCAAATTGACTTGGATCAAAATTGAGAGTGGTCTAATGAAGAAATCCATTGAACTCCCAAGCCGAGGAATAAATTAGTCAAATCTTGGACTTAAAATGGTGTAGTGCAATGGCGATACCCCTTGATCCCCAAGTTGGGGCACAAGCTAGAATGATTTCCAACTCAACCAGAAGCGGTCCATTGATTAATCCATTAAACCCCAAACTGGGGCATGAACAAGAATAACCTTGAGCTTAAAAAGCAATAGTACGGTTATGAATGAATCCCAAACTGAAGAAAAAAAAAAGAAAAAGAAAAAAAAGAGGAAAGAATTGTATGGAACCCTAAAAGGTAGGTATCTTGCAACTATTGATAGAGGGGCATGATGAGTCCTACTGTTAGAGGTCTGAAGGAAGATTTATTCCCACAACGACTGAAGGTGGTCGTCGAAGGCGTTATGCCCAACTGGAGCCGCTTGGATGAACTAGTTGTTTCAACTTTCTATTATTGGTATTCGATAGGTCATCCATGTCTTGGTCCAAGATTGATATGCTTGTTGACATGTCCAGTCCAATCTGTCCTATAAGTAAAAAAAATCACCCCGTTTGGGATTTCAAACTCTGTGCTTTGTCTCTTCCATTCATTTCCTCCCAGTTTCATACATCCTCCTATTCTATGTGTGCAGTCAATTCCGACTATGAAGATGATTGAAACGATGAGCCGTCTCTTGAACTTCTACGCTACCTGGCCTCTTAAGAAAGAAAGGTCCTACTCGTCTGGAAAAGCTTTAAATGATCATTCGGGAGACACAAGAGTACTCTCAAGAAACATGTATTGGAGAAGCTACCATTTGTTCTACCTATGAAAACATTCCAAGGAATGCATTAGATAGTAACAGATCATATCAACAGGTCAGCCAATCAGTACAAGTGAGTGGAGGACAGATGTGCCACAAAAAAGATGGAAATTTCAAAGTTCTTACAAAGTACATCATCTGCAAACAAGAGATACATGATGAATGATCAATTTCAAAATCAAAGAATGAGGTCATTGGAATACCCAAGAAAAAAAAAGAAAAAAATAAAAAAAGAAAGGAAAAGAAAATTCAAGCCTATGTTTTATCTACATCAATAATGGGAGGTAGTTACATCAGACAGAAGGTGATGATTAACTTCCAAAGGATAGCATACCATTTAGATAAAATCAGATACTAGATGAGCAGTCACACATGTTCATGAAGTTTACAGAAGATCAGAGTACTAACTGGGGCAAAAATGTTCTATCTAATTGGAAATGTGTGGAAGAAGAAGATTCAAATCCAATATTGAAAGTCTTGATTCAACTTTGCGATCAAGCGAAGCAATGCATTATGTGGTCTCCACATCCAAAAAAAAAAAAAAAAAGAGAAAGAAAAAAAGAATAAAAAAGAAAAGAAAATAGTAAGATGTTGAATGGCATATGGAGCTCGATAGTAAGCCAATCGTTCCTCTCACTTCAAGAAAATGGTAGTTCCAATCAAAGCCTGATAGCAAGTTTGATCGTTCGTCAAGATTTACAGCATGTTGGACCTGACTTTTGATTTTGGCCAATTACATCCCGCCTTTACAGGAGACGATCTCATCACTTTTTCATCATCAGAGAAATATTTCTCATCTGCATTAGACTCTCTCTCCCGTCTATCAATCCGATGGCCTTCTAAGGAGTCTCGATCACAAGCCCTTCTTTTAATTATCTATTTTTATGGCATTGTATCTTATGATCATGTCATCATTTTATGTACAAATTCATGAATCTGGCTGGAACTCTCATCTGTCGTTCATTACATCCGACAGATTCCCAAGGTTTTTATAAGCCCTTCATTTCTCAAGCCAATAAAATAAGATCTTCTCGGTAAGATAAACCCATTCTACATAAACAACCAAACACTCTCCCAATGGTAGATCCATGTGGATAATTTCACATCAGTCCTCCCAGACCTTCAACATCAATACTTGTCAACAAACTTAAAGGTTTCAGGCCCAGATATGATCGTGACTAATTCGACATCTCGATGTAGTTTGTTGAGACACGTGTTCCATCTAAACATCTCCAAGAAAGAAAAACATAATTCAGCACCATTTTTAATTTTGGTGTGGGACTGCATTTCCCTAAGGTCGCTTTTAGTGATGATTCAAATAGCTGCCCGCCTATCAATGCGTGTAGGTGTCAACTTAAACAATGGGGTAAGGCTACCCATTTATCATGAAAGTCATGCTGTTTGAACTTCCCCTAAGGATTTTAGACCATTGGATAGGACCATAATTTTGGCAATATCCTCATCATATTATGACTCTTTATTCAACCCAAGATGGGATTTGTCAAAAAAAATGAAAAAAAATGAAGGGAAGAAAAGAAACCTCAGCAAGGAAAAGAAACACAAGGAACCTCAATGGGCAACCCATAATACCTCATTGGGGATAGGCGACCTGATGCAACCCTAAAGCATTGCCCTCATTGACCCTTCATAGAAAAATTCAGTGGTCCATGTGGACAAGTGTCATACCCAGTCTACCCTCCATAAGGAAAAGAACCCGTCTTGTTCTCCAGTGAATCATACTCAGAGGAGTTGAACAAACCATCATTTGTTTTCCTTTTGGGCTCCATAGCATTGCCTTTCCACATAATTCTATTTTTAAATCCTTTTATCACGAGAGCAAATTCTCATGGCCTGGTTACGGATGTAGCCAGATTCATCAAATCATCAGCTCCCTCATTTGTCAAGATTCAAGAAGGGCTTATCTAAGAAGTCACTTTCTGTAATCAATCTATCAATCTTCCCTTGACCTTGGAAGCATGGTCAAATTCTTGATGCAATCCAGATTCAACCTAGTTCTAACTCTGTTAGGTTGCCCGTTCCTTTTATCTTGCCCCTAGCACACTATAGTAGTGGTCTGTCACAACATGCAGACACTGGGGCATAGATATACCCTATGTAAAGGTATTAAACTTGATCATGAGCATTACATCTAGGATCCATTCTCTAGTTTGAAGTCACTGACTTTCCTAGTCAATAGAAGTAGGTCCGTCCAAGTTGATTTTTGCCAATTTTTCAGTTCTCCCAATCCTGTTGATGAAGAAAATCCAATGTGGTTGCTCGTCTGTTAGGATTTGGTCACCAAATTCTCTGAAGGAACACTTCGAATCCTTTGCTCCTCGTGCCTACTTTGGGGCCATGGTTCATTCATCTTTTAAAATTGGCACAACAATATTTCAAAGCCATGAGCCTTTCATGAGCTTAGATCAAGGGCCAAACCCTTGTCACATTTCATCACCCCTTGGCTGTTCTACCAATTTGGTCTACCATAGTGCACAGTCAAAGAACTTAGTTGACTAGATGCCCCTCGACAGTTTAACACCAAGGTCAATCAATAAAATCACTTTGGTTAGAAACTGTCAAGCTCCCCTCATTCTTGTCCAAAATCCTCGCTAGAGTTTCTTTCAATCCAAAATCCAATAACACCAATGTTGGCTGAAGAAAATCATTACTTTCAAATTACATGGAACCCTTCCAAGGGAGCAATCAAGTCATCACTACCGTGCTGAAATTGAGTCAAACTTGCAGTACCAGATCATAAATGGTAAATTGCAAATCTAGGTATCATGCCAGCAAAGTCCATGACACCATTTCCATTGATGCCATGTTTTATGCCTTTACCAATAAAGCAGGGGCAAAAACCTTGGAAAATTGTTAAGGAATTCACCATCATTTCAAATATGTCCAGCACTCTATAAGTTCAAACTCAAGAGACTTCCAAGTTAGGTCAGATTTCAACCCTAAAGGTTCAAAGTCGACAAAGACTTCCTGTAGGGGTCACTTTCAAGCATCCTAAAGGTTCATAGCAACAAAGCTACTTAAGAGGATATTCTAGTTTCCATTCCTGAAGGTTCATAGCCATAGAGCTTCCAAGAAGGATATTCCAATTTTTAATTCCGAAGGTCTAAAGCTGGTAAGAACTTCAAAGATGAGTCATTCACTATCACCCTATAAGTGACCTTCTGAGTTCTTTCTTGCTCATTTCAGAATCAATAGCAAATTCCTCACCCTAAAAGTGACCTTCTGAGTTCTTTCTCATTTTAGAATCAATAGCAAATTCCTCACCCTAAAAGTGACCTTCTGAGTTCTTGCTCATTTTAGAATCAATAGCAAATTCCTCACCCTAAAAATGACCTTCTGAGTTCTTGCTTATTTCATAATCAAATGCAGAGCCCTAGCTCATCCAAAGTTCAAATCAATCTCAGCCTATTAGTAAATCAAATGCAGAGCCCTAGCTCATCCAAAGTTCAAATCAATCTCAATCTATAAGTGAATCAAATGCAGAGCCCTAGCTCATCCAAAGTTCAAATCAATCTCAATCTATAAGTGAAACAAATGCAGAGCCCTAGCTCATCCAAAGTTCAAATCAATCTCAGCCCATTAGTGAATCAAATGTAGAGCCCTAGCTCATTCAAAGATCAAGTCAATCTTAGCCTATAAGTGAATCAAACGCAGAGCCCTAGCTTATTCAGAAAATCAATCTCAAAATCTCAATCAAAAGAGCCTCAGTTTAATCAAAGAAAAGACAAGAATTCCTCCATCCAAACAAATCAAAGTCGAGCCCAAGCTCGTGCAATCAGCCTTGTATTCACAGTTTAGCTCCATACAAGAAGAGGTTCCAAGCCTATAAATCAGCCTTGTATTCATAGCCTAGCTTCATACAAGAAGAGGTTTATCAGCCTACAAATGGATCAAGCCAGGTTCAAGCCCGCGAGTGCCTTGCATCATGAGTTCCACCTCAGCAAGAAGAGGTTCCCTGTCACACCCCAATTCTGAACCAACCAAAATGGTGTGATGAACCGTCTATGATCCAATGATTCAACTATGATCTCGAATAGGCCGTGTCCCTTTGCTTAAACTAGATACATCCATAATCATAATCAGAGTAAATAAACAATAGCGGAAGTCTTTAATATTAATGAACTGATAATCTAACAGTGATAACATAAATAAATTATCCAATTATCTCCAAATGACTAAGACATAAAATAAAATAAATTTATCAATTACATGATCCGATAATCCAACAAATTAATCTAATAAAAAATACATGAGTTGCACTCGCACGGCGAATCATGCGACTTCATTATAGCTTCTGCATCCATCGCCACAATATTTTCGTACATCGGAGCATTCATATAATCTTCTACTATAAGACCTGCATCATCAACTAAATATATTCAACGTCAAAAGGGTGAGCACACATCATGTCTCAGTGAGCAAACAAAATAATGTAACAAACATATGCATGCATTCAATTCATATCTTTGGTTTGGTTCACAAGTTTACAATGTGCAATAGAAAGGATAGGTGGCCGCCGCACCTCTATTCACGAGTGTGTGAAGCCGCCCAACGGATCAAACACTATTTTTGTCCCATATGTATCCATCATGGAATAGAGATAGAGTTAAAGTGCCTGGATTAAACACCGCATGACACTTTCCCAGATGCCCTACCCATACCAACACGTAAGCCCTTATTGGTGAGGGCTTACAAACTGGGCTCGTAACAAACCAATCCTAATATCAAACAGTGTATCCAAGGCCTCACCCCAGCATCCCTCAATACGTCCATAGAGATAGAGCTAAGGCCCCCCAATAGAGTCAGAGACTAGATGATCCGAGACCACCTCCCCTGATGTCCTATGATGTAATAGTTCTGCTATGGTAATGGCGATACGACGATGTTAGTGGACAAGACTTGAGTAGAGATAGAGCTAGAGTCTTGTGACCAGGATGAACAACAGTGTCACGTCCTCCCCCTGATGCTCCACTCGCATCAAGTACACTAACCACACACATAGATTTACATGCCTATTCCTAGCATCATCATCATCATTGTCACATCCCAATTCCGCACTATTCAGAATGGTGTGATGAACCGCTAATAAACCAATGGTTCAACCAGGATCCCTAATAGGCTGTGTCCATTAAAAATAAAACCATACACATCCACAACCATAATCAGAATAAATACACAATAGCGGAAGTCTTATAGTAAATGAACTGAGAAATCTAACTGTGGTAATCATAAATAAAATATCAAGTTATTGTTGTATCAACTGAGACATAAATAAATAAAATATCAATTACATTCCTTTATAAATTCAAACAAAATCTAATCGAATACGCATGCATTGCACTCACATGAAAGATTACGCGTATCTACTAAGTCTTCAACTTCCATTACCGCTACGTGCCCGTACACAAGGGCTTTCATATAATCTTCGACAGTGGTACCTGCATCATCAACTAAAAATAATCAACGTCGAGAGGGTGAGCACACATCATGGCTCAGTGAGCAAACAAAACAATGCAACAAACATATGCATGCATTCAATTCATATCTTTGGTCTAGTAAATAAGTTTGCAATGCGGTATAGAAAGGTTCGGTGGCCGCCTCGCCTCTATGCACAGGGTGTGGAGGCCCGCCCAAAGGTTAACGTTTATTGTCGTCCCCATCTACCCTACCATGGAATAGAGATAGAGCTAAAGTGTTGATGCCCGGCCTATGACACTTCCCCTAATACTCTACCCATACCAACACATAAGCCCCTGCTGGCGAGGGCTTGCAAACTGGGCTGGCAACTAACCAATCCTAATGCGAATCGATGTATCAAAGGCCTCACGCCAGCATCCCTCAATACGTCCATAGAGAGAGGGCTAAGGCCCCCCGGCAGAGTCAGAGACTACACGGTCTGAGACCACCTCCCCTCATACACTACGACGTAATAGTTCTGCTAAGGTAATGGCGATACGACGATGTCAGTGGACAAGACTTGAATTAGAGATAGAGCTAGAGTGCTGAGGTCTAGCCTATGACACCCCCCCTGATACTCCCTCGCATCAAGTACACCAACCACACACATACATTCACATGCCTATTCCTTTCATCATCATCATCATCATCATGTTTTAAACAATAATTTAAATATGCATGAACAGTAATAATAAAAATATTGGATGACATGTTGAATGCACATAACAAGTATACACACATAGAATCAATCTTGGCATTGGACTCAAGAAATAAAATAGTTTATTATTAACCAATTAGTTTAGGTCTTGTTCCCTCACCTTGCCTGATTGTAGATCCTCTTTTAAACTATAATATTCAACTAAATATCACTATTATATCACTAGAAGACCTAATCAAGTCGATAGAATTTAATTAGAATTAATACTGATTTTAAAAAGCTTACTGTTAACTGGGGGTCGATGCCAGGGTCAGATCTTCCATCGACCCTGGGTGCTACCACCCACATTCTAGACTTCCCAAACACTAGGGGTCGATGTTAGGGTCTGGTAGGGTCGATTGTCCATCGACACCCCGTGCGACCCCCCGTGGGTTTAGTCAAAATTTTCATCCTACAGTTTATTCCTTCGTGTTTGGGTCCTATGGCTTGCTTCTATAATCCATTCCATACATGTTCTATGGTTTAGAACCATAGTTTATTCACCTACATGGTTTTAATGATCTCCTCCATGGTTTTCCAATGAAACCTAATCATGGATGGATGATTTAGGTTTCTCCTAGATCATACCCTCTTCACTATCTATTCTAAAGTCTTTAGAATTTCATGGAGATAGTATCCATACCTGAGAAGAATTAGGCTTGTTTCTTCGAAGCCTTCTTTTCGATCTTCTTCTCCACTTTCCTTCTCTTTTTCTTAATCCAATTAGGGTTCTAAAACGAGTGAAAGAGGCTTAGGGACGTCCTATTTATAGAGTAGAAACTCCCAAAATAAGTCCCATTGAGATTAGGAAAGAATCCCATTGAAATTTGGAAAGTTCCCAATTCACGATTTCTGTCGGCAGACTGGGGGTCGATGAGGGGGTCGGAGATCCCGTCGACCCCTGGTTCAAAATTGTTCGACCCCCGATTAGAAACTCAGGGTCTGACTTTTATATTGGGGGGTCCGACCTTGCTTATCTGGGTGTGTGACCCTCCCCCTATTTTAGTGTTTTGGGTCAATTTAATATCTGGGATCGTTATCTCCTTCACGTACTTGATCCATTTGGCTCGACCATGATGGGTAGACCTGGTTCAAAGTGGTAAGACCGGGTTAGTTCGATACAGGTCTTAAAACTCCCCCCTACTTATAAAAATTTCGTCCTCAAAATTGTACATACCTTTTGAGTCGAATAAATGAGGATATTGCTTTCGCATAGCATTCTCTTCTTCCCATGTGATTTCTTCCATATCTCTACTTCTCTAGGTTACCTTAACATACTAGATATCACGGTTGCAGAGTCATTGAACCTTTTGACTAGTGATTTCAGTTGGTGCTACTTCAAATGTTAAATCTTCAGTCAAATCAGGTAGGTCAATTGTCAAAATGTGCGTCGGACCCTTGACATACTTCTTCAATAAGGAAATATGAAATACGTCATGCACACTTGACATATATGGTGGTAGTGCTAACTGGTAAGCCACTTTTCCACGCTTAGCTAGAATCTCATATGGCCCGACATATCTTGGACTTAGTTTCCCTTTCTGTCCGAACCGTTTCAATCCTCGCATAGGCGATACTTTTAAGAATACTTTATCACCCATGATGAATTCAAGGTCTCGGCGTCTAGTGTTTGCATATTGCTTTTGACGGTTCTGAGCTGTTCTCACTCTTTCCTTGATAATGTCGACCACTGGACAAGTCTCTTCAACAAATTCTGGTCCAACAATACAACGTTCCCCAACTTCATTCCAAAACAAAGGAGTTCGACACTTCCTGCCATACAATGCTTCATAGGGTGACATCTGTATAGTAGCCTGATAGCTGTTGTTATAAGCGAACTCAATCAATGGTAACTTTTCATCCCATGATACTTTAATATCCATTACACATGCTCGAAGCATATCTTCTAGAATCTAAATTGTACGCTCTGACTGTCCATTTGTCTGTGGATGGAATGCAGTACTAAACTTCCATGTTGTACCCATAGCCTTTTGCAATCCTTCCCAAAACTATGAAGTAAATTATGGATCTCTATCGGACACAATGCTTTCAGGTACACCTTGTAATCGCACAATGTTATCCACATACAGCTTAGCTAACCTCTCCAGTGTATACTGAGGTCGTATAGGTATAAAGCGAGCTATTTTAGTCAGGCGGTCTACAATCAACCAATCTGTGTCAACTACTCGAGGAGTCAATGGTAATCCTGTGACGAAGTCCATAGTGATGCAGCCCCATTTCCATGCTGGTTCTGGTAACGGCTGTAACAGTCCTGCCGGTCTTTGTCGTTCAGCCTTTACTTTCTGACAATTTAGGCATTGAGACACGAACTTAGCTACAACTGCTTTCATTCCTCTCCACCAATATAATTTCTTTTGATCATGATACATTTTTGTACTTCCAGGATGTATCGAATGGAAGGTGGTATGGGCTTCTTTCATCAATCGGTGTCTAATGTCCAAGCTTTCTGTATCAGGTACACATATTCTTCCATTGTACTTCAGTACCTTTTCTTCGTCCAAGGTGAACTCAGGATTAGTCCTACCTTTTTCGATGTCCTCTTGTACCGTTCTTAGATAAGGGTCTGATTTGATAGCTGTCTTTACTTCATCAATTATATCCGATATAATCTTCAATGCGGTGAACATATTTGAAAACCGATGAATAAACCCTTGGTTGGCTGATCCATTTGGTGCATCTATCACGAACTGCTCATTACCATGACTGAATACCTTCCCGATAGTACACATTGCGGTAGTTGTGCTAACCTCTGAGATTTTATCATTGCCTTTCTACTCAACGCATTGGCTACTACATTGCCTTCCCCCGGATGATACGGGATATCACAGTCATAGTCTTTCAATAATTCCAGCCATCTTCTTTGTCTCATATTCAGATCCTTCGGATTAAATAGATAAGTAAGACTTTTATGGTCTGATTTAATCTGAAACTTCTCCTTGTATAGGTAATGTCTCCATATTTTGACAGCATGTACTACTGGCGCTATTCCAAATCATGAGTGGGATAGTTCTTCTCATGTGTCTTCAACTGTCTTAAGGCATAGGCAATTACTTTTTCTCCTTGCATAAGTACACATCCTAATCCAAGCCTTGACGCATGGGTGTACAAAATAAATGGCTGTCTTGGGATCAGAATGGTCAAGATTGGAGCGGATATCAATCTAGCCTTCAAGGTTTGGAAACTCTTCTAACATTTATCAGTACAAACAAACTCCTCGCCCTTCTTAGTTAAACTGGTAAGAGGTACGGCAATTCGAGAATAGTCTTCCACAAATTGTCGATAATAACCAACTAGACCCAGAAAACTTCTAATTTCTGCAACGCTCTTCGGTGCTTCCCACTTTACAATAGCCTCGATCTTGCTGGGATCCACTTTAATTCCTTCAGCGGATACTACATGGCCTAGAAATGCGACTTCCTTTAGCCAAAACTCATACTTTGAAAATTTGGCATAGAGCTTTTCCTTACGTAGTCGCTGCTGAGCGGCGTTTAGGTTCTTAATATGAGTTTCCTCGACTTTGGAGTAGACCAATATATCATCAATGAATACAATAACCGACGTATCCAACATATCAAGGAATACCCGATTCATAAGTTCCATAAAGGTTGCTGGTGCGTTCGTCAATCCGAAAGACATGACCAAAAATTCATAATGTCCATATCTGGTCCTCAATGCTGTCTTGGGAATATAACCATCCTTAATCTTCAATTGATGGTAGCCTGACCGAAGATCGATCTTGGAGAACACTTTGGCACCTTGCAACTGATCGAACAGGTCATCGATCCGAGGCAATGGATACCGATTCTTGATTGTTAGTTTATTCAGTTCTCGATAGTCTATACACAAGCGAACATTACTGTCCTTCTTTTTCACAAATAATACTGGCGCTCCCCATGGTGATATGCTAGGGCAAATGTAATCCTTGTCCAACAGTTCCTGTAGTTGTACTTTCAATTCCTTCAGTTCTGAAGGAGCCATTCGATAAAGTGCTTTCGATACTGGTGCGGCTCTAGGTATAAGATCTATAAAGAACTCTGTAGCTCGGTCGGGTGGTAATCCTGATAGTTCTTCAGGAAATACATCTGGAAGGCCACGTACGATATCAATATCTTCCATTCATGGTGCTTCCTTGGTAAGGTCGATCACGGATACTAAATACCCGACTGCTCCTTTCTCCAGGCACTTCTTAACCTTTAGCGCAGAGAGTATGAGCTTTCATTTATGGGGAAGTTGGTTCCCGAAAAATTGAACTCTGCTCCTTCTTTGTCTTTAAATGTCAGTTTCTTTTCGGCACACAATAGGTTTGCAGAATTCTGAACTAATCAGTCCATTCCCAAGATGACGTCAAAGTCTGCCATCTCAAGTTGGATCAAGGTTGCATCCAAGGTCTTTTCATCAATAAGAACTGGACATGGTCCATAACCTTTTTCTAACTCCACTTCTAATCCCATAGGTGATCGTACAAGTAGTTCATAGTCTAAGGATTTAAGGGGTAGATTTAACATCTTTCCAAATGACACAGATATAAAGGAATGAGTAGCTCCCGAATCAAAGAGTACTCTGGCGGAAATGCCATTAATAAGTACGATACCTGTGATTTGTTTTAGTTTAGTCTAAATGCTCATACAATGTAAAACAACTAACTAAAAAGATTCAAGTCATACCTGTGACCACATCAGGTGATGCGCCAGCATCCTCCGATGTAACCGCATAAACTCGCCCTTGATGTAGCTGCTTCTCGGGCTTAGGACATTCCCTTGCCATATGTCTCACTTGATTATAGTTATAACTTTTCATCCCTTCAGTGGTTGGCTTTTGTTGCTGTGTGGCTGCGGGAGTAGTCTTGGTTGTAGCATTAAAGCCTTGAGTACGGAAGGGTTTGAATATCTTGGTGTTCCCTCCATTGTATGAATTCCCATTAGGCCTTTTTATTCCCCTATTTTAAGCACGGTAGCTCTCTTTCTGGCTCGACTCTATCACTCGAGCAATTTGTGCAGCTTCATTATAGATTTTCTTTTCAAGTCCCAGAACATGCTCGTGGATGCTTCCTCTAAGTCCCATGACGAACCTTCGGGTCTTTGTGTTTTCCTCCTGCATACTGGTGGGTGCAAAGAAGAACAGCTCTTCATAACGCTGTTGATATGCATCCATGGTCATCTGCCCCTGATATAAACTCAGGAACTCTCTTTCCATAGAATCTCTGAAATTTCTCGGAAAGTACTTCTCAAAGAACGCCTCCTTAAAAATATCCCAAGTCAGTTGGGCGTGCTTTGTTAATAAATATGTCCTGGTGGACCTCCACCAATGGTGTGCATCTCCTTTCAACATAAAGGTGGCACACAATACCTTCTCTTCTACATTCACTGTCATCATCATAAAATTTCTTTCCATCTCATCAACCCAGTGTGCCGGCCATAAGGGGTCTGCTGGTTTACCATTAAATTCTTTGGGCTTGAGTTTCAGAAAACGCTCTACCAGTCTAGAGTGGTCTAGTTGTTGTGGGACATATGCCCCATACATAGGTGGTTGGTGTTGATATCTACCTGGAGGTACCTCAGGATTTTGTACTTGAGCCTGCATGATGGGAGTCTGAGGTGCGTGGGGTACTGTGTTACTTCTCCCTGGAGCTGTACTTGCCAGTCCTGTTGGCATTGGAGGTGTCTGTGCAGCTGGAAAAGTCATACCTATGGCAACTTGCATAGTAGCCTGTGCCTGTTGCATTTGCTGCAGCTGTTGGGTCAAGTTCAATACGACTGTAGCCAGGTCTGTAGGTGGAGCTGGCAGATTTGTAGGATTTGTCTGACCATTTAGGACGGACGGTGTCATGTTCGTATTCCCCTATGTTTCCAGGTGTATCTGGCTATCTTCCCCCACAGGTGGTGGTGGTGGGATAGAGTTACGGCTTTGTTTGGTTACTCTGTGTCTAGCCATTATCTAATCTGGTAGTGGGATTGCCAGAAAATCATTGAACACGTGAGACAATCATTATATACTTCATTCTCATATTTTAAAACCACTAACAAATATAAATTTCAAATTTTTTAGATCATTCTGTCGAAAATTCTGTATTTTCATTGTAGGGTCGATGGTGGGGGTCGATGGATGTCCGACCCTCAGTCTGCAACCTTGAGGAATCACCAATTCTTCCCGAGAGTCGGGGTTCGATGGGGGGGGGTCGGAGGATGTTCGACCTAGGGTGTGACTCCTGGTTCTCTGTCAGATTACCGAGAGCTGAGGGTCGATGCGGGGGTCGATGGGTGGGTCGATGGTTTTAGTCGAATTTTCTGACCCCCGGACTAAAAATCAGATTTTTAAGTTCCGATTCAGAGTCCATTTCCATTATTTCTCCTCCTCTTCGACTCGTCTTGTCCCTCTGAGTTGCTACAGTGACAACTCCGATCTGTTGGTGGTTTGTGCTTCTTGTTTCGACGTCTACACCTCCTCTACAGGTATATCTTTTACGTTTTCATGTTTTTAGGTTTCCTTACCTAGGTTTTTGCTCGTATATCTCATTTTCTTCAAATTAACTTTTTCCAACCGTAAAAATTCGATTTTTATTGGGGGCTTTTGTTGTTGGTGACTCAAGAAACGAAAGCCCTCAAAAATATTTGAGTTTCATCGATTGGTTATCGATAAACACGAAATTTACCCTATTGCCTTAATTTATCGAGATTTTGAATTTCTTGAAATTTCTTCCAATTCAATCTTATAGCTAAAATTTCCAACTGTATGAGTCTTACAGGATAGTTTAGGATCTATGTAAGTCCTCCTGCCCACATGTATGGGAGAAAAGTGAGGCTTTTGACCAATTTACGTCGTTATAATGTTAAACTTTTGGGTTTTTCATATCTACTAAGCCATTATTTGTTTTTCCTTCTTATTTGCAGATACTATGGCTCGTACCAAGGTGCCTAGAGTTCACGACCGTCTTCGCTCCCGTTCCACTGAAGCCGAGACGCAGTATGCCCGCTACGCTCATAAGAAAGTAGAGGGAGGTCGCAAGGTAGACTTGGGTAGCCTACCCTTGTTCAATGTGGAGGGGGCTTTTGGCAATATGGGATGGCTCCCTTTCATCACCTATGATGCCTGTACCTATCCTGACTTGGTATGTCAGTTTTATTGTAATCTCCAAGTGGTGGGGGATTACAACGACGTTGAGAGGGGTAGTGAGCTCAGGATCACTAGCTATGTCAAGGAAATTGAGATTTCCTTTGACTATCGGCAGCTAGCGGATTTGCTGGGTATCTCATATGACGGATCCTTCGTGTTCTGTGCCCCGAGAGAGCCTCAGTTCTTTTCATTACAGATAAGGGCTGAGATAGATCGTCAGCTCATCAAACCTGATCACAGGGAGATGAAAGCGAGTTACCTATGTTCAGATCCATGGGTGTATTGCAAGATTATTCAGCACAACCTGATATACTGCAGAGTGGACATTACAAGAGGGTCTCCCAGTTGACCCAGTATCTGCTGTACTGCATATGCACTAGGCAGCCCGTCTGCCTTCCTTACATCATCATGTGGACGATGATCAGTGCTACATTTCCTAGTCATACTGGCAACCTGCCTTATGGACGCAAGATTACAATGCTGCTTACCCGCCTGGGTGTTGACTTGCTGGATGAGAAGATTTAGGAGAAATCCTTCTCATCGCCTCTGGATTGGGAGGCCATCTATAAGATGGGCATGCGGGATGCCCAGGTCAGCGATGAGGAGAGGAACGCGATGGTGCGCCCTCGCACTCGAGTGGAGATGGCTGACGCTGAGGCAGCAACAACAGCCGCTGGAGCAGGGGTTCATGGGGATGATGATGATTGTCTGTACATGGATGTAGATGCCATACCTCCTCCATCACCTACTCATACTATAGGAGCTAGTCCTTCTTCTTCAGCTGGTCCTTCACATGCCGCTGGTCCTTCGTATGCTTCTTCTGATGACATGATGGGGATATTGCATGAGATTCGAGATGCTAAGTGTATGTCTGATCTGAGGATGGAAGAGCTTTTAGAGGCTCCGCGCTTGCCCGATCAGTGGGTGGGAGAGCTTCTGGTTGCTCATCGCATGTCGGATCAGCGGGTGGGAGAGCTTAGGGATGCTCAACGCGTGACTGACCAGCGGGTGGCGGATCTCACAACTAGTCTCCAGACGACTCAGACTCAGATAGCTTGGTTGACTAGAGTCTACGCTGAGGACTATGAAAGAGACCGTGAGGCACCGCCTCCCCCATTGTCACACCCCAATTCTGCACCATTCAGAACGGAATAACGAACCGCTAATAAGCCAATGGTTCAACCAGGATCACTAATAGGCTATGTCCATTAAAAATAAAACCATACACATCCACAACCATAATCAGAGTAAATACACAATAGCGAAAGTTTTATTGTAAATGAACTGAGAAATCTAATTGTAATAATCATAGATAAAGTATCAATTTATGTTGTATCAACTGAGACATAAGTAAATAAAATATAAATTACATTCCCTTAATAAATTCAAATGAAAATCTAATCGAATACGCATGAGTTGCACTCGGATGAGGGATCATGTGTAACCTGTAAGTCTTCAGCTTCCACTGCAGCAACACGCCCGTATACTGGAGAACTCATATAATCTTCGACAGTGGTACCTGCATCATCAACTAAAAATATTCGACGTCGAGAGGGTGAGCACACTTCATGGCTCAGCGAGCAAACAAAACAATGCAACAAACATATACATGCATTCAATTCATATCTTTGGTTTGGAAGATAAGTTTGCAATGCGCTATAGAAAGGTTCGGTGGCCGCCTCGCCTCTATGCACAGGGTATGGAAGCCCGCCCAAAGGTAACATTTATTATCGTCCCCATCCACCCCACCATGGAATAGAGATAGAGCTAAAGTGCTGAGGCCCAGCCTATGACACTTCCCCTGATACTCTACCCATACCAACACGTAAGCCCCTGCTGGCGAGGGCTCGAAAACTGGGCTCACAACTAACCAATCCTAATGCCAATCAGTGTATCCAAGGCCTCACCCCAGCATCCCTCAATACGTCCATAGAGAGAGGGCTAAGGCCCCCCGGCAGAGTCAGAGACTACACGGTCTGAGACCACCTCCCCTCATACACTACGACGTAATAGTTCTGCTAAGGTAATGGCGATACGACGATGTCAGTGGACAAGACTTGAGTTAGAGATAGAGCTAGAGTGCTGAGGTCTAGCCTATGACACCCCCCCTGATACTCACTCGCATCAAGTACACCAACCACACACATACATTCACATGCCTATTCCTTTCATCATCATCATCATCATCATGTTTTAAACAATAATTTAAATATGCATGAACAGTAATAATAAAAATATTGGATGACATGTTGAATGCACATAACAAGTATACACACATAGAATCAATCTTGGCATTGGACTCAAGAAATAAAATAGTTTATTATTAACCAATTAGTTTAGGTCTTGTTCCCTCACCTTGCCTGATTGTAGATCCTCTTTTAAGCTATAAGATTCAACTAAATATCACTATTATATCACTAGAAGACCTAATCAAGTCGATAGAATTTAATTAGAATTAATACTGATTTTAAAAAGCTTACTGTTAACTGGGGGTCGATGCCAGGGTCGGAGGCTCCATCGACCATGGGTGCTACCACCCAGATTCTGGACTTCCCGAACGCTAGGGGTCGATTGTTAGGGTCTGGTAGGGTCGATTGTCCATCGACCCCCGGGCGGCCCCCCGTGGGTTTAGTCAAAATTCTCATCCTATAGTCCAATATTCATGTTTGGGTCCTATGGCTTGCTTCTTCAATCCATTCCATAGGTGATCTATGGTCTAGAACCATATTTTATTCACCTATATGATTTTTATGATCTCCCCCATGGTTTTCCATGAAAACCTAACCATGGGTGGATGATTTAGGTTTCTCCTAGATCATTCCCTCTTCACTATCTATTCTAAGGTCTTTAGAATTACATGGAGATAGCATCCATACCTGAGAATTAGGCTTGTTTCTCTGAAGCCTTCTCTTTGATCTTCTTCTATACTTTCCTTCTCTTCTCTTTCTCTCAATCCAATTATGGTTCTAAAAGGAGTGAAAGAGGCTTAGGGACGTCCTATTTATCGAGTAGAAACTCCCAAAATAAGTCCCATTGAGATTAGGAAAGAATCCCATTGAAATTTGGAAAGTTTCCAAATCACGGTTCCTGTCGACAGACTGGGGGTCGATGAGGGGGTCGAAGATGCTGTCGACCCCTGGTTCTAAATTGTCTAACCCCCGGTCAGAAACTCAGGGTTTGACTTTTTATACTGGGGGGCTCCGACCCTGCCTAGCTCGGTATGTGACCCTCCCCCTATTTTTAGTGTTTTTGGGTCAGTTTAATACCTGGGATCGTGATCTCACTCACGCACTTGATCCATTTGGCTTGACCATGATGGTAGACCTGGTTCAAGGTGGTAGGACCGGGTTAGTTGGATACGGGTCTTACAAATCCCCCCTACTTATAAAAATTTTGTCCTCAAAATTGTACATACCTTTCGAGTCAAATAGATGAGGATATTGCTTTCGCATAGCATTCTCTTCATCCCTTGTAATTTCTTTCATATTTCTACTTCTCCAGGTGATCTTAACATAATAGATATCACGGTTGCGTAGTCGTTGAACATTTCGACTAGTGATTTCAGTTGGTGCTACTTCAAATGCCAAATCTTCAGTCAAATCAGGTAAGTCTATTGTCAAAACGTTCGTCGGATCCTTGACTTACTTTTTCAATAAGGAAATGTGAAATACATCATGCACACTTGACATAGATGGTGGTAGTGCTAACTGGTAAGCCACTTTCCTACGCTTGGTTAGAATCTCATATGGCCCGACATACCTCAGACTTAATTTCCCTTTCTGTTCGAACCGTTTCAATCCTCACATAGTCGATACTTTTAAGAATACTTTATCACCCACGACGAATTCAAGGTCTCGGCATCAAGTATCTGCATATTACTTCTGACGATTCTGAGCTGTTCTTACTCTTTCCTTGATAATGTCGACTACTCGAAAAGTCTCTTCAACAAATGTCGACTACTCGAAAAGTCTCTTCAACAAATTCCGATCCAACAATACTACGTTCCCCAACTTTATTCCAAAACAAAGGAGTTCGACACTTTCTACCATACAATGCTTCATAGGGTGACATCTGTATAGTAGCCTGATAGCTATTATTATAAGCAAACTCAATCAATGGTAACTTTTCATCCCATGATCCTTTAAAATCAATTACACATGCTCGAGGCATATCTTCTAGAGTCTGAATTGTACGCTCTGACTGTCCATCTGTCTGTGGATGGAATGCAGTACTAAACTTCAATGTTGTACCCATAGCCATTTGCAATTCTTCCCAAAACTTTGAAGTAAATCGTGGATCTCTATCGAACACAATACTTTCAGGTACACCTTGTAATCGCACAATGTTATCCACATACAGCTTAGCTAACCTCTCCAGTGTATACTGAGGTTGTATAGGTATAAAGCGAGCTATTTTAGTCAGGTGGTCTACAATCACCCAAACTGCGTCAACAACTCGAGGAGTCAATGGTAATCCTGTAACGAAGTCCATAGTGATGCGGTCCCATTTCCATGCTGGTTCCAACAATAGCTGTAACAGTCCTGCCGGACTTTGTCGTTCAGCCTTTACTTTCTGACAATTTAGGCATTGAGACACGAACTTAGCTACATCTGCTTTCATTCCTATCCACCTATATAATTTCTTTAGATCATGATATATTTTTGTACTTCCAGGATGTATCGAATGGATGGTGGTATGGGCTTCTTTCATCCATCGGTGTCTAATGTCCAAGCTTTCTGTTTCAGGTACACATATTCTTCCATTGTACTTCAGTACCTTTTCTTCGTCCAAGGAGAACTCAGGATTAGTCCTACCTTTTTCGATGTCCTCTTGTACTGTTCTTAGATAAGGGTCTGATTTGATAGCTGTCTTTACTTCATCAATTATATCCGATATAATCTTCAATGCGGTGAACATATTTGAAAACCGATGAATAAACCCTTGGTTGGCTGATCCATCTGGTGCATCTATCACGAACTGCTCATTACCATGACTGAATACCTTCCCGATAGTACACATTGCGGTAGTTGTGCTAACCGCTGAGATTTTATCATTGCCTTTCTACTCAACGCATCGGCTACTACATTGCCTTCCCCCGGATGATACTGGATATCACAGTCATAGTCTTACAATAATTCCAGCCATCTTCTTTGTCTCATATTCAGCTCCTTCGGATTAAATAGATAAGTAAGACTTTTATGGTTTGATTTAATCTGAAACTTCTCCTTGTATAGGTAATGTCTCCATATTTTGACAGCATGTACTATTGCCGCTATTCCAAATCATGAGTGGGATAGTTCTTCTCATGTGTCTTCAACTGTCTTAAGGCATAGGCAATTACTTTTTCTCCTTGCATAAGTACACATCCTAATCCCAGCCTTGACGCATCGGTGTACAAAATAAATGGCTGTCTTGGGATCAGAATGGTCAAGATTGGAGCGGATATCAATCTAGCCTTCAAGGTTTGGAAACTCTTCTAACATTTATCAGTCCAAACAAACTTCTCACCCTTCTTAGTTAAACTGGTAGGAGGTACCGCAATTCGAGAATAGTCTTCCACAAATTGTCGATAATAACCAGCTAGACCCAGAAAACTTCTAATTTCTACAACGCTCTTTGGTGCTTCCCACTTTACAATTGCCTCGATCTTGCTGGGATCCACTTTAATTCCTTCAGCGGATACTACATGGCCTAGAAATGCGACTTCCTTTAGCCAAAACTCATACTTTGAAAATTTGGCATAGAGCTTTTCCTTACGTAGTCGCTGCTGAGCGGCGTTTAGGTTCTTAATATGAGTTTCCTCGACTTTGGAGTAGACCAATATATCATCAATGAATACAATAACCGACGTATCCAACATATCAAGGAATACCCGATTCATATGTTCCATAAAGGTTGCTGGTGCATTCGTCAATCCAAAAGACATGACCAAAAATTCATAATGTCCATATCTGGTCCTCAATGCTGTCTTGGGAATATAACCATCCTTAATCTTCAATTGATGGTAGCCTGACCAAAGATCGATCTTGGAGAACACTTTGGCACCTTGCAACTGATCGAACAGGTCATCGATCCGAGGCAATGGATACCGATTCTTGATTGTCAGTTTATTCAGTTCTCGGTAGTCTACACACAAGCGAACACTACTGTCCTTCTTTTTCACAAATAATACTGGCGCTCCCCATGGTGATATGCTAGGGCAAATGTAATCCTTGTCCAACAGTTCCTGTAGTTGTACTTTCAATTCCTTCAGTTTTGTAGGAGCCATTCGATAAAGTGCTTTCGATACTGGTGCGGCTCTAGGTATAAGATCTATAAAGAACTCTGTAGCTCGGTCGGGTGGTAATCCTGATAGTTATTCAGGAAATACATCTGGAAGGCCACGTACGATATCAATATCTTCCATTCGTGGTGCTTCCTTGGTAAGGTCGATCACGGATACAAAATACCCGACTGCTCCTTTCTCCAGGCACTTCTTAACCTTTAGCGCAGAGAGTATGAGCTTTCGTTTATGGGGAAGTTGGTTCCCAAAAAATTGAACTCTGCTCCTTCTTTGTCTTTAAATGTCAGTTTCTTTTCGGCAAACAATAGGTTTGCAGAATGCCGAACTAATCAGTCCATTCCCAAGATGACGTCAAAGTCTGCCATCTCAAGTTGGATCAAGGTTGCATCCAAGGTCTTTTCATCAATAAGAACTGGACATGGTCCATAACCTTTTTCTAACTCCACTTCTAATCCCATAGGTGATCGTACAAGTAGTTCATAGTCTAAGGATTTATGGGGTAGATTTAACATCTTTCCAAATGACACAGATATAAAGGAATGAGTAGCTCCCGAATCAAAGAGTACTCTGGCGGAAATGCCATTAATAGGTACGATACCTGTGATTTGTTTTGGTTTAGTCTAAATGCTCATACAATGTAATACAACTAACTAAAAAGATTCAAGTCATACCTGTGACCACATCAGGTGATGCGCCAGCATCCTCCGATGTAACCGCATAAACTCGCCCTTGATGTAGCTGCTTCTCGGGCTTAGGACATTCCCTTGCCATATGTCTCACTTGATTACAGTTATAACTTTTCATCCCTTCAGTGGTTGGCTTTTGTTGCTGTGTGGCTGCGGGAGTAGTCTTGGTTGTAGCATTAAAGCCTTGAGTATGGAAGGGTTTGAATATCTTGGTGTTCCCTCCGTTGTATGAATTCCCATTAGGCCTTTTTATTCCCCTATTTTAAGCAAGGTAGCTCTCTTTCTGGCTCGACTCTATCACTCGAGCAATTTGTGCAGCTTCATTATAGATTTTCTTTTCAAGTCCCAGAACATGCTCGTGGATGCTTCCTCTAAGTCCCATGACGAACCTTCGGGTCTTTGTGTTTTCCTCCTGCATACTGGTGGGTGCAAAGAAGAACAACTCTTCATAACGCTGTTGATATGCATCCATGGTCATCTGCCCCTGATATAAACTCAGGAACTCTCTTTCCATAGAATCTCTGAAACTTCTCGGAAAGTACTTCTCAAAGAACGCCTCCTTAAAAATATCCCAAGTCAGTTGGGCGTGCTTTGTTAATAAATATGTCCTGGTAGACCTCCACCAATGGTGTGCATCTCCTTTCAACATAAAGGTGGCACACAATACCTTCTCTTCTACATTCACTGTCATTATCATAAAATTTCTTTCCATCTCATCAACCCAGTGTGCCGGCCATAAGGGGTCTGCTGGTTTGCCATTAAATTCTTTGGGCTTGAGTTTCAGAAAACGCTCCACCAGTCTAGAGTGGTCTAGTTGTTTTGGGACATATGCCCCATACATAGGTGGTTGGTGTTGATATCTACCTGGAGGTACCTCAGGATTTTGTACTTGAGCCTGCATGATGGGAGTCTGAGGTGCGTGGGGTACTGTGTTACTTCTCCCTGGAGCTGTACTTGCCAGTCCTGCTGGCATTGGAGGTGTCTGTGCAGCTGGAAAAGTCATACCTATGGCAACTTGCATAGTAGCCTGTGCCTGTTGCATTTGCTGCAGCTGTTGGGTCAAGTTCAATACGACTGTAGCCAGGTCTGTAGGTGGAGCTGGCAGATTTGTAGGATTTGTCTGACCATTTATGACGGACGGTGTCATGATCGTATTCCCCTGTGTTTCTAGGTGTGTCTGGCTATCTTCCCCCACAGGTGGTGGTGGTGGGATAGAGTTACGGCTTTGTTTGGTTACTCTGTGTCTAGCCATTATCTAATCTGGTAGTGGGATTGCCTTAAAATCATTGAACACGTGAGACAATCATTATATACTTCATTCTCATATTTTAAAACCACTAACAAATATAAATTTCAAATTTTTTAGATCATTCTGTCGAAAATTCTGTATTTTCATTGTAGGGTCGATGGTGGGGGTCGATGGATGTCCGACCCTCAGTCTGCAACCTTGAGGAATCACCAATTCTTCCCGAGAGTCGGGGGTCGATGGGGGGGGGTCGGAGGATGTTCGACCTAGGGTGTGACCCCTGGTTCTCTGTCAGATTACCGAGAGCTGAGGGTCGATGTGGGGGTCGATGGGTGGGTCGATGGTTTTAGTCGAATTTTCTGACCCCCGGACTAAAAATCAGATTTTTAAGTTCCGATTCAGAGTCCATTTCCATTATTTCTCCTCCTCTTCGACTCGTCTTGTCCCTCTGAGTTGCTACATTGACAACTCCGATCTGTTGGTGGTTTGTGCTTCTTGTTTCGACGTCTACACCTCCTCTACAGGTATATCTTTTACGTTTTCATGTTTTTAGGTTTCCTTACCTAGGTTTTTGCTCGTATATCTCATTTTCTTCAAATTAACTTTTTCCAACCGTAAAAATTCGATTTTTATTGGGGGCTTTTGTTGTTGGTGACTCAAGGAACGAAAGCCCTCAAAAATATTTGAGTTTCATCGATTGGTTATCGATAAACACGAAATTTACCCTATTGCCTTAATTTATCGAGATTTTGAATTTCTTGAAATTTCTTCCAATTCAATCTCATAGCTAACATTTCCAACTGTATGAGTCTTATAGGATAGTTTAGGATCTATGTAAGTCCTCCTGCCCACATGTATGGCTGAAAAGTGAGGCTTTTGACCAATTTACGTCGTTATAATGTTAAAATTTTGGGTTTTTCATCTCTACTAAGCCATTATTTGTTTTTCCTTCTTATTTGCAGATACTATGGCTCGTACCAAGGTGCCTAGTGTTCGCGACCGTCTTCGCTCCTGTTCCACTGAAGCCGAGACGCAGTATGCCCGCTACGCTCATAAGAAAGTAGAGGGAGGTCGCAAGGTGGACTTGGGTAGCCTACCCTTGTTCAATGTGGAGGGGGCTTTTGGCGATATGGGATGGCTCCCTGTCATCACCTATGATGCCTGTATCTGTCCAAACTTGGTATGTCAGTTTTATTGTAATCTCCAAGTGGTGGGGGATTACAACGACGTTGAGAGGGGTAGTGAGCTCAGGATCACTAGCTATGTCAAGGAAATTAAGATTTCCTTTGACTATCGGCAGCTAGCGGATTTACTGGGCATCTCATATGACGGATCCTTCGTGTTCTGTGCCCCGAGAGAGCCTCAGTTCTTTTCATTACAGATGAGGGCTGAGATAGATCGTCAGCTCATCAAACCTGATCACTGGGAGATGAAAGCGAGTAACCTATGTTCAGATCCATGGGTGTATTGCAAGATTATTCAGCACAACCTGATACTGCAGAGTGGACATTACAAGAGGGTCTCCCAGTTGACCCAGTATCTGCTGTACTGCATATGCACTAGGCAGCCCGTCTGCCTTCCTTACATCATCATGTGGACGATGATCAGTGCTACATTTCCTAGTCATACTGGCAACCTGCCTTATGGACGCAAGATTACTACGCTGCTTACCCGCCAGGGTGTTGACTTGCCGGATGAGAAGATTTAGGAGAAATCCTTCTCATCGCCTCTGGATTGGGAGGCCATCTATAAGATGGGCATGCGGGATGCCCAGGTCAGCGATGAGGAGAGGAACGCGATGGTGCGCCCTCGCACTCGAGTGGAGATGGCTGACGCTGAGGCAGCAACAGCAGCCGCTGGAGCAGGGGTTCATGGGGATGATGATGATTGTCTGTACATAGATGTAGATGCCATACCTCCTCCATCACCTACTCATACTACAGGAGCTAGTCCTTCTTCTTCAGCTGGTCCTTCACATGCAGCTGGTCCTTCGTATGCTACTTCTGAAGACATGATGGGGATATTGCATGAGATACGAGATGCTTAGTGTATGTCTGATCTGAGGATGGAAGAGCTTTTAGAGGCTCAGCGCTTGTCCGATCAGTGGGTGGGAGAGCTTCTGGTTGCTCACCGCATGTCGGATCAGTGGGTGGGAGAGCTTAAGGGTGCTCAACGTGTGACTGACTAGCGGGTGGCGGATCTCACAACTAGTCTCCAGACGACTCAGACTCAGATAGCTTGGTTGACTAGAGTCTTCGCTGAGGACTATGAAAGAGACCGTGAGGCACCGCCTCCCCCATTGTCACACCCCAATTCTGCACCATTCAGAACGGTATAATGAACCGCTAATAAGCCAATGGTTCAACCAGGATCACTAATAGGCTATGTCCATTAAAAATAAAACCATACACATCCACAACCATAATCAGAGTAAATACACAATAGCGAAAGTTTTATTGTAAATGAACTGAGAAATCTAATTGTAATAATCATAGATAAAGTATCAATTTTTGTTGTATCAACTGAGACATAAGTAAATAAAATATCAATTACATTCCCTTAATAAATTCAAATGAAAATCTAATCGAATACGCATGAGTTGCTCTCGTATGAGGGATCATGCGTAACCTCTAAGTCTTCAGCTTCCATTGCAGCAACACGCCCGTATACTGGAGAACTCATATAATCTTTGACAGTGGTACCTGCATCATCAACTAAAAATATTCGACGTCGAGAGGGTGAGCACACTTCATGGCTCAGCGAGCAAACAAAACAATGCAACAAACATATACATGCATTCAATTCATATCTTTGGTTTGGTAGATAAGTTTGCAATGCGCTATAGAAAGGTTCGGTGGCCGCCTCGCCTCTATGCACAGGGTATGGAAGCCCGCCCAAAGGTAACATTTATTATCGTCCCCATCCACCCCACCATGGAATAGAGATAGAGCTAAAGTGTTGAGGCCCAGCCTATGACACTTCCCCAGATACTCTACCCATACCAACACGTAAGCCCCTGCTGGCGAGGGCTCAAAAACTGGGCTCGCAACTAACCAATCCTAATGCCAATCAGTGTATCCAAGGCCTCACCCCAGCATCCCTCAATAGGTCCATAGAGATAGGGCTAAGGCCCCCCGGCAGACTCAGATACTACACAGTCCGAGACCACCTCCCCTCATACACTATGATGTAATAGCTCTGCTAAGGTAATGGCGATACGACGATGTCAATGGACAAGACTTGAGTTAGAGATAGAGCTAGAGTGCTGAGGCCCGGCCTATGAGAACCCCCTGATAGTCGCTCGCATCAAGCACACCAACCACACACATACATTCACATGCCTATTCCTATCATCATCATCATCATCATGTTATAAATAATAATTTAAATATGCATGAACAGTAATAATAGAAATATTGGATGACATGTTGAATGCACATGCAAGCATACACGCATAGAATCAATCATGGCATTGGACTCAAGAATAAAATAGTTTATTATTAACCAATTAGTTTAGGTATTGTTCCCTTACCTTTGCTTGATTGTAGACCCTCTTTCAAGCTTTAAGAATCAAGTAAATATCACTATTATATCACTAGAAGATCTAATCAAGTCGATAGAATTTAATTAGAATTAATTATGATTTTAAAAAGCCTACTGTTAACTGGGGGTCGATGCCAGGGTCGGAGGCTCCATTGACCATTGGTGCTACCACCCAGATTCTGGACTTCCCGAACACTAGGGGTCGATTGTTAGGGTCTGGTAGGGTCGATTGTCCATCGACCCCCGTGCGACCCCCCGTGGGTTTAGTCAAAATTCTCATCCTATAGTCCAATATTCATGTTTGGGTCCTATGGCTTGCTTCTTCAATCCATTCCATAGGTGATCTATGGTCTAGAACCATATTTTATTCACCTATATGATTTTTATGATCTCCCCCAAGGTTTTCCATGAAAACCTAACCATGGGTGGATGATTTAGGTTTCTCCTAGATCATTCCCTCTTCACTATCTATTCTAAGGTCTTTAGAATTACATGGAGATAGCATCCATACCTGAGAATTAGGCTTGTTTCTCTGAAGCCTTCTCTTTGATCTTCTTCTATACTTTCCTTCTCTTCTCTTTCTCTCAATCCAATTAGGGTTCTAAAAGGAGTGAAAGAGGCTTAGGGACGTCCTATTTATCGAGTAGAAACTCCCAAAATAAGTCCCATTGAGATTAGGAAAGAATCCCATTGAAATTTGGAAAGTTTCCAAATCACGGTTCCTGTCGACAGACTGGGGGTCGATGAGGGGGTCGAAGATGCTGTCGACCCCTGGTTCTAAATTGTCTAACCCCCGGTCAGAAACTCAGGGTTTGACTTTTTATACTGGGGGGCTCCGACCCTGCCTAGCTCGGTATGCGACCATCCCCCTATTTTTAGTGTTTTTGGGTCAGTTTAATACCTGGGATCGTGATCTCACTCACGCACTTGATCCATTTGGCTCGACCATGATGGGTAGACCTGGTTCAAGGTGGTAGGACCGGTTTAGTTGGATACGGGTCTTACAAATCCCCCCTACTTATAAAAATTTTGTCCTCAAAATTGTACATACCTTTCGAGTCAAATAGATGAGGATATTGCTTTCGCATAGCATTCTCTTCTTCCCATGTAATTTCTTTCATATTTCTACTTCTCCAGGTGATCTTAACATAATAGATATCACGGTAGCGTAGTCGTTGAACATTTCGACTAGTGATTTCAGTTGGTGCTACTTCAAATGCCAAATCTTCAGTCAAATCAGGTAAGTCTATTGTCAAAACGTTCGTCGGATCCTTGACTTACTTTTTCAATAAGGAAATGTGAAATACATCATGCACACTTGACATAGATGGTGGTAGTGCTAACTGGTAAGCCACTTTCCTACGCTTGGTTAGAATCTCATATGGCCCGACATACCTCAGACTTAATTTCCCTTTCTGTTCGAACCGTTTCAATCCTCACATAGTCGATACTTTTAAGAATACTTTATCACCCACGACGAATTCAAGGTCTCGGCATCAAGTATCTGCATATTACTTCTGACGATTCTGAGCTGTTCTTACTCTTTCCTTGATAATGTCGACTACTCGAAAAGTCTCTTCAACAAATTCCGATCCAACAATACTACGTTCCCCAATGTTATTCCAAAACAAAGGAGTTCGACACTTTCTACCATACAGTGCTTCATAGGGTGACATCTGTATAGTAGCCTGATAGCTATTATTATAAGCAAACTCAATCAATGGTAACTTTTCATCCCATGATCCTTTAAAATCAATTACACATGCTCGAGGCATATCTTCTAGAATCTGAATTGTACGCTCTGACTGTCCATCTGTCTGTGGATGGAATGCAGTACTAAACTTCAATGTTGTACCCATAGCCATTTGCAATCCTTCCCAAAACTTTGAAGTAAATCGTGGATCTCTATCGGACACAATACTTTCAGGTACACCGTGTAATCGCACAATGTTATCCACATACAGCTTAGCTAACCTCTCCATTGTATACTGAGGTTGTATAGGTATAAAGCGAGCTATTTTAGTCAGGTGGTCTACAATCACCCAAACTGCGTCAACAACTCGAGGAGTCAATGGTAATCCTGTAACGAAGTCCATAGTGATGCGGTCCCATTTCCATGCTGGTTCCGACAACAGCTGTAACAGTCCTGCCGGTCTTTGTCGTTCAGCCTTTACTTTCTGACAATTTAGGCATTGAGACACGAACTTAGCTACATCTGCTTTCATTCCTGTCTACCAATATAATTTCTTTAGATCATGATATATTTTTGTACTTCCAGGATGTATCGAATGGATGGTGGTATGGGCTTCTTTCATCAATCGGTGTCTAATGTCCAAGCTTTCTGTTTCAGGTACACATATTCTTCCATTGTACTTCAATACCTTTTCTTCGTCCAAGGTGAACTCAGGATTAGTCCTACCTTTTTCGATGTCCTATTGTACTGTTCATAGATAAGGGTCTGATTTGATAGCTGTCTTTACTTCATCAATTATATCCGATATAATCTTCAATGCGGTGAACATATTTGAAAACCGATGAATAAACCCTTGGTTGGCTGATCCATCTGGTGCATCTATCACGAACTGCTCATTACCATGACTGAATACCTTCCCGGTAGTACACATTGCGGTAGTTGTGCTAACCTCTGAGATTTTATCATTGCCTTTCTACTCAACGCATCGGCTACTACATTGCCTTCCCCCGGATGATACTGGATATCACAGTCATAGTCTTTCAATAATTCCAGCCATCTTCTTTGTCTCATATTCAGCTCCTTCGGATTAAATAGATAAGTAAGACTTTTATGGTCTGATTTAATCTGAAACTTCTCCTTGTATAGGTAATGTCTCCATATTTTGACAGCATGTACTACTGCCGCTATTCCAAATCATGAGTGGGATAGTTCTTCTCATGTGTCTTCAACTGTCTTAAGGCATAGGCAATTACTTTTTCTCCTTGCATAAGTACACATCCTAATCCCAGCCTTGACGCATGGGTGTACAAAATAAATGGCTGTCTTGGGATCAGAATGGTCAAGATTGGAGCGGATATCAATCTAACCTTCAAGGTTTGGAAACTCTTCTAACATTTATCAGTCCAAACAAACTTCTCGCCCTTCTTAGTTAAACTGGTAAGAGGTACGGCAATTCGAGAATAGTCTTCCACAAATTGTCGATAATAACCAGCTAGACCCAGAAAACTTCTAATTTCTGCAACGCTCTTTGGTGCTTCCCACTTAACAATAGCCTCGATCTTGTTGGGATCCACTTTAATTCCTTCAGCGGATACTACATGGCCTAGAAATGCGACTTCCTTTAGCCAAAACTCATACTTTGAAAATTTGGCATAGAGCTTTTCCTTACGTAGTCGCTGCTGAGCGGCGTTTAGGTTCTTAATATGAGTTTCCTCGACTTTGGAGTAGACCAATATATCATCAATGAATACAATAACCGACGTATCCAACATATCAAGGAATACCCGATTCATAAGTTCCATAAAGGTTGCTGGTGCGTTCGTCAATCCGAAAGACATGACCAAAAATTTATAATGTCCATATCTGGTCCTCAATGCTGTCTTGGGAATATAACCATCCTTAATCTTCAATTGATGGTAGCCTGACCGAAGATAGATCTTGGAGAATACTTTGGCACCTTGCAACTGATCGAACAGGTCATCGATCCGAGGCAATGGATACCGATTCTTGATTGTCAGTTTATTCAGTTCTCGATAGTCTATACACAAGCGAACACTACTGTCCTTCTTTTTCACAAATAATACTCGAGCTCCCCATGGTGATATGCTAGGGCAAATGTAATCCTTGTCCAACAGTTCCTGTAGTTGTACTTTCAATTCCTTCAGTTCTGTAGGAGCCATTCGATAAAGTGCTTTCGATACTGGTGCGGCTCCAGGTATAAGATCTATAAAGAACTCTGTAGCTCGGTCGGGTGGTAATCCTGATAGTTCTTCAGGAAATACATCTGGAAGGCCACGTACGATATCAATATCTTCCATTTGTGGTGCTTCCTTGGTAAGGTCGATCACGGATACTAAATACCCGACTGCTCCTTTCTCCAGGCACTTCTTAACCTTTAGCGCAGAGAGTATGAGCTTTCGTTTATGGGGAAGTTGGTTCCCAAAAAATTGAACTCTGCTCCTTCTTTGTCTTTAAATGTCAGTTTCATTTCGGCACACAATAGGTTTGCAGAATGCCGAACTAATCAGTCCATTCCCAAAATGACGTCAAAGTCTGCCATCTCAAGTTGGATCAAGGTTGCATCCAAGGTCTTTTCATCAATAAGAACTGGACATGGTCCATAACCTTTTTCTAACTCCACTTCTAATCCCATAGGTGATCGTACAAGTAGTTCATAGTCTAAGGATTTAAGGGGTAGATTTAACATCTTTCCAAATGACACAGATATAAAGGAATGAGTAGCTCCCGAATCAAAGAGTACTCTGGCGGAAATGCCATTAATAGGTACGATACCTGTGATTTGTTTTGGTTTAGTCTAAATGCTCATACAATGTAATACAACTAACTAAAAAGATTCAAGTCATACCTGTGACCACATCAGGTGATGCGCCAGCATCCTCCGATGTAACCGCATAAACTCGCCCTTGATGTAGCTGCTTCTCGGGCTTAGGACATTCCCTTGCCATATGTCTCATTTGATTACAGTTATAACTTTTCATCCCTTCAGTGGTTGGCTTTTGTTGCTGTGTGGCTGCGGGAGTAGTCTTGGTTGTAGCATTAAAGCCTTGAGTACGGAAGGGTATGAATATCTTGGTGTTCCCTCCGTTGTATGAATTCCCATTAGGCCTTTTTATCCCCCTATTTTAAGCAAGGTAGCTCTCTTTCTGGCTCGACTCTATCACTCGAGCAATTTGTGCAGCTTCATTATAGATTTTCTTTTCAAGTCCCAGAACATGCTCGTGGATGCTTCCTCTAAGTCCTATGACGAACCTTCTGGTCTTTGTGTTTTCCTCCTGCATACTGGTGGGTGCAAAGAAGAACAGCTCTTCAGAACTCTGTTGATATGCATCCATGGTCATCTGCCCCTGATATAAACTCAGGAACTCTCTTTCCATAGAATCACTGAAACTTCTCGGAAAGTACTTCTCAAAGAACGCCTCCTTAAAAATATCCCAAGTCAGTTAGGCGTGCTTTGTTAATAAATATGTCCTGGTAGACCTCCACCAATGGTGTGCATCTCCTTTCAACATAAAGGTGGCACACAATACCTTCTCTTCTACATTCACTGTCATCATCATAAAATTTCTTTCCATCTCATCAACCCAGTGTGCCGGCCATAAGGGGTCTGCTGGTTTGCCATTAAATTCTTTGGGCTTGAGTTTCAGAAAACGCTCCACCAGTCTAGAGTGGTCTAGTTGTTGTGGGACATATGCCCCATACATAGGTGGTTGGTGTTGATATCTACCTGGAGGTACCTCAGGATTTTGTACTTGAGCCTGCATGATGGGAGTCTGAGGTGCGTGGGGTACCTGGCATTGGAGGTGTCTGTGCAGCTGGAAAGGTGATACCTATGGCAACTTGCATAGTAGCCTGTGCCTGTTGCATTTGCTGCAGCTGTTGGGTCAAGTTCAATACGACTGTAGCCAGGTCTGTAGGTGGAGCTGGCAGATTTGTAGGATTTGTCTAACCATTTATGACGGACGGTGTCATGTTCGTATTCCCCTGTGTTTCCAGGTGTGTCTGGCTATCTTCCCCCACATGTGGTGGTGGTGGGATAGAGTTACGGCTTTGTTTGGTTACTTTGGGTCTAGCCATTATCTAATCTGGTAGTGGAATTGCCTGAAAATCATTGAACACGTGAGACAATCATTATATACTTCATTCTCATATTTTAAAACCACTAACAAATATAAATTTCAAATTTTTTAGATTATTCTGTCGAAAATTCTGTATTTTCATTGTAGGGTCGATGGTGGGGGTCGATGGATGTCCGACCCTCAGTCTGCAACCTTGAGGAATCACCAATTCTTCCCGAGAGTCGGGGGTCGATGGGGGGGTCGGAGGATGTTCGACCTAGGGTGTGACCCCCGGTTCTCTGTCGGATTACCGAGGCGAGGGTCGATGTGGGGGTCGATGGGTGGGTCGATGGTTTTAGTCGAATTTTCTGACCCCCGGACTAAAAATCAGATTTTTAAGTTCCGATTCAGAGTCCATTTCCATTATTTCTCCTCCTCTTCGACTCGTCTTGTCCCTCTGAGTTGCTACATTGATAACTCCGATCTGTTGGTGGTTTGTGCTTCTTGTTTCGACGTCTACACCTCCTCTATAGGTATATCTTTTACGTTTTCATGTTTTTAGGTTTCCTTACCTAGGTTTTTGCTCGTATATCTCATTTTCTTCAAATTAACTTTTTCCAACCGTAAAAATTCGATTTTTATTGGGGGCTTTTGTTGTTGGTGACTCAAGGAACGAAAGCCCTCAAAAATATTTGAGTTTCATCGATTGGTTATCGATAAACACAAAATTTACCCTATTGCCTTAATTTATCGAGATTTTGAATTTCTTGAAATTTCTTCCAATTCAATCTCATAGCTAAAATTTCCAACTGTATGAGTCTTACAGGATAGTTTAGGATCTATGTAAGTCCTCCTGCCCACATGTATGGGTTAAAAGTGAGGCTTTTGACCAATTTACGTCGTTATAATGTTAAAATTTCGGGTTTTTCATCTCTACTAAGCCATTATTTGTTTTTCCTTCTTATTTGCAGATACTATGGCTCGTACCAAGGTGCCTAGTGTTCGCGACCGTCTTCGCTCCCGTTCCACTGAAGCCGAGACGCAGTATGCCCGCTACGCTCATAAGAAAGTAGAGGGAGGTCGCAAGGTGGACTTGGGTAGCCTACCCTTGTTCAATGTGGAGGGGGATTTTGGCGATATGGGATGGCTCCCTGTCATCACCTATGATGCCTGTACCTGTCCTGACTTGGTATGTCAGTTTTATTGTAATCTCCAAGTGGTGGGGGATTACAACGACGTTGAGAGGGGTAGTGAGCTCAGGATCACTAGCTATGTCAAGGAAATTGAGATTTCCTTTGACTATCGGCAGCTAGCGGATTTGCTGGGTATCTCATATGACGGATCCTTCGTGTTCTGTGCCCCGAGAGAGCCCCAGTTCTTTTCATTACAAATGAGGGCTGAGATAGATCGTCAGCTCATCAAACCTGATCACTGGGAGATGAAAGTGAGTTACCTATGTTCAGATCCATGGGTGTATTGCAAGATTATTCAGCACAACCTGATACTGCAGAGTGGACATTACAAGAGGGTCTCCCAGTTGACCCAGTATCTGCTGTACTGCATATGCACTAGGCAGCCCGTCTGCCTTCCTTACATCATCATGTGGACGATGATCAGTGCTACATTTCCTAGTCATACTGGCAACCTGCCTTATGGACGCAAGATTACTATGCTGCTTACCCGCCTGGGTGTTGACTTGCTGGATGAGAAGATTTAGGAGAAATCCTTCTCATCGCCTCTGGATTGGGAGGCCATCTATAAGATGGGCATGCGGGATGCCCAGGTCAGCGATGAGGAGAGGAACGCGATGGTGCGCCCTCGCACTCGAGTGGAGATGGCTGACGCTGAGGCAGCAACAGCAGCCGCTGGAGCAGGGGTTCATGGGGATGATGATGATTGTCTGTACATGGATGTAGATGCCATACCTCCTCCATCACCTACTCATACTATAGGAGCAAGTCCTTCTTCTTCGGCTGGTCCTTCACATGCAGCTGGTCCTTCGTATGCTTCTTCTGATGACATGATGGGGATATTGCATGAGATACGAGATGCTTAGTGTATGTCTGATCTGAGGATGGAAGAGCTTTTAGAGGCTCAGCGCTTGTCCGATCAGTGGGTGGGAGAGCTTCTGGTTGCTCACCGCATGTCGGATCAGCGGGTGGGAGAGCTTAGGGATGCTCAACGCGTGACTGACCAGCGGGTGGCGGATCTCACAACTAGTCTCCAGACGACTTAGACTCAGATAGCTTGGTTGACTAGAGTCTACGCTGAGGACTATGAAAGAGACCATGAGGCACCGCCTCCCCCATTGTCACACCCCAATTCTGCACCATTCAGAACGGTATAATGAACCGCTAATAAGCCAATGGTTCAACTAGGATCACTAATAGGCTATGTCCATTAAAAATAAAACCATACACATCCACAACCATAATCAGAGTAAATACACAATAGCGAAAGTTTTATTGTAAATGAACTGAGAAATCTAATTGTAATAATCATAGATAAAGTATCAATTTATGTTGTATCAACTGAGACATAAGTAAATAAAATATCAATTACATTCCCTTAATAAATTCAAATGAAAATCTAATCGAATACGCATGAGTTGCACTCGCATGAGGGATCATGCGTAACCTCTAAGTCTTCAGCTTCCATTGCAGCAACACGCCCGTATACTGGAGAACTCATATAATCTTCGACAGTGGTACCTGCATCATCAACTAAAAATATTCGACGTCGAGAGGGTGAGCACACTTCATGGCTCAGCGAGCAAACAAAACAATGCAACAAACATATACATGCATTCAATTCATATCTTTGGTTTGGTAGATAAGTTTGCAATGCGCTATAGAAAGGTTCGGTGGCCGCCTCGCCTCTATGCACAGGGTATGGAAGCCCGCCCAAAGGTAACATTTATTATCGTCCCCATCCACCCCACCATGGAATAGAGATAGAGCTAAAGTGCTGAGGCCCAGCCTATGACACTTCCCCTGATACTCTACCCATACCAACACGTAAGCCCCTGCTGGCGAGGGCTCGAAAACTGGGCTCGCAACTAACCAATCCTAATGCCAATCAGTGTATCCAAGGCCTCACCCCAGCATCCCTCAATACGTCCATAGAGATAGGGCTAAGGCCCCCCGGCAGAGTCAGATACTACACAGTCCGAGACCACCTCCCCTCATACACTATGATGTAATAGCTCTGCTAAGGTAATGGTGATACTACGATGTCAATGGACAAGACTTGAGTTAGAGATAGAGCTAGAGTGCTGAGGCCCGGCCTATGACACCCCCCTGATACTCGCTAGCATCAAACACACCAACCACACACATACATTCACATGCCTATTCCTATCATCATCATCATCATCATGTTATAAATAATAATTTAAATATGCATGAACAGTAATAATAGAAATATTGGATGACATGTTGAATGCACATGCAAGCATACACGCATAGAATCAATCATGGCATTGGACTCAAGAATAAAATAGTTTATTATTAACCAATTAGTTTAGGTATTGTTCCCTTACCTTTGCTTGATTGTAGACCCTCTTTCAAGCTTTAAGAATCAAGTAAATATCACTATTATATCACTAGAAGATCTAATCAAGTCGATAGAATTTAATTAGAATTAATTATGATTTTAAAAAGCCTACTGTTAACTGGGGGTCGATGCCAGGGTCGGAGGCTCCATCGACCATGGGTGCTACCACCCAGATTCTGGACTTTTCGAACACTAGGGGTCGATTTTTAGGGTCTGGTAGGGTCGATTGTCCATCGACCCCCGTGCGACCCCCCGTGGGTTTAGTCAAAATTCTCATCCTATAGTCCAATATTCATGTTTGGGTCCTATGGCTTGCTTCTTCAATCCATTCCATAGGTGATCTATGGTCTAGAACCATATTTTATTCACCTATATGATTTTTATGATCTCCCCCATGGTTTTCCATGAAAACCTAACCATGGGTGGATGATTTAGGTTTCTCCTAGATCATTCCCTCTTCACTATCTATTCTAAGGTCTTTAGAATTACATGGAGATAGCATCCATACCTGAGAATTAGGCTTGTTTCTCTGAAGCCTTCTCTTTGATCTTCTTCTATACTTTCCTTCTCTTCTCTTTCTCTCAATCCAATTAGGGTTCTAAAAGGAGTGAAAGAGGCTTAGGGACGTCCTATTTATCGAGTAGAAACTCCCAAAATAAGTCCCATTGAGATTAGGAAAGAATCCCATTGAAATTTGGAAAGTTTCCAAATCCCGGTTCCTGTCGACAGACTGGGGTCGATGAGGGGGTCGAAGATGCTGTCGACCCCTGGTTTTAAATTGTCTAACCCCCGGTCAGAAACTCAGGGTTTGACTTTTTATACTGGGGGGCTCCGACCCTGCCTAGCTCGGTATGCGACCCTCCCCCTATTTTTAGTGTTTTTGGGTCAGTTTAATACCTGGGATCGTGATCTCACTCACGCACTTGATCCATTTGGCTCGACCATGATGGGTAGACCTGGTTCAAGGTGGTAGGACCGGGTTAGTTGGATACGGGTCTTACAAATCCCCCCTACTTATAAAAATTTTGTCCTCAAAATTGTACATACCTTTCGAGTCAAATAGATGAGGATATTGCTTTCGCATAGCATTCTCTTCTTCCCATGTAATTTCTTTCATATTTCTACTTCTCCAGGTGATCTTAACATAATAGATATCACGGTTGCGTAGTCGTTGAACATTTCGACTAGTGATTTCAGTTGGTGCTACTTCAAATGCCAAATCTTCAGTCAAATCAGGTAAGTCTATTGTCAAAACGTTCGTCGGATCCTTGACTTACTTTTTCAATAAGGAAATGTGAAATACATCATGCACACTTGACATAGATGGTGGTAGTGCTAACTGGTAAGCCACTTTCCTATGCTTGGTTAGAATCTCATATGGCCCGATATACCTCAGACTTAATTTTCCTTTCTATTCGAACCGTTTCAATCCTCACATAGTCGATACTTTTAATAATACTTTATCACCCACGACGAATTCAAGGTCTCGGCATCAAGTATCTGCATATTACTTCTGACGATTCTGAGCTGTTCTTACTCTTTCCTTGATGATGTCGACTACTCGAAAAGTTTCTTCAACAAATTCCGATCCAACAATACTACGTTCCCCAACTTTATTCGAAAACAAAGGAGTTCGACACTTTCTACCATACAGTGCTTCATAGGGTGACATCTGTATAGTAGCCTGATAGCTATTATTATAAGCAAACTCAATCAATGGTAACTTTTCATCCCATGATCCTTTAAAATCAATTACACATGCTCGAGGCATATCTTCTAGAATCTGAATTGTACGCTCTGACTGTCCATCTGTCTGTGGATGGAATGCAGTACTAAACTTCAATGTTGTACCCATAGCCATTTGCAATCCTTCCCAAAACTTTGAAGTAAATCGTGGATCTCTATCGGACATAATACTTTCAGGTACACCGTGTAATCGCACAATGTTATCCACATACAGCTTAGCTAACCTCTCCAGTGTATACTGAGGTTGTATAGATAAAAAGCGAGCTATTTTAGTCAGGTGGTCTACAATCACCCAAACTGCGTCAACAACTCGAGGAGTCAATGGTAATCCTGTAACGAAGTCCATAGTGATGCGGTCCCATTTCCATGCTAGTTCCGACAACAGCTGTAACAGTCCTGCCGGTCTTTGTCGTTCAGCCTTTACTTTCTGACAATTTAGAAATTGAGACACGAACTTAGCTACATCTGCTTTCATTCCTATCCACCAATATAATTTCTTTAGATCATGATATATTTTTGTACTTCCAGGATGTATCGAATGGATGGTGGTATGGGCTTCTTTCATCAATCGGTGTCTAATGTCCAAGCTTTCTGTTTCAGGTACACATATTCTTCCATTGTACTTCAGTACCTTTTTTTCGTCCAAGGTGAACTCAGGATTAGTCCTACCTTTTTCGATGTCCTCTTGTACTGTTCTTAGGTAAGGATCTGATTTGATAGCTGTCTTTACTTCATCAACTATATCCGGTATAATCTTCAATGCGGCGAACATATTTGAAAATCGATGAATAGACCCTTGGTTGGCTGACCCATCGGTGCATCTACCACAAACTGCTCATTACCATGCTTAAATACCTTTTCGGTAGTACACATTGCGGCAGTTGTGCTAACCTCTCCCTGAGATTTTATCATTGCCTTTCTACTCAATGCATCGGCTACTACATTAGCTTTCCCCGGATGATACTGGATATCACAGTCATAGTCTTTCAATAATTCCAGCCATCTTCCTTGTCTCATATTCAGCTCCTTCTGATTAAATAGATAAGTAAGACTTTTATGGTTTGATTTAATCTGAAACTTCTCCCCGTACAAATAATGTCTCCATATTTTGACAGCACGTACTACTGTCGCTAGTTCCAAATCATGAGTGGGATAGTTCTTCTCATGTGTCTTCAGTTGTCTTGAGGCATAAGCAATTACTTGTTCTCCTTGCATAAGTACGCATCCTAATCCCAGTCCTGACGCATCGGTGTACAAGATGAATGGTTGTCCTGAAATTGGAATGGTCAAGATTGGAGCTGATATCAATCTAGCCTTTAAGGTTTGGAAACTCTTCACGCATTTATCCGTCCAAACAAACTTCTCGCCCTTCTTAGTCAAACTGGTAAAAGGTATGGTAATTCGGGAATAGTCTTCCACAAATCATCGATAATACCCAGCTAGACCCAAAAAACATCTAATTTCTGCCACTCTCATCGGTGCTTCCCACTTTACAATAGCCTCGATCTTGCTGGGGTCCACTTTAATTCCTTCAGCGGATACAACATGGCCTAGAAATGCGACTTCCTTTAGCCAAAACTCACACTTTGTAAATTTGACGTAGAGCTTCTCTTTCCGTAGTCGCTGCAGAGCAGCGTTTAGATTCTTAACATGAGTTTCCTCATCTTTGGAGTAGACTAATATATCATCAATGAATACAATAACCGACGTATCCAACATGTCATGGAAAACCCGATTCATAAGTTCCATAAAGGTTGCTGGTGCGTTTGTCAATCCGAAAGACATGACAAAAAATTCATAATGTCCATATTTGGTCTTGAATGCTGTCTTGGGAATATCACCATCCTTAATCTTCAACTGATGGTAGCCTGATCGAAGATCAATTTGGAGAACACTTTGGCACCTTGCAACTGATCGAACAGGTCATCGATCTGAGGCAATGGATACTGATTCTTAATTATCAGTTTATTCAGTTCTCGGTAGTCTATACACAAGCGAATGCTACCGTCCATCTTCTTAACGAATAATACTGGCACTGCCAATGGTGATATGCTAGGGCGAATGTAACCCTTGTCCAACAGTTCTTGTAGTTGTACTTTCAATTCCTTTAGTTCAGTAGGAGCCATTCGATAAGGTCCTTTCGATACTGGTGCGACTCTAGGTATAAGATCAATGACAAACTTTATAGCTCGGTCGGGTGGTAATCCTGGTAGTTCTTTAAGAAATATATCTGGAAAGTCATGTACGACATCAATATCTTCCATTCGTGGTGCTTCCTTGGTAAGGTCGACCACAGATACTGAATACCCGACTGCTCCTTTCTCCAGGCACTTCTTAACCTTTAGTGCAGAGAGTATGAGCTTTCGTTTATGGGGAAGTTTGGATCCTGAAAAACTGAACTCTGCTCCTTCTTTGTCTTTAAATGTCAGCTTTTTTTTTGGCACACAATAGGTTTGCAGAATGCCAAACTAACCAGTCCATTCCCAAGATGACGTCAAAGTCTGCCATCTCAAGTTGGATCAAGGTTCAGCCAAGGTCTTTTCATCAACAAGAACTGGACAGGGTCCATAACCTTTTTCTAACTCTACTTCTAATCCCATAGGTGATCGTACAAGTAGTTTGCAGTCTAAGGATTTAAGGGCTAGATTTAACTTCTTTCCAAATGTCATAGATATAAAGGAATGAGTAGCTCCTGAATCAAAGATTACTCTGGTGGGAATGCCATTAGTAGGTACGATACCTATGATTTGTTTTGGGTTTAGTCTACATGCTCATACAATGTAATATAGCTAGCTAAAAAATTTAAGTCATACCTATGACCACATCAGGCGATGCGGCAGCATCCTCAGATGTAACCGCGTGAACTCGTCCTTGATGTAGCTGCTTCTTGGGCTTAGGACATTCCTTTTTCATATGTCCCACTTGGTTGCAGTTTAAACATTTTATCCCTTCAGTAGTTGGCTTTTGTTGCTGTTGAGCTACGGGAGTAGTCTTGGTTGCAACGGTATAGCCTTAAGCACAGAAGGGTTTCAATGTGTTGTTATTCCCTCCATTATAAGAATTTTCAGTTGGCCTTTTTATACCTCTGTTTTGCATGAAATAACTCTCCTTCTGGCTCGATTCTATAACTCGAGCAATTTGTGCCGCTTCATTATAGATTTTATTTTCATGTCCCAACCGTTGGCACCCAGTCTTGTGACCCTTCATGTGATATGGGTCAGCCCCTTAGGTTACCTAGAGATACTAGATCATATGGGAGGAGGTACTTGAAGCCAAGGTAGCATCACCATCAAGTTGAGGCGACGAAACTAAACCCAAATGTATTTTAAGCTCAACCGAAGGCATAACGGGATGAACGATCCTCCGCTTGACTTCCCCCGGTTAAAGAAGAGTAGGACACACTCTCTCTCCATGGGTTTCTATAAATAAGGAGGTGTGTCCCCTTATTTCATATTCTCGTTGGTTGCGTTAAGTGTGGGAGTATTGAGGGAGAAACCTAGTACGTAGAGCTTGAAACTCAAGCTTGGAACCAAAGGTCAAGCATCTTTCTTCCTTCAGGTAGGTTTTCTTCCTTCATCCCTTTCCATTTTCTGTGAGGAATATATGTGAGACTATGGTGGAACTCCACCATTAATGGCCTCCATGAATGGAGACCGAAGCGTGTCACACCCTAATTACGCACTATTCAGAATGGGGTGATGAACCGCTAATAAACCAACGGTTCAACCAGGATCTCTAATAGGCTGTGTCCTTTAACTTAAATCATACACATCCACAACCATAATCAGAATAAATACACAATAGCGGAACTCTTAATATTAAATGAACTGAGAATCTAACTATGTGTTACACCCCAATTCTGTACTATTCAGAACGGTGTGATGAACCGCTAATAAACCAATGGTTCAATCCAGGATCTCAAATAGGTTGTGTCCATTAGCTTAAACCATACACATCCACAACCACAATCAAAATAAATACACAATAGCGAAAGTCTTAATATTAAATGAACTGAGAAATCTAACTGTTATAATCATAAATAAAATATCCAATTATGTTGTATCAATCGAGACATAAATAAATAAAATATCAAATTACATTTCCTTAATAGTTCAAATAAAAATCTAATCGAAAAAGCATGAGTTGTACTCGCATGAGGAGTCATGCGTCTCCACTATATCTTCAGCCTCCATTGCAGCCACGTGCCCGTATGCAGGAGCATTCATATAATCTTCCATAGTAGTACCTACATCATCAACTAAAAATATTCGAATTCAAAAGGGTGAGCACACATTATGGCTCAGTGAGCAAACAAAACAATGCAACAAACATATGCATGCATACATATCTGTGGTGTGCTATAGAAAGGTTCGGTGGCCGCCTCGCCTCTATACACAGGGTGTGTAAGCCCACCCAACAGATCAAACACCATTGTCGTCGACATCCACCCCACCATGGAATAGAGATAGAGCCAAAGTGCTTAGGACCGCACCGCATCACACTTTCCCTGGTGCTCTACCCATAACAATACGTAAGCCCCTGTTGGCAAGGGCTTGTAAACTGGACTCGCAACTAACCAATCCTAATGTCAAATAGTGTATCCAAGGCCTCAACCCAGCATCCCTCAATACGTCCATAGAGATAGAGCTAAGGCCCCCCGACAGAGTCAGAGACTACACGGTCCGAGACCACCTCCCCTGATGCCCTACGACGTAACAGTTCTACTAAAGTAATGGCGATTCGACGATGTCAGTGGACAAGACTTGAGTAGAGATAGGGCTAAAGTGCTTAGGATCACATCGAATCACACTTCCCCGGATGCCCCACTTGCATCAAGTACACCAACCGTAGACAAACATTCACATGCCTATTCCTAGCATCATCATCATCATCATGTTGTAAATAAATAGAATTAAATATGCATGAACAGTAATAACAGGAATAGTAGATGACATGTGATATGCACATTACAATCATACAATCAGAGAATCATACATGGGATCGGACTAAAAAAACGAAAACAGTTTATTATTAGCCAATTAGTTTAGGTCTTGTTCCCTCATCTTTGCTTGAGTGTAAATCCTCTTTCAAGCTTTAAGAATCACCATTATATCAATAGAAAAACCTAACAAGTCGATAGATTTTAATTAGAATTCATTCCGACAGTTTTAAGATTGCTGTAAAGCTAGGGTCGCAGTATGGGTCGCAGGTTGGGTCGCAGGTTTCTGCGACCCCAGGGTATAGGGTCGATCCTAGGGTCGGTTGTCCCATCGACCTAGGTGCGACCGCAGATTCCCTGGACTTCCCGGGAGCTAGGGGTCAATCCTATGGTCTGGTAGGGTCGATTCCCAATCGACCCTACGTGCGACCGCACGTGGTTTGAGTCGACCTTTTCATTCTACAGTCTATTCTATCATGTTTGGGTCCTTTGGCTTATTTCCACAGTCCATTCTATGCTTGTTCTATGACTTAAAAGTCCAGGTGACTTCCTTACTTTGTCTACCATGATTCCTTCCATGGATTCCATTGAAATCTTCCCATGGATGAATGATTTGGGTTTCTCCTAGATCATTCCCTCTTCATGAACTATTCTAAGGTCTTAAACAATTCATGGAAAGCATATCCATACCTGAGGTTTGCTGAGATTCAGTGGTTTCTCTGAATTTCTTCTTTTTAGTCTTCTTCTCCAATTATCCTTCTCTTCTCCTTCTCTTCTCTTTCTCTTCTCTTTCTCTAACTTTCAATTAGGGTTTCAAAAGGAGTGAAAGAGGCTAAGGGATATCCTATTTATAGAGAAAAACCTCCCAAAATCCGTCCCAACGAGTTTAGAAAAGGTTCCCTTTGAATTAGGAAAGTTTTCTAATTTCCTGTTTCTGTCAGGTTGCCTAGGGTCGATGCTAGGGTCGCAGATCCCGTCGGCCCTAGGGTTTCAGTTGTCCGACCCTTGGACTAAAAGTCATGCGTCTGACTTCCTGATGAGGTGGGGTCGACCCTACCTACTTAGGTATGCGACCCTACCCTCAATTTTACTATTTTTGGGTCAGTTTCATACATGGTCTTGCTATTTCCTTCACGCACTTGGTCTATTTGGCTCGACCATGAAAGGTAGACCCGGTACAAGGTGGTAAGACCGGTTAGTTCGATACGGCTCTTACAACTCCCCCTGCTTATAAAAATTTTGTCCTCGAAATTTGTACATACCTTCCGAATCGAATAGATGAGGGTATTGCTTTCGCATAGCATTCTCTTCTTCCCATGTGATTTCTTTTATATCTCTGCTTCTCCAGGTGACCTTAACATAATATATGTCACGGTTGCATAGTCGTTGAACCTTTCAGCTGGTGATTTCAGTTGGTGCTACTTCAAATGTCAAATCATCTGTAAAATCAGGTATATCTACTATCAAAACGTGTGTTGGATCTCTGACATACTTCTTTAGTAAGGAGATATGAAATACATCATGCACACTTGACATAGATGTGGTAGTGCTAACTAGTAAGCCACTTTTCCACTTTTGGCTAGAATCTCATATGGCCCGACATATCTCAGACTTAGTTTCCCTTTCTTTCCGAACCGTTTCAAACCTCGCATAGGTGACACTTTGAGGAATACCTTATCACCTACGGAAAATTCAAGGTATCGGCGTCGAGTATCTGCATATTGCTTCTGACGATTCTGAGCCGTTCTTACTCTTTCCTTGATAATGTCGACTACTCGACATGTCTCTTCAACAAATTCTGGTCCAACAATGCTACGTTCTCCAACTTCATTCCAAAACAAAGGAGTTCGACACTTCCTGCCATACAGTGCTTCTAAGGTGACATCTGTATAGTAGCCTGATAGCTATTGTTATAAGCGAACTCAATCAGGGGTAATTTTTTATCCCATGATCCTTTAAAATCAATTACACAGGCTCGGAGCATGTCATCTAGAATTTGAATGGTATGCTCCGACTGTCCGTCTGTCTGATGATGGAATGCAGTACTGAACTTCATTGTTGTACCCATAGCCTTTTGCCTCCTTCCCAAAACTTTGAAGTAAATCATGGATCTCTGTCAAACACAATGCTTTCATGTACAACGTGTAATCTGACAATATTATCTACATACAACTTAGCTAACCTCTCCAGTGTATACTGTGGTCGTACAGCTATAAATCGAGCCGCTTGAGTTAGGCGGTCTACAATCACCCAAATTGCGTCAACTACTCGGGGAATCAATGGTAACCCGGTGACAAAGTCCATAGTGATGCAGTCCCATTTTCATGCTGGTTCTGGTAACGACTGTAACAGTCCTGCAGGTCTTTGTCGCTCAGCCTTCACTCTCTGATAATTTAGGCATTGAGACACGAACTTAGCTATATCTGCTTTCATTCCTCTCCACCAATATAATTTCTTTAGATCATGATACATTTTTGTACTAACAGGATGTATCGAATAGGCAGTGGTAAGGGCTTCCTTCATTAGTCGGTGTCTAATGTCCAAACTTTCTGTTTCAGGTACACATACTCTTCCTTTGTACTTCAGTACCTTTTCATTGTCCAAGGCGAACTTAGGGATAGTCCTACCTTTTTCAATGTCCTCTTGTACCGTTCTTAGATAAGGGTCTGATTTAATAGCTATTTTCACTTCATCAATTATATCAGGTACAATCTTCAATGTGGCAAACATACTTGAAAACTGATGAATAAACACTTGGTTAGTTGATTCACCTGGTGCATCTATCACAAACTGCTGATTACCGTAATTGAACACTTTTTTGATAGTACACATTGCGGCAGTTGTGTTAACCTCTCCTTGAGATTTTATCATTGCCTTTCTACTCAGCGCATCAGTAACCACATTAGCTTTTCCCGGATGATACTGGATATCACAATCATAGTCTTTCAATAGTTATAGCCATCTTCTTTGTCTCATATTCAACTCCTTCTCATTAAAGAGATAAGTAAGACTCTTATGATCTGATTTAATCTAAAATTTATCTCCGTACAAGTAATGTCACCATATCTTGACAGCATGTACTGCTGCTGCTAATTCCAAATCAAGAGTGGGATAGTTCTTCTCATGTGTCTTCAATTTTCTTAAGGCATAAGCAATTACTTGTTGTCCTTGCATAAGTACACATCCTAATCCCAATCCTGACGCATCAGTGTACAAAATAAATGACTATCCTGGAATCGAAATGGACAGATCGGAGCAGATATCAATCTAGCCTTCAATGTTTGGAAACTCTTCTCGCATTTCTCAGTCCAAACAAACTTTTCGCCCTTCTTAGTCAAACTAGAGAGAGGTACGGCGATTCGGGAATAGTCTTGCATAAATCATCGATAATAATCAGCTAGACCCAGGAAACTTCTAATTTCTGCAACACTCTTTGGTGTTTCCCACTTTACAATGGCTTCGATCTTGCTAGGATCCACTTTAATTCCTTCAGGGGATACAACAGGGCCTAGAAAAGTGACTTCATTTAGCCAAAACTCACACTTTGTAAATTTGGCGTAAAGCTTATCTTTCCGTAATTGCTGCAGAGTGGCATTTAGATTCTTAATATGAGTTTCCTTGTCCTTGGAGTAGACCAATATATCATCGATGATTACAATAACTGACGTATCTAACATATTGTGGAATACTCGGTCCATAAGTTCCATAAAAGTTGCTGGTGCGTTTGTCAATCCAAAAGACATGACCAAAAATTCATAATGCCTATATATGATCCTGAATGCTGTCTTGGGAATATCATCGTCTTTGATCTTCAACTGATGGTAGCCTAACCGAAGATCGATTTTGGAGAACACTTTGGCACCTTGCAACTGATCGAACAAGTCATCGATCCAAGGCAATGGATATCGATTCTTGATTGGCAGCTTATTCAGTTCTTGGTAGTCTAGACACAGTCGAACACTACCGTCCTTCTTTTTTACGACTAATACTGTCGCTCCCCATGGTGATATGCTAGGTCGGATGTAACCCTTGTCTAGTAGTTCTTGTAACTGTACCTTTAATTCTTTTAGTTCAGTAGGAGCCATTCTATAAGGTGCTTTAGATATTGGTGCGGCTCCAGGTATAAGATCTATAATGAACTTTGTCGCTCGGTCGGGTGGTAGTCCGGGTAACTCTTCAGGAAATACATCTGGGAAGTCACGTACAACATCAATATCCTCCATTCGTGGTGCTTTCTTGGTAAGATTGACCACATATACTAGATACCCAACTGCTCCTTTCTCAAGGCACTTCCTAGCCTTTAATGCAGAGAGTATGAGCTTTCGTTTACGGGGAAGTTTGGTCCCCGCAAAACTGAACTCTGCTCCTTCCTTGTCTTTAAATGTCAGCTTCTTTTCGACACGTAATAGGTTTGCAGAATGCCAAGCTAACCAGTCCATTCCCAAGATGACGTCAAAGTCTGCCATCTCAAGTTGAATCAGGGTTGCATCTAAAGTTTTCTCATCAATAAGGACTGGACATGGTCCATAACCTTTTTCTAATTCCACTTCTAATCCCATCGGCGATTGTACAAGCAATTTATAGTCTAACTTTTTGATGGTTGTATTCTGCTTCTTTCCAAATGACACAAATATAAAAGAATGAGTAGCTCCTGAATCGAAGAGTACTCTGGCAGGAATGCCATTAATAGGTTCGATACCTGTGATTTGTTTTTATTTAGTCTACATGCACACACAACATAACACAAAATGAAAAAGTTCAGGTCATACCTGTGACCACATCAGGTGATGCGGCAGCATCCTCAAATGTAATAGCATAAACCTTTCCTTGCTGTAGTTGCTTCCTGGGTTAAGGACACTCCCTTGAATAATTTCCTATTTGATTGCAGTTATAGCATTTTACTCCTTTGTTATTTTGCTTTTGTTGCGGTTGAGCTACTGGAGTAGTCTTGGTTGCAGCGTTAAATCCTTGAGTATGGAAGGGTTTGAATGTCCTTGTATTCCCTCCGTTATATGAATTTCCAGTTGGCCTCTTAATGCCCCTGTTTTGAGCAAAATAGCTCTCTTTCTTCCTTGACTCTATCACTCGAGAAATTTGTACCGCTTCGTTGTAGACTTTCTTCTCAAGTCCTAGTACATGTTCACGAATACTTCCCCTAAGTCCCATGATGAACCTTCGGGTCTTTGTATCTTCCGCTTGCATACTGACTGGTGCAAAGAAGAACAGCTCCTCATAACGCTGTTGATATGCATCGACAATCATCTGTCCTTGATACAAACTCAGGAACTCTTTCTCCATAGAATCTCTGAAACTTCTAGGAACGTACTTCTCAAAGAATGCCTCCTTATATATATTCATGATCAGTTAGGCGTGCTTTGTCAACAGTTATGTCCGTGTAGACTTCCACCAATGGTGTGCATCGTCCTTTAGTATAAATGTGGCACACAACACTTTCTCCTCCTCATTCACTGTCATCATCATAAAATTTCTTTCCATTTCATCAGCCTAGTGTGCTGGCCACAAAGGATATGCTGGCTTGCCATTAAATTCTTTGGGCTTCATCTTCAGGAAATGCTCGACCAGTCTGGAGTGGTCCAGCTGATAAGGAACATAGGCCCCATACATAGGTGGTTGGTATTGATATCCACCTTGAGCTAGTTCAGGGTTTTGTACTTGAGCCTGCATGACTGGTGTTTGAGGTGGGTGGGGTACCGTGTTACATCCCCCTGGTACTGTGCTTGCCTGTCCTGCTGGCTTCGGTGTCGTCTGTGCAGCTGGAAAAGCCATGCCTATGGCAGCTTGTATAGTAGCTTGTACTTGTTGTATTTGCTGCAGTTGTTGTGCTAGATTCAGTACAGTTGTAGCCAGGTCTGTAGGTGGAGCTGGCAAATCTGTAGGATTTGCCTGGTCATGAGTTACTGGCTGTGCCACATTTGGATTACCCTGTACTTTCGGGTTTTGATGGCCGCCTTCCTCCATAGGTGGTGGTGGTGGAATAGAGTTACGACTTTGTCTGGTCACTCTGCGTCCAGCCATTATCTGCTCTGGTAGTGGTAATGCTTGAAAATCATAGAATACGTGAGGCAATCATCATATACTTCATTCTCATATTTAAATCCACTAGTCAATGATATTTTCAAAATTTTCAGATCATTCAGTCAAAAATACTGTATTTTCCATCGTAGGGTCGATGGTAGGGTCGATGGATGTCCGACCCTAGGGTATGCGACCCTGAGAACCACTGTTACTTATCGAGAGCCTAGGGTCGATGGCAGGGTCGATGGGTGTTCGACCCTAGGATCGACCCCTAGTTCTCTGTCAGATCACTGAGAGGCTAGGGTCGATGAGGGGGTCGGAGGTAGGGTCGCTTGTTTGGGTCGAATTATGCGACCCTAGGACTGAAAATCAGGTTTTTAATCCTGATTTTTGGGTCCATTTCTCATTCTTTCTCCTCCTTTCCGACTCGGCTCGTTCCTCTGAGTTGCTACAGTGACAACTCCGACCCGTTGGTGATTTTTGCTTCTCTTTTCGACTTCTACTCCTTTTCTACAGGTATGTTCTCTACGTTTTCATGTTTTTAGGGTTTCTTAACTAGGTTTTTGCTCGTTTATATCATTTTCTTCAAATTAAACTTTTTCCAACCCTAAAAATTCGATTTTTATTAGGAGCTTTTGTTATTGGCTACCCAACGGATGAAAGCCCTCAAAAATATTTGAGTTTCATCGGTTGGTTATCGAGAAACTTGAAATTTCCCATTTTTTTGCCCTAATTTGTCGAGATCTTTGGATTTCTTAAAATTTCTTCAAATTCATTCTTCTTAGATAAAATTTTTTCTTTTTTTTTTTTACCCTTATTTTTTTTTCTTTTCATTTCCCCCCCCCCCCCCTTTTTTTTGGGGAAAAATAATCTTTTTCCCCTTTTTTTTTTTTTTTTTCCTAAATTTTTTTTTTTTTTTCCTTTTTTTCTTCTCTTTCCCCTTTTTTTTCTCTTTTTTCTTTCCCCCCCCCCCAAAACCCCTCTTTCCCCACCCCCCTCCTCCCCCCCTCCCACAAGCGGGGAGAAAAATATCCCCCCCCAAAAAAAAAAAAAAAAACACCCCCCCCCCCCCGGGAAAAAAATTACAAAAAATAAACAAAAAAAAACCAATTCCCCCTTTGAACCCCCCCCCAGAATAAGGTCTTGGACCTAAAATTGTAGCCTCACCCCAAGGTAAGCTTCTATTGAGTCGTACCCAATGTATCGGTTCTTTGGTCGGCAAGAGACGGGTAGTATTGAGACGGTTATGGGAAGGTGTTAGGCACCCAAACCCCCCCCAAAAAAAACCCCACCCCCTAAACTTTCCTTAAATTCTAATTTTGCCAGTAAAGGACGACTAGGGTTCAATGGGGGATGTCCTAAACCAAGTTGCTAAGTTGTTCTAACTTAGGGTTCAGCCAAGCATGTTTTAAAGTAAATAAACAAACAAATGTAATGTACAATATTATACAAGTGAACCGGACCAAAGATGGTTCGGTCTTGGACCGAATCCGAGATGTTAAGACATCTCAAACCGCCTACGTATTCCAATCCCGAAATCAAGTCCAAAACGTAGTTCGAAATGGTTTGTGTGATTAAAGATTATGGAAGTGATTTATGCATGTGCTTCAATTAGATTCTTTGTTGTTCAAGTTGAAGTTTATGCTTTGGATGTATGGTTGATGGGTGGCTTTGTACCGTATTTGGGATTCCCAAATTGCCTACGTATTCTAGGGTTTGCCCTAGAAAACCTACCGCCCGCCGTTTTTTTTTTTGGGTCCCGGTTGGGATTTGTACCAAATTCCCCATTTTGTCAATAGGATCTAGGGATGAGACCTAAATTCCTACCATTTTTATTTGGGATGTGTACCAAATTCTTCTATCTTTGTCAATAGGATCTAGGGTGGAGACCAAACCCCCCCCCCTTCTTTTTGGGTATGAAAAAAAAAAAATTTTTTTTTTTTTAAAAAAATGGGGGAAGAGCCCAAATACCCCCCCCTTTTTATTTGGGATGTGTACCAAATTATTTCCATTTTAAATAAGATCGGGGAAGAAACCTAAAATCCTACCATTTTTAATATTTCCATTCTTAGGTTTCTAGGGTTTCCTATCCCTTTTCATTGTGGTTTTCATTTTTTAGGGTTTCATACCCTAATTATTCTCTTTATTCTAGGGTTTATTTTACCCTAATTATTCTTTCCATTTTTAGGGTTTCACTACCCTAATTGTTCAATTATTTCCATCTTAGGGTGTATGTTGCCCTAGTTGTTGTACAATGTAAACAATCTAACAAAGCAATGTGAGCTTAAATATAGGAAGCATACCAAATATAGCATGTTGGAAATATATTCAAATTTAGCAACACATCGGTCAAAAATGGCAAGTGAGCATGTGAATCAATACAACCTGGTAAGTGTGCATCCAAACATGGCAGTAATATGTGAGCAAGTGTAGTAGACAAATATGGCAATAAGCATGTGTAGCATTCCAATCATGGCAATGTGATTATTCTAATTATGACAATGTGATCATTCCAATTTAGCGGTGTGACTATTCCAATTATGGCGGGGCGCCCCCCCAAATTAAAAAGTGGCCCCCCCCCCAATTTTAGTTGTTTTCCCCCCCGGACCCCCAAACATAGCATGTGAACAAATATAACATCAAATATGGAATGTGAGAAACAACCAAAGCATATGAGAATCAATCAAAACATGATGGAACACGTAGCAAGATGACAGCTTTGTCGGCTGGAAAAGAAAATAGGGGCACTGTACTTACTCAAAAAATCTTAAAAGATTCCCTGGAAAGAAGACTCAGAGGCCAACATTTTGTCTCAAGGAAGCTAATCCTAAAAGAGACCATAGGCAGGTCGAAAAAACCCCCAAGTACAGGCAAATAACACAGGTCAGGTCTGTTCCAGATTTTTGACCAGTTGCACCATAAATTCCAAATAAAATTCTATTCTTAATGAAAATTAAATACAGAATATCTATGTAGATAACTGTCTGATCTAAAATTTCATTAAGAAAAACAAGTTAAACAGTATATTTTCTTTGTGAAAATGACTTTTCAATCATGCAAAGCAGAAGGCCCGAAAACCAAAGCACTATGCACCTAAAAAATTGATATCAAATCAACGAAAAAGAAAAAATATGAAACTAGATTTTTAGAAGACTTTCATGTCTAAAAGTTTATGTGAAGTGGATTTTCTGATTATGGCCATAAGGCCTATTGTCTAGGATTTGGGGGGGGGTTACCTCACCCCAAAAAAAAAAAAAAAAAAAGAATTTTTTTTTGGATATTTCCCCAATTCCAAATGGAACGAAATTTTAGGATAGTCTTCTATAATATCAGAGAGACTCCCATAAAATTTTGGGCTTCAAAAGCTTAGAAAAATACATATTATGTACGTCCTAAGTTTGAACCCTAAATCTGGAATTTTCAGATCAGAAAATCACTTTATGAAATTTACAAAAAACATCAAACATCATTGTATATCAATCAAAAATTCATCATTGAATAGCTTAGACAAATTATCATTCATGAAAAATGTTAGACAAGGCATCCTAACATTAACAAGCATGTAATAGAGCATTCATGATTGAGATTTCATGAAAATTAGCCTTTTCCAAGCAAAATTGGCATTCGGGCATTATAACGGCCTCTAAATTTGTTTAGAGTACTAACCTTGGGCTCAAATTGAGTGAAACCATTGATGAAGGGTGATTGTAGGTTGTATCAACCCCTTTGAATGTGAATCCTCCTTCTCCTTTCTTCCTTCTTTCTCTCTTCTCTTTCTCTCTTTTCTTCTTCTCCTTTCTTTCTTTCTCTTTTCTCTCTCTTTCTTTCTCCCTCTTTCACGTTTTCTCTCTCTCCTCACGTTTCTCTCTCTCACCCACGTTCCCCCTCTCTCTTGTATGGAAAAAGGATCCCTCCTCTCTCCTTATAATTTTTCACTCATTTTCTAGAAGATCCTTCTTTCCTTTTCTTCTTTTTCTAGAAAATCTTTTTCTCTCCATTTTTCCTTCTTTCCTTTCTTTCTCCCCCCCCTCTCCCCACGTTTTTCTTCTTCCTTTCTTCCTTTTCTCATTCTTCTTCTAGAAAACCCCTTCTCTTTCCGCCTCCCTCTCTCCTCTTTCCTTTTTCTTCTCCAAGATCTTTTAGTTTCATCTCAACCCTAAAGCCTCCTTCTCTTTCACGTCTCTCTCTCCCTCTTCCTTTTTCTTCTCCAAGATCTTTTAGATTTCATCTCAACCCTAAAGCCTCCCTCTCTTTCACGCCTCTCTCTCCCTCTTTCCTTTTTCTTCTCCAAGATCTTTTAGATTTCATCTCAAACCTAAAGCCTCCTTCCTTTCACGCCTCCTCTCTCCCTCTTTCCTTTTTCTTCTCCAAGATCTTTTGATTTTATCTCTTATATATAATAATATATATTATATACACATATATTTAATAACATACATATATGTATAGTATACAATATATATAATATATAAATACTATGCACATGGATGAACCGGTTCGAACGGGGTTGAGGCCGACTTAGGTTGACCGAGTTAAACCGATATGGGTTGAGCTAGGTTGGACCAAAACTGGGCTTGAACCGAGTTGACCGGAGGAATTAAGGGGTTTCCCCCCTTGTCATTTCATGGGTCATTTCCGCTGCATCCCGCATGGAATTTTCCCATGGCCTCTATTCCAAATTTTTTCGTTCATTTTGTAGAACATTAAAAATGAGGAATATAGGAACTGGAATCACCTGAATCCGATGTAGAACGGAAAAGATATGCAACTTTGAAGTTCGACGATAATTTTGCATGCAAGCTTGCATGGGACCCACCGTGACTTCTACCCGGTTTTTTACGTCCACTTTGTTGAACATCATGAATGAAGAATAATGGTCTTGGAATCATCTCGATTCGATGTCGGATGATCAAGATATGATGATTTGAAATTCAAACAATCCAACTTAGGATAATTTGCATAAAGGCCCCTAGGATTATTTATAATAATTTCATAAACCTCCCTCATATGTATCATCTGACTAAAATGGTCATATCTTCCTCATTTGATATCGAAATTGAGCAATTCTGGTCTCGTTATCAAACCTATGACCCCCCATCGCACCACGCAAAATTATAACCCATGACCTTCTCGGACCCATTGAAAACTTCCTCAAATTCACAGTCAAGAATCCAACTCTCGATCACCTTTCTTCCTTTTGTTGTCCACACACCAGCAGGGCTTTGTTTAGTTGGGATGGCAAAAATGGGGTGCTTACACCCGCTACACTGGTAAGAAGGTAGAGGGAGGTCGTCGTGTGGACTTGGCTAGCCTAGCCTTGTTCGATGTAGAGAGAGCCTCTGGTGACATGGGCTGGCTTCCCGTGATCACCTACGACGCCTGTACCTGTCTGGATTTGGTGAGACAGTTTTATTGTAATCTTCAGGTGGTGGGAGATCACAATGACACTGAGCGGGGTAGGGAGCTCAGGATCACGAGCTACGTCAAGGGAGTAGAGATTTCCTTTGACTGCCGGAAGTTAGCGAATCTCTTGGGCATTTCATATGATGGCCCCTTGGTATACTGTGCCCCCAGGGAGCCCCAGTTCTTTTCCTTGGAGATGAGGGCTGAGATAGACCGTCAGCTTATCAGAGAGGATCGCTGGGAGATGAAAGCGATCTACCTACGTCCAGAGCCTTGGGTGTACTGTAAAATCATCCAGCACAACCTGATACCCCAGAGTGGACACTACGAGAGGATCTCACAGTTGACCCAATATTTTCTCTACGTATCTGCACTAGGCAGCCTGTCTGCCTCCCTTATATTATAATGTGGACGATGATCAGTGCCACACTGCTTGGTCAGGTAGGCAACCTGCCTTATGGATGCCTGATCACTACACTGCTTATCCGCTTGGGTGTTGATTTGGTGGATGAGAAGATTCAGGAGAAATCCTTCTCATCATCTTTGGATTGGGAGGCCATCTGTAAGATGGGCATGCGGGATGCTCAGGTCAGCGACGATGAGAGGAACGCTATGGTGCATCCTCGTACTCGGGTGGAGATGGCAGACGCTGAGGCAGCAGCAGCAGCCGCTGGAGCAAGGGTTCGTGGGGGTGATGTTGGGGATGAAGATTGTATGTACATGGATGTGGACTCCATACCTCACCTACACATACTACGGGAGCTGGTCCTTCACATGCAGCTGGTCCTTCACACCCACCGTCTGATGACATGATGGGGCTACTGCGTGAGATTAGAGAGGCTCGGCGCATGGCTGATCTGAGGGCGGGAGAGCTTCTAGATGCTCAGCGCTCGACTGATCTGAGAGTGGGAGAGCTTCAAGATGCTCAGCGCGTGACTGATCGGGGGGTTGATGATCTCATAGCTAGTCTTCAGACGACCCAAACTCAGGTAGCTTGGTTGACTAGAGTCTATGCTGAGGATTATGACAGAGACCACGAGGCACCGCCTCCCCCATCACCTCTAGCTTTATGATGTATTTTTCTTTTATTTTTCTTTTGCACTATAGAGTAACTGTCCGGATTATGGACTGTACTCCACTTTAGATATGTGTATAGACGTTTGTTTTTCATTCGAGAGTATATGAACTTGTTTCTCATTTAATAGATGCATTATTTTCTTTCTAATTTTGTCTCAACCAACACAGGTGCTTATACTGTGTTAATATTACTGCTTTTAAATTTTATCCTATCTCAGTTCACAACTTTTGTGGTAGTATACTGGTATAAAAGATAGGGCCTGAGAGCTCTGATACCAAGTTGTCACACCCCAATTCTGTACTATTCAGAACGGTGTGATGAACCGCTAATAAACCAATGGTTCAATCAAAAATCTCAAATAGGCTTTGTCCATTAGCTTAAACCATATATATCCATAACCATAATCAGAATAAATACACAATAGCGGAAGTCTTAATATTAAATGAACTGAGAAATCTAACTGTGATAATCATAAATAAAATATTCAATTATGTTGTATCAACTGAGACATAAATAAATAAAATATCAAATTATATTTCCTTAATAGTTTAAATAAAAATCTAATCGAAAATGCATGAGTTGCACTCGCATGAGGAGTCATGCGTCTCCACTATATCTTCAGCCTCCATTGCAGGCATGTGTCCGTATGTAGGAGCATTCATATAATCTTCCACAGTAGTACCTGCATCATCAACTAAAAATATTCGAATTCGAAAGGGTGAGCACACATCACGGCTCAGTGAGCAAACAAAACAATGCAACAAACATATGCATGCATTCATATCTGTGGTCTGGTAGATAAGTTTGCAATGTGCTATAGAAAGGTTCGGTGGCCACCTCGCCTTTATACACAGGGTGTGTAAGCCCACCCAAAGGATCAAACACAGTTGTCGTCCACATCCACCCCACCATGGAATAGAAATAGAGCTAAAGTGCTTAGGACTGCACCGCATCACACTTCCCCTGATGCTCTACCCATACGAACAAATAAGCCCCTGTTGGCGAGGGCTTGTAAACTGGGCTCGCAACTAACTAATCTTAATGTCAAATAGTGTATCCAAGGCCCCACCCCAGCATCCCTCAATACGTCCATAGAGATAAAGCTAAGGCCCCCAACAGAGTCAGAGACTACACGGTCCGAGACCACCTCCCCTGATGCCCTACGACGTAATAGTTCTGCTAAAGTAATGGCAATACGATGATGTCAGTGGACAAGAGTTGAGTAGGGATAGGGCTAAAGTTCTGAGGACCGCACTGCATCACACTTCCCTGATGCCCCACTCGTATCAAGTACACCAACCACACACAAACATTCGCATGCCTATTCCTAGCATCATCATCATCATCATGTTGTAAAAAAATTAAATTAAATATGCATGAACAGTAATAACAGGAATAGTAGATGACATGTGATACGCACATTACAGTCATATAATCAGAGAATCATACATGGGATTGGACTCAATAAATGAAAATAGTTTATTATTAGCCAATTAGTTTAGGACTTGTTCCCTCACCTTTGCTTGAGTGTAAATCCGCTTTTAAGATTTAAGAATCACCTTTATATCAATAGAAAAACCTAACAAGTCGATAGATTTTAATTATAATTCATTCCGACAGTTTTAAGATTGCTGTAAAGCTAGGGTCGCAGTATGGGTCATAGGTTGGGTCGCAGGTTTCTGCGACACCAGGGTATAGGGTCGATCCTAGGGTCAGTTGTCCCATTGACCCCAGGTGCGACTGCAGCTTCCCTGGACTTCCCAGGAGCTAAGGGTCGATCCTGTGGTCTGGTAGGGTCGATTCTCAATCGACCCTTTGTGCGATGGCACATGGTTTGAGTCGACCTTTTCATTCTACAGTCTATTTTTTCATGTTTGGGTCCTTTGGCTTACTTCCACAGTCCATTCTATGCTTGTTCTATGGCTTAAAACTCCAGGTTACTTCCTTACTTAGTCCACCATGATTCACTCCATGGATTCCATTGAAATCTTCCCATGGATGGATGATTTGGGTTTCTCCTAGATCATACCCTCTTCATGAACTATTCTAAGGTCTTAAACAATTCATGGAAAGCATATCCATACATGAGGTTTGCTGATATTCCGAGGTTTCTCTGAATTTCTTCTCTTTAGTCTTCTCCTCCAATTCTCCTTCTCTTCTCCTTCTCTTATCTTTCTCTCACTTTTAATTAGGGTTTCAAAAGGAGTGAAAGAGGCTAAGGGACATCGTATTTATAGAGGAAAACCTCCCAAAATCCGTCCCAATGATTATAGGAAAGGTTCCCTTTGAATTAAGAAAGTTTCCTAATTTCCAGTTTCTCTCAGGTTGCCTAGGGTCGATGCTAGGGTCGCAGATCCCGTCGACCTTGGGGTTTCAGTTGTTCGACCCTAGGACTAAAAGTCATGGGTCTGACTTCCTGATGAGGAGGGGTCGACCCTACCTGTTTAGGTATGTGACCCTACCCTTAATTTTACTATTTTTGGGTCAGTTTCATACCTGGTATTGCTATTTCCTTTACGCACTTGGTCCATTTGGCTCGACCATGATAAGTAGACCTGGTACAAGGTGGTAAGACCGGTTAGTTCGATACGGGTCTTACACTGCGATAATCATAAATGAAATATCCAATTATGTTGTATCAACTGAGACATAAATAAATAAAATATCAAATTACATTTCCCTAATAGTTCAAATAAAAATCTAAACGAAAACGCATGAATTGCACTCGCATGATGAGTCATGCGTCTCCACTATATCTTCAACATCTATTGCAGCAACGTGTCCGTAAGTAGGAGCATTCATGTAATCTTCCACGATAGTACCTGCATCATCAACTAAAAATATTTGAATTCGAAAAGGGTGAGCATACATCACGGCTCAGTGAGCAAACAAAACAATGCAACAACCATATGCATGCATTCAATTCATAACTGTGGTCTGGTATATAAGTTTGCAATGTGCTATAGAAAGGTTCGGAGGCCGCCTCACCTCTATACACGAGTGTGTAGAACCAACCAATGAAAACGGCACTGTCGATCCCACATGCACCCACTATGGCACAATATACCCCAATGAAAACGGCATTGAAGTACCGGTTGATACCATACCAACATGTAAGACCCTGTTGGTGAGGGCTTGCAAGCTGGGCTCGCAACTAACCAATCCTAATGGCAAACAGTGTATCCAAGGCCTCACCCCAGCATCCCTTAATACGTCCATAGAGATAGAGCTATGGCCCCCGACAGAGTCAGAGACTACACGGTCCGAGCCAACCTCCCTTGAAGTCCTATGATGTAATAGCTCTCTGCTAAGGTAATGGCGATACGACGATGTTAGTGGACATGAATTGTATATACCTATGGCACAATATACCCAATGAAAATGGCATTGAAGTACCGGTTGATACCATCTCTATCCGCATCATGTACACCAACATTTGCTTAGTGGACATGACTTGAGTGGAACTATGGCACAATATACCCCAATGAAAACACCATTGAAGTACCGGTTGATACCATCCCCTACCCGCACCATGTACACCAGTCAAACACAAACATCATCATCATCATCATGTTACAAACAATGAAATTAGATATGCATGAACAATAATAATATAAATATTGGATGTCATGTTAAATGCACATTACACGCATACAAGCATGGAATCATTCATAGTGTTCGACTCAATAAATAAAACAGTTTATTATTAGCCAATTAGTTTAGGTCTTGTTCGCTCACCTTTGCTTGACTGTAAATCCTCTTTCAAGCTTTAAGAATCACCATTATATTAATAGGAAAACCTAATAAGTCGATAGATTTTAATTAGAATTCATTCTAACAGTTTTAAGCTTACTATAAAGCTAGGGTCGCAGGATGGGTCGCAGGTTGGGTCGCAGGATTCTACGACCCTAAGGTATAGGGTCGATGGTAGGGTCGGTTGTCCTATCGACCCTAGGTGCCACTGCAGCTTCCCTGGACTTCTCGAGAGCTTGGGGTCGATACTATGGTCTGGTAGGGTCGGTTCCCAATCGACCCTACGTGCGACCGCCTTTCATTTTACAGTTTCTTCTTTCATGTTTGGGTCCTTTGGCTTACTTCCATAGTCCATTCTATGCTTGTTCTATGGCTTAAAACTCTAGGTTAAATACTTACTTCGTTTACCATGATTCCCACCATGGATTGCATTGAAATCTTCCCATGGATGGATGAATTGGGCTTCTCCTAGATCATACCCTATTTATATACTATTCTAGGGTCTTAAACAATGCATGGAAAACATATCCATACCTGAGGTTTGTTGAGATTCAGAGGTTTCTTTGAATTTCTTCTCCATAGCCTTCTTCTCCAACTCTCCTTCTCTTCTCCTTCTTTTCTCTTTCTCACAGTTTCTATTAGGGTTTCAAAAGGAGTAAAAGAGGCTAAGGGATGCCCTATTTATAGAGAAAAACCTTCCAAAATAAGTCCCATTGAGATTAGGAAAGAATCCCCTTGAATTTAGAAAAGTTTCCTATTTACGCTTTCTATCAGTGATCCTAGGGTCGATGCTAGGGTCGCAGATCCCGTCGGCCCTAGGGTTTCAATTGTCCGACCCTAGGACTAAAAGTCATGGGTCTGTCTTCTGATGAGGTGGGGTCGACCCTACCTGTTTAGGTATGCGACCCTACTCTCTATTTTACTATTTTTGGGTCAATTTCATACCTGGTCTTGCAATTTCCTTCACGCACTTGGTCCACTTGGCTCGACCATGATAGGTAAACCTGGTACAAGGTGATAAGACCGGTTAGTTCAATACGGGTTTTACAACTCCCCCTGCTTATAAAAATTTTGTCATCAAAATTTATACATACCTTCCGAGTCGAAAAGATAAGGGCATTGCTTTTGCATATCATTCTCTTCTTCCCATGTGATTTATTCTATATCACTATTTCCCCAGGAGACTTTAACATAATAGATGTCACGGTTGCATAGTCGTTGAACCTTTTGGCTGGTGATTTCAGTTGGTGCTACTTCAAATGTCAAATCATCAGTCAAATCAGGTAGATCTACTGTCAAAACATACGTTGGATCTCTGACATACTTCTTTAGCAAGGAGATATGAAATACATCATGCACACTTGACATAGATGGTGGTAGTACTAACTGGTAGGCCACTCTTCCACGTTTGGCTAGAATCTCATACGGCCCGACATATCTTGGACTTAGTTTCCCTTTCTGTCTGAACCGTTTCAAACCGTGCATAGGTGACACTTTGAGGAATACCATATCACCTACGACAAATTCAAGGTCTCGGCGTCGAGTATCTACATATTGCTTCGGACGATTCTGAGCCGTTCTTAATCTATCCTTGATAATGTCGACTACTCTACAAGTCTCTTCAACAAATTCTGGTCCAACAATGCTACGTTCTCCAACTTCATTCCAAAACAAAGGACTTCAACACTTTCTACCATACAGTGCTTCATAGGGTGACATCTGTATATTAGCCTGATAGCTAGTGTTATAAGCGAACTCAATCAGTGGTAATTTTTCATCCCATGATCCTTTAAAATCAATTACATAGGGTCGGAGCTTGTCTTCTAAACTCTGAATGGTACGCTCCGACTGTCCGTCTGTCTGAGAATGGAATGATGTACTGAACTTCAATGTGGTACCCATAGCCTTTTGCAATCCTTCCCAAAACTTTGAAGTAAATCGTGGATCTCTGCTGGTCACAATACTTTCAGATACACCGTGTAATCAAACAGTATTATCCACATACAACTCAGCTAACCTCTCCAGTGTATACTGAGGTCGTATAGCTATAAATCGAGCCGTTTTAGTCAAGCGGTCTACAATCACCCAAACCACGTCAACTACTCGGGGAGTCAATGGTAACCCGGTTGCGAAGTCCATAGTGATGCAGTCCCATTTCCATGCTGGTTCTGGTAACGGCTGTAACAGTCCTGCAGGTCTTTGTCGTTTAGCCTTCACTCTCTGACAATTTAGGCATTGAGACACGAACTTAGCTATATCTGTTTTTATTCCTCTCCACCAATATAATTTCTTTAGATCTTGATACATTTTTGTACTTTTAGGATGTATCGAATAGGCGTTGGTATGGGCTTCCTTCATTAGTCGGTGTCTAATGTCCAAACTTTCTGTTTCAGCTACACATATTCTTCCTTTGTACTTCAGTACCTTTTCATCGTCCAAGGTGAACTCAGAGATAGTTCTACCTTTTTCAATGTCCTCTCGTACCGTTCTTAGATATGGGTCTGATTTAATAGCTATTTTCACTTCATCAATTATATCAGGTACAATCTTCAATGTGGCAAACATACTTGAAAATCGATGAATAAACCCTTAATTGGTTGATTCACCCAGTGCATCTATCACAAACTGCTCATTACCGTAATTAAACACTTTTTTGATAGTACACATTGTGGTAGTTGTGTTAACCTCTCCTTGAGATTTTATCATTGCCTTTGTACTCAGCACATCAGCAACCACATTAGCTTTCCCCAGATGATACTGGATATCACAATCATAATCTTTCAATAGTTCCAGCCATCTTCTTTGTCTCATATTCAACTCCTTCTGATTAACGAGATAAGTAAGACTCTTATGATCTGATTTAATCTGAAATTTCTCTCCGTACAAGTAATGTCGCCATATCTTGACAGCATGTACTACTGCTGCTAATTCCAAATCATGAGTGGGATAGTTCTTCTCATGTGTCTTCAGTTGTCTTGGGGCATAAGCAATTACTTGTTCTCCTTGCATAAGTACACATCCTAATCCCAATCTTGACGCATCAGTGTACAAAATAAATGGCTCTCCTGGAATCGAAAAGGTCAAGATCAGAGCAGATATCAATCTAGCTTTCAATGTTTGGAAATTCTTCTCGCATTTCTCAGTCCAAACAAACTTTTCACCCTTCTTAGTCAAACTGGTGAGAGGTACAGCAATTCGGGAATAGTTTTCTACAAATCGTCGATAATAACCAGCTAGACCCAGGAAACTTATAATTTCTGCAACGCTCTTTGGTGCTTCCCACTTTACGATGGCTTCGATCTTGCTAGGATCCACTTTAATTCCTTCAGCGGATACAACATGGCTTAGGAATGCGACCTCATTTAGCCAAAACTCATACTTTATAAATTTGGCATAAAGCTTCTCTTTCCGTAATCGCTGCAGAGCGGCGTTTAGATTCTTAATATGAGTTTCCTTGTCCTTGGAGTATACCAATATGTCATCAATGAATACAATAACCGACGTATCCAACATATCATGGAATACCCGATTCATATGTTCCATAAAAGTTGCTGGTGCATTTGTCAATCCAAAAGACAAGACCAAAAATTCATAATGTTCATATCTGGTCCAGAATGCAGTCTTGGGAATATCATCGTCTTTGATCTTCAACGGATGGTAGCCTGACCGAAGATCGATTTTGGAGAATACTTTGGCACCTTGCAACTGATCAAACAAGTCATCGATCCGAGGCAATGGATATTGATTCTTGATTGTCAGCTTATCCAGTTCACGATAGTCTATACACAGTCAAACACTACAGTCCTTCTTCTTTACGAATAATACTGACGCTCCCCATGGTGATATGCTAGGTTGGATGTAACCCTTGTCCAGTAGTTCTTGTAACTGTACCTTTAATTCCTTTAGTTCAGTAGGAGCCATTCGATAAGGTGCTTTAGATACTGGTGCGGCTCCGGGTATAAGATCTATGACGAACTTTGTCGCTCGATCGGGTGGTAGTCCTGGTAACTCTTCAAGAAATACATCTGGGTAGTCACACACAACATCAATATCCTCCATTCGTGATGCTTCCTTAGTAAGATCGACCACAGATACTAGATACCCAACTGCTCCTTTCTCAAGGCACTTCCTAGCATTTAATGGAGAGAGTATGAGCTTTCGTTTACGGGGAAGTTTGGTTCCCGCAAAACTGAACTTTGCTCCTTCCTTGTCTTTAAATGTCAGCTTCTTTTCGGCACATAATAGGTTTGCAAAATGCCGAGGTAACCAGTCCATTCCCAAGATGACGTCAAAGTCTACCATCTCAAGTTGAATCAGGGTTGCATCTAGAGTTTTCTCGTCAATAAGGACTGGACATGGTCCATAACCTGTTTCTAATTCCACTTCTAATCCCATCGGTGATTGTACAAGCAGTTTATAGTCTAGATATTTGAGTGGTAGGTTCAGCTTCTTTCCAAATGACACAGATATGAAAGAATGAGTAGCACCTAAATCAAAGAGTACTCTAGCGGGAATGCCATTAATAGGTACGATACCTGTGATTTGTTTTAATTTAGTCTACATGCTCACACAATGTAAAACAAAATGAAAGGTTTCGGTTATACCTGTGACCACAGCAGGCGATGCTGCAAGATCCTCAGATGTAATAGCATAGACTCTACTTTGTTGTAGTTGTTTTCTGGGCTTAGTACACTCTCTTGAGACATGCCCTACTTGATTGCAGTTAAAACATCTTATTCCTTCACAATTTTGCTTTGGTTGCGGTGGGGCTGCTGAAGTGGTCTTGGCTGCAGCATTAAAGCCTTGAGTACGGAAGGGTTTGAATGCCTTGGTGTTCCCCCCATTGTAAGAATTTTCATTTGGCCTTTTAATACCTCTGTTTTGAGCAAAATAGTTCTCTTTCTGGCTCGACTCTATCACGCGAGCAATTTGTACAGCTTCATTGTAGACTTTCTTCTCAAGTCCCAGAACATGTTCACGGATGCTTCCCCTGAGTACCATGACGAACCTTCGGGTCTTTGTGTTTTGCTCTTGCATGCTAGAGGGTGCAAAGAAGAACAGCTCCTCATAACGCTGTTGATATACATCCACTGTTATTTGCCCCTGATACAAACTCAGGAACTCTCTCTCCATAGAATCTCTAAAACTTTTAGGAAAGTACTTCTCAAAGAATGCCTCCTTATATATATCCCAGGTCAGTTGGGCGTGCTTTGTCAACAGATACGTCCATGTGAACTTCCACCAGTGGTGTGCATCGCCTTTCAACATGAACGTTGCATACAATACTTTCTCCTCTTCATTCACCGTCATCATTGTAAAATTCCTCTCCATCTCATCGATCCAGTGTGCTGGGCACAACGGATCGGCTGGCTTACCACTATACTCCTTAGGCTTCATCTTCAGAAAATGCTCAACTAGTCTAGAGTGGTCTAGTTGATGAGGAACATAAGCCCCATACATAGGTAGTTGGTATTGATATCCATCTGGAGCTACTTCAGGGTTTTGTACTTGAGCCTGCATGATGGGAGTTTGAGGTGCATGGGGTATCGTGTTACTTCCCCCTGGTACTGTGCTTGCCTGTCCTGCTGGCATCGGTATCGTCTGTGCAACTGGGAAAATCATGCCTATGGCAGCATGCATAGTAGCTTGTACCTGTTGTATCTACTGTAGTTGTTGTGTCAAATTCATTACGGCTGTAGCCAGGTTTGTAGGTGGAGCGGGCAGATTTGAAGGATTTGATTGGCCGTGAGTTACTGGCTGTGCCACATTCGGATTACCCTGTACTTCTGGATTTTCATGGCCGCCTTCCTCCACAGGTGGTGGTGGTGGAATAGAGTTTCGACTTTGTCTGGTTACTCTGCGTCCAGCCATTATCTGCTCTGGTAGTGGTAATGCCTGAAAATTATAGAGTATGTGAGGCAATCATCATATACTTCATTCTCATATTTAAATCTACTAGTCAATGATATTTTCAAAATTTTCAGATCATTCTGTAAAAAATACTGTATTTTCCATCGTAGGGTCGATGGTAGGGTCGATGGATGTCCCACCCTAGGGTATGTTACCCTGAGAACCACTGTTACTTACCGAGAGCCTAGGGTCGATGGGTGTCCGACCCTAGGATCGACCCCTAGTTCTCTGTCAGATCATCGAGAGGCTAGGGTCAATGAAGGGGTCGGAGGTAGGGTCGCATGTCTGGGTCTAATTATGTGACCCTAGGACTGAAAATCAGGTTTTTAATCTCGATTTTTGGATCCTTTTCTCATTCTTTCTCCTCCTTTCCGACTCGGCTCATTCCTCTGAGTTGCTACAATGACAACTCCGACCCGTTGGTGATTTTTGCTTCACTTTTTGACTTCTACTCCTTCTCTACAAGTATGTTCTCTACTGTTTCATGTTTTTAGAGCTTTCTAAATAGGTTTTTGCTCGTTAACACCATTTTCTTCAAATTAAACTTTATTCAACCATAAAAATTTGATTTTTATTGGGTGCTTTTGTTGTTGGTGACTCAAGGGATGAAAGCCCTAAAAAATATTTACGTTTCATCGGTTGGTCATCGAGAAACTTGAAAAATTCAAATTTTGACCTAATTTGTCGATATTTTTGAATTTCTTGAAATTTCTTCAAATTTAATCATCTGAGATGAAATTTCCAACTGCATAAGTCATGCAGGATAGTTTAAAATCTATATAAGTCCTCCTGCCCATGTGTATGAGTGAAAAGTGAGGCTTTTGCCCAATTTATGCCATTATAATGCCAAAATTTTTGGGTTTTTCACCTTTACTAAGCTATTATCTGTTTTTCTTTGTTTTTGCAGATAGTATGGCTCGTACCAAAGTACCTAGGGCTCATGACCCAGTCCGCTTCCGTTCTAACGAGGTCGAGGCTCAGTGTGCCTGTTACGCTCGTAAGAATGTGGAGGGAGGTCGTCGTGTGGACTTGGCTAGCCTAGACTTGTTTGATGTAGAGAGAGCCTTTTGTGACATGGGTTGGCTTTCCGTGATCACCTACGACGCCTGTACCCATCCGGATATGGTGCGACAGTTCTATTGTAACCATCAGGTGGTGGGAGATCACAATGACACTGAGAGGGGTAGAGAGCTCAGGATCATGAGCTACGTCAAGGGAGTAGAGATTTCCTTTGACTATCGGCAGTTAGCGAACCTCTTGGGCATTTCATATGATGACCCCTTGGTATACTACGCTCCTAGAGCCCAGTTCTTTTCCTTGGAGATGTGGGCTGAGATAGACTGTCAGCTTATCAGAGAGGATCGCTGGGAGATGAAAGCGATCAACCTCCATCCAGAGCCTCGGGTGTATTGTAAGATCATTCAGCACAACCTGATACCTCAGAGTGGACACTACGAGAGGGTCTCCCAGTTGACCCAGTATTTGCTTTACTATATCTCCACTAGGCAGCCTGTCTGCCTCCATTATATTATTATGCAGAAAATGATCAGTACCACACTGCCTGGTCAGATAGGCAACCTGCCTTACGGACGCCTGATCACTACACTGCTTACCCACCTGGGTGTTGATTTAGTGGATGAGAGGATTCAAGAGAAATCCTTCTCATCAGCTCTGGACTGGGAGGCCATCTGTAAGATGCCCATGCATGATGCTCAGGTCAGTGATGATGAGAGGACGCTCTGGTGCGTCATAGTACTTGGGTGGAGATAGCAGATGCTGAGGCAGTAGTGGCAGCCGCTGGAGCAGAGGATCATTTGTACATGGATGTGGACTCTATACCTCCTCCATCACCTACACATACTACTGAAGCTGGTCCTTCACATGCAGCTGGTCCTTTACATGCAGCTGGTCTCTCACATGCTGCTGGTCTTTCACATGCAGCTGGTCCTTTACACCCACCTTCTGATGATATGATGGGGCTACTGCGTGAGATTAGAGAGGCTCAGCGCATGCCTGATTTGAGGGTGGGAGAGCTTCTAGATGCTCAGTGCGTGATTGATCGGCGGGTGGCTGATCTCACAGCTAGTCTTCAGATGACCCAGACTCAGGTAGCCTGGTTGACTAGGGTGTATGCTGAGGACTATGACAGAGAACGCGAGGCACCGCCTCCCCATTCACCTCCAGCTTCATGATGTATTTTCTTTTCTTTCGTTTCACAGAGTAACTGTCCGGGTTGTGGACTGTACTCTATTTTAGATATGTACATAAACTTTCTTTGGTATGACTTGTATATACATTTGGCTTTCACTTGAGTGTATATAAACTTGTTTATCATTTAATAGGTGCATTATTCTCTTTTAAATTTTGTCTCAAACAACACATGTGCTTATAATGTGTTATTATTATAGCTTTTAAATTTTTATCCTATCTCAGTTCACAAACTTTTGTGGTAGTATACTGGTTTAAAAGACAGGGCCTGAGAGCTCTGATACCAAGTTGTTACACCCCAATTCCGCACTATTCAGAACAGTGAGATGAACCACTAATAAACCAACGGTTCAACCAGGATCTCTAATAGGCTATGTCCTTTAACTTAAACCATACACATCCACAACCATAATCAGAATAAATACACAATAATAGAAGTCTTAATATTGAATGAACTGAGAATCTAACTGTGATAATCATAAATAAAATATCCAATTATTTGTATCAACCAAGACATAAATAAATAAAATATCAAATTATATTTCCTTAATAGTTTAAATAAAAATCTAATCGAAAATGCATGAGTTATACTCGCATGATGAGTCATGCGTCTCCACTATATCTTCAGCATCCATTACAGCAACGTACCCGTATGTAGGAGCATTCATGTAATCTTCCACGGTAGTACCTGCATCATCAACTAAAAATATTCAAATTTGAAAAGGGTGAGCACACATCATGGCTCAGTGAGTAAACAAAACAATGCAACAACCATATGCATACATTCAATTCATAACTGTGGTCTGGTATATAAGTTTGGAATATGCTATAGAAAGGTTCGGAGGCTGTCTCACCTCTATACACTAGTGTGTGGAACCGCCCAATGAAAATGGCACTGTCGACCCCATATGCACCCACTATGGCACAATATACCACAATGAAAATGGCATTGAAGTACCGGTTGATACCATACCAATACATAAGCCCCTGTTGGCGAGGGCTTGCAAACTAAGCTCACATCTAACCAATCTTAATGACAAACAGTGTATCCAATGTCTCACCCCAACATCCCTCAATACGTCCATAGAGATAGAGATAAAGCCCCCGGCAGAGTCAGAGACTACACGGTCCGAGCCAACCTCCCCTGATGCCCTACGATGTAATAGCTCTGCTAAGGTAATGGCGATACGACGATGTTAATGGACAAGACTTGTATAGAGCTATGGCACAATATACCCAATGAAAATGGCATTGAAGTACCGATTGATACCATCCTCTATCCGCATCAAGTACACCAACATTGGCTTAGTGGACATGACTTGAGTAGAACTATGGCACAATATACCCCAATGAAAACGGCATTGAAGTATTGGTTGATACCATCCCCTACCTGCACCATGTACACCAGCCAAACACAAACATTCACATGCCTATTCCTATCATCATCATCATCATCATGTTATAAACAATGAAATTAATATGCATGAACAGTAATAATAAAAATATTGGATGACATGTTAAATGCACATTACACGCATACAAGCATGGAATCATTCATAGTGTTGGACTCAATAAATAAAACAGTTTATTATTAGCCATTTAGTTTAGGTCTTGTTCCCTCACCTTTGCTTGAGTGTAAATCGTCTTTCAAGCTTTAAGAATCACCTCTATATCAATAGGAAAACCTAACAAGTCGAAAGATTTTAATTAGAATTCATTCCGACAGTTTTAACCTTGCTATAAAGCTAGGGTCGCAGGATGGGTCGCAGGTTGAGTCGCAGGTTTCTGCGACCCCAGGGTATAGGGTCGATGCTAGGGTCAGTTGTCCTATCGACCCTAGGTGCGACCTCAGCTTCCCTAGACTTCCCAAGAGCTTGGGGTCGATCTTGTGGTCTGGTAGGGTCGGTTCCCAATCGACCCTACGTGCGACCGTCTTTCATTCAACAGTCTCTTCTTTCATGTCTGGGTCCTTTGGCTTACTTCCATAGTCCATTCTATGCTTGTTCTATGGCTTAAAACTCCAGGTTAAACACTTACTTCGTTTACCATGATTCCCTCCATGGATTCCATTAAAATCTTCCCAAGGATGGATGATTTAGGTTTCTAGGATCTCCTAGATCATACCCTCTTTATATACTATTCTAGGGTCTTAAACAAAGCATGGAAAACATATCCATACCTGAGGTTTGCTGAGATTCAGAGGTTTCTCTGAATTTCTTCTCCTTAGCCTTCTTCTGCAACTCTCCTTCTCTTCTCCTTCTCTTCTCTTTCTGTCACTTTCAATTAGGTTTCAAAAGGAGTGGAAGAGGCTAAGGGACGTCCTATTTATAGAGAAAAACCTCCCAAAATAAGTCCCATTGAGATTAGGAAAGAATCCCCTTGAATTTATAAAAGTTTCCTATTTACGGTTTCTGTCGGTGATCCTAGGGTCGATGCTAGGGTCGCAGATCCCGTTGACCCTAGGGTTTCAGTTGTTCGACCCTAGGACTAAAAGTCATGGGTCGGCCTTCTAATGAGGACCCAACCTGATTAGGTATGCGACCCTACCCTCTATTTTACTATTTTTGGGTCAATTCTTACCTGTTCTTGCGATTTCCTTCACGCACTTGGTCCACTTGGCTCGACCATGATAGGTAGACCTGGTACAAGGTGATAAGACCGGTTAGTTCAATACGGGTCTTACAAAGCTTGACCTAAAAACTTAGATTTCCACCCTCTCCATGAGTGGAGGTCATAATGGGGTCTAAATGAATCCATTTTGTTCAATAATGGTAGGGAGGTGTTTCCCACCACTTGGAGTAAGGGAAACCATGGTGGGAACCTTTCCCTAAAGAAGGAAACCTTCTCTGGTTCATGTTTGGCTTCTAGGCCAGAACCGAAGACATGAACCGACGGGCTAGTAATGGACTTAACCCCGTTTAACTCACGACTAGTCCTCCACCAGGGCAAATACGTACCTTGGCTTGTCAGACTAAGTAATAGCCAGAGTTACTTACCTAGAGTCTTGTAACCAGTGTCACCCTAATTGGTACCACCTGATCGGAAGAATGACCAATCGGGTACGTCACACCGGTTATGTTCATGGCACCGTTTGACCATACCTCTGCATAGGCCTACAAGCGGAGGCATTGTTGGATGACCAATCACCTGGCCTAGCCTCTGAATGACCTACTGGAACCCTCACTGCTATAAATAGTATGTGAACCAGATGACTAATCAATCATCCAGTTCTTCTTCCGGTTCAGTATATGAAAGAAATGACTGTGTTAATCGGCCTTATGTATCGGAGGAACTCCCAACCGGTCCTATCCACTGGTTTAGTCTGTTTTGACTTATAAGCCTAGGAATGATTATAAAGACCTACCTTTCGGTTCTTGACTTATCTTGGGACCCATACATGGACTCTAGGACTTGTCTATGCTAGTTTAAAAGATGTTCACCAAACTAATGAAGCTCATTTAATTAAATTAGGTAAAACACCATAGGTAGTGGACGAAGCCTTCTACTAGCTTCAAGGTTCAATAACACCTTTGGTGTCTACAGGTGGGGGTGTTGGGTCACATAAAGTTTGACCATATGCTTATTGTGTGTTAAATGTTGTTTTCCTTTTATAACATGTCATCCAATGAAATATATATAACTATTCATGCATTTGCATTATAACAATAACTATGTATGTTGAAGATTGTATGATGGATGTGTGGTTGTAGAAATACAATACACGAGCCATGTGGCTGGATGTTGACTGGTACTTTAGTAGAGACATGGTGAACCACAGGAGTAGGGATCCAAGATTCTCTGTTGGGGTACAACCCATGTATGGTGGGTCATGTAATGGGGGACTTCATGAATTCACGTTGGGATTGGCTGAACCTTAATGGAGACACAATGAACCATGAGAGTGAGGACTCAGGGATCTCTATTGGGCTACAGTCTTGTTTGAGACCTGTATGATGGGTGTGTGGCGTATGGGAGCACAATACACTTGCCATGTGGGCATGTTATGCTCTAGTGGCGACACGGTCAGTCCATGGGAGTGGAACGGGGATTTCTACTGGAGTATAGTTTTACTTACTACGTGCACATGCCATGTTAGATTATTGATTAATTTAGATATGATTGTATTGTTGGGTAGATGATCGTATGGTGTATGGGAGTACGTTATACAGCCATATACCCGGTTACACCTTAGTATGGGCACTGTCAATCCATGGGAGTGGAACAAGGATCTTCGTTGGAGTGTAACCCTTTTAATGTTATGTTATCATTTCATGCATCAACTTGGTCAAGTGATTTATGCTTTAGCGAGGGAAAATTAATCCAAGCAGTGGGGTATGGAGTACTCAAGCTGTGGGGTATGGGTATTAATCATCCAAGCGGTGGGGTGCGGAGTACTCAGGTAGTGGGGTGCAAGTAAAGATGCTCAGGCGGTGGGATACAGGGCACAACTTAGGCGGTAGGATACGAGGCAAAATCCTTGCTAGGGTATAGGTCGACCATGATTTGCATACACATTTGAATGCCACTCATAACTGCTTATTTATTTGCTTCTATACTGCATTCATAAATTATTGCATAGGATTGCATTAGATACCTGACTTTTCGTTGAGCTGGGATGGGAGCTCACCCCTCGATATAGAATTTTTTTAGCTTTGATAATAGGCACTTTTTTTGCTGTTGCAATAATGGACCCTGACGATGTTGAGGGTGCTTCTCTTGGTAGGGTTCCTCTGAGAGATCACGTCAAGGGCTATACCTGTAGGGATTGCATCTATGGGACCTGAGTTAGCGCCTTATTTATTGATTTTTCTATCTGCAGATAGAAGATGGTTTGTTCTATCCACAGGATCGTATTTGGATTTACTCTACTTATGTAGTATGGGATGTTTGTAAAATGATAGACATTTATGAAACGGTCTATAACGCACAATAGATTTATTATAATGAAGTATCACTATGTAAGCACCCCATTTTTGCTACCCTCAGCATAAGTGAACCCATATGCCAGGTTTTTGGCTTTTAACCCAAAGATTTATGATTCTTTAATGAACCCCACAGTAGGGTCATAGGCTATTACCTACTTGGATGTATAGGTCGTGAAATTATCTTCAAAATGAGACCAGAATCATCAAATTCTAACATCAAACAAGGAAGATATCACAGTTTAAAAATGCAAGGGCATTTATGTAATTATCGTATGATGCATGCATTATCATTTAAACTTCAAGTCATCATATCTTGGTCATCTGATATCGGAATCAGATGATTTAAAGACCAATATTCCTTATTTTCAGTCCTCTTCAAAGTGAACGTAAAAAATCCCAGGAAAAGGTCACCGGTGGGCTCCATGCAAGATTTCATGCAAAATTATCAATAGAACTATAAAGCTTGATATCACTGCCATTCTACGTCGGATTCACATGATTCCAAGGCCATTATTCTTCATTTGTGGTGTTCTACAAAGTGGACGTGAAAAAATCCCAGGTAAAAGTCTCCGAAGGGTCCCATGCAAAATTACACATGGAAATGATCATTTAATCTTTGAAAATTCATATTTTGGTCACCTCACATCCAAATCAGGTGATTTCAGTTTCAATATGTTTCATTTTTAGTACTGTACATAATGGACATAAAGGATTGCCGGTAGAAGTCTCTGAAGGATCTATGTAGAATGGTTAGCCAAATTATCAATAATTGGCTTGCTTAAACTTCAGAAATTCATAAGTTGACCATTTTATTTTCAAATGAGGTGATTCAAGTTTCAATATTCTTCATTTTTAGTTTTCTACAAAGTGAATGTAGAAAATTTAGAATAGGAGCTATCAAAAAATTCCATGTGGAATGGTGGCAGAAATAGACTATGAAATGATAGAAGAAGTCAACTGCGTCCAAACCAGCTCAACCTAACTTAGTCCAACTCAGCCCAGCCTAGCTTAGACTAATCCAGACCAAGTCACGTCAGCCCATATGCATGCATTTCTTATATATATATATATATATATATATATATAATATATGGATATATAGGAGAAGAAGAAAAAGAAGCAAGAGAGAAGAAGGAAAGAAGAAGAAAAAGAAGGAAGAGAGAGAGAGAGAGAGAGAGAGAGAGAGAGAGATAGATAGAAAGAGACGTTTTCTAGAAAAGAAAACGTAAAAAAAGAGGGAGAAAAAGAAAAGGAAGGAAGAGAGAAGAAAAAAAAAGAAGGAAAGAAAAGAAAAAAAGAAAAAAAAGAAAAGAAAAAAACATTTTCTAGAAGAGAAAACGTGAAAAGAGGGAGGGAGAAGAAGAAAAGGAAGAAAGAGGGAAGGAAAGAAAAAAAAAGAGGAAAAAAAATTTTCTAGAAGAGAAAAAGTGAAAAGAGAGAGGGAGAAGGAAAAAAGGAAAGAGAGAGGGAGAAGAAAAAAAGGAAAGAAGAGAAGAAGGAAAGAAGAAGAAAAGGAAGGAAGAGAGAGAGGAAGAAAAAGGGGTTTTCTAAGAGAAGAAAGGGGAGGCCGTGGGATTGGAGAGGGGAGAAGAAAAAAAATGAGAGAAGAGGAGAAAGAAAAAATGTGAGGAGAGAGGGAAGGAGAAAGGGGATTTTTATAGAAGAGGGTTTTCCAGCCAAGAGAAAGAAAAAAAGAAAGGAAAGAGAGGAGGGAAGAAAAAATGTGAGAGAGGGTGAAAGAGAGAAGAAGAAGAAGAGAAAAGAAAGAAAAGAGAAGAAGGAAAGAGAGAAAGAGAAGAGAGAAAGGAGCAGAGAAGAGGAGAATGAAGATTCAACATCAAAAAGCTTGATTCGATCCTACATCGAAGGTTTTACTCCATTCGAGCACAAGGTTGGGACCCTCAAATGAATTTAGGGGTCTTTAGAATGCTTGAATGTTGATTTTGATTGAAAAAAGGCTTATTTTTATTAAATCTCGATCAGGAATGCTCTATTACATGCATTTTGTTAGGATGTTCTTGTCTAGCATTTTTTACATACGATGATTTGTTCAAACTATTCAATGATGATGTTTAGAATGCTATATGATGATGTTTGATGTTTTTGACAAATTTCACAAAGTGGATTTCTAATATCAAATTTCCAGATTTAGGATCCAAATTTAGGACGTATATTTCATGTGATTTTTCTTAGACTTTTAAGCCTAAAGTTTTATGGGATTCTCTCTGATATGTTAGAAGGGTCCCCTAGAAATTTTGTTCCATTTAGAATTGGGAAAGTCTATCAATAAATTCTTCTTTGGCATTGCTGTCCTACTTAGGTATAATGCAATCCCTTGTAAGAAAGTCTCTAGAAAAGGATCTTATGGCCATAATCAGAAAATAAACTTCATATGAATTTTTTAGATATGGAAGTCTTCTAAAAAATGGCACTAGTTTCGGATTTGCTTAATTTTTTTATTGAATTGATATTGAGTTTTAAGTGCATAGTACTCTGATTTTGAATTTGTTAGGATATTCTGATTCGCATGATTGAAAAGGATCTCTTTCACAAAGGGAATGTTTTGTTTTCACTTGTTTTTCTTGATGAAATTTTAGATCTAACAGTTATCTTCATGGACATATATCTGGATTTAATTTTCATTAAGTATGGGATTTTATACAGAATTTATGGTGCAACTGGTCAAAAATCTGGAATAAACTTGACCAGTACACATATCCAGTTTGTGGCATTCATTTGACCTGGTTTTGTCCTTTGTTGGGATTCAATCCTTTCAGATGAAATATAGCATGTCAAGTCATCTTTATGTTAAAAAAAATAGAGCTTGAGACCTCCCTATCTCGACGAAAAGGCCTGACAAGGGAAGGAAGCGCTGAAGCGCTCGAAAGCCTAGTTACAAAAGACCAACTTATGGTCATTTTGGTGTAATGTGACATAATCTGAAAGCAGTTCATAGTTTGTCCAATATTTGAAATTTTGTGTCATAATTTTGACATTTTTGAGTCATTATTCATTCCAAATGTCTTCATTAAAGTTATAATATTTTCAAAGAACTTATTGAACATATATTTGTTTTTATAATTTTATATTTTTTTAGAAAGGTTTCATTGATGTCTCATTTACTGTAACATGTAATTGATTGCTTGGTGAATTCTACCATATTTGATTTCATACTTACTATATTTAGAGTATCTAGATAAATGGTTATATTTAGAGCATTCATATGCTTTGTTTGGATTGTGCACATACCATGTTTGTCATATTCCATGTGTTGCTATATTTTGTAGAATAAATAGATTTTTACCATATTTAGTAAAATCTTGATAATTACCGTTTTTAAGTCTTACTATGCTTAGAAAATAGCATATAAGATCTTACCTTTTTTGGATAATTCATGCCATATTTTTCATTCTATGTTTGGTACTTACTATATTGATATATAGATGCATACATTAATTTCTTGCCATATTAGGTCTTACCATGTTTAGAAAATAGCATATAGGATCTTGCCAAATAAGTTTTTGCCTTATTTGCAATACATGTCATATTAGGAGATTTTTAACAATCTTGCTATATGTGTATTTCTTGCCATAAATGTATTATATGCCATGCTTAGAAAGAATATTTATTTTTTTGTAATAATTTAATTTATGCAACACCCTAGTTGAACTGCCATGTATGCACACTTCTAGAAGACAATGTAGGCATGGGGACGTGTATTTTAGGCACCCACATTCTTGGGAAGGACATAATTGGAAATAATAAAAATCTTAATAAAGAAAGAGAATGCTTTACCAAACCTTCCAAAATTAGAATTTAGGATGAAAAGGGTAGCTCAGGATTTTTTTTGCCCCTCAGTAAACCCTAAACCTAGAATAGGTTCTCAATCCTAAACCTAGAATAGGTTCTAAACCCTAAACCTAGAATAGGTTCTCAATCATTAACCTAGAACAGGTTATTTCAATCAGCCTGAACTACGTGGATTTTGATTCCTAGGGCAAACCCTAGGATATGTAGGCTATTTGGGAGAATCCCAAATTCAGATCCACACCTTAGTCCACTCGGACTATCCATAGATCCACTTGGATATCCACCCATCAGCCCGAACTACGCGGATTCTGATTCCTAGGGCAAACCCTAGGATACATAGGCTATTTGGGAGAATCCCAAATTTGGATCCAAACTTTAGTCCACTCAGACTATCCATAGATCCACTTGGATATCCACCCATCATCCCGAACTATCCGGATTCTGATTCCTAGGACAAACCCTAAGATACGTAGGCCATTTGGGAGAAACCAAAATTTGGATCCACACCTTAGTCCACTCGGACTATCCATAGATCCACTAGGATATCCATCCACAATTTGACCTAAATAGGGTTATCCACATTTAGACCCAGAAAGGGTTATCCACATTTTGACCCACAAAAGGGTTATCCATATTTTGACCCAGAAAGGGTTATCCATTCTTAGATCCACTAGAACTATTTATCAGTTCGCATGGACTATCCAGATCCTAACCCATAAGTTTTCTCAGTCTTTTAAGCATAAACTTCAACTTGAACAATGAACTTAATCATGCACAAGCATAAGTCACAGCCATAAACTTTAATCACACCTGAACTACGATGGTGAACCTGATTTTTGGAATAATTCTGTAATACGTAGGCAATCTGATGGATATAGATTCGGTTCAATGATATCAAACCACTTGGTTTGGTTCGCTTTAATAAATAGAGTCTAGCATAGGAAAGGTATAGGAGATCGATTTTGATCATAACCATAACCTGATGCTTACCCAATCTCTGATGGATCAGAAATCCAATCTAAGGGTCATGAGTCAAATGAATTTTTACCTTAGGGTGAGATTTTACATTTTCTAAGGTCCTTGACCTTAATCTAGGTGGCAACTTCCAAAAAATATTACGATCATTGTCCTCACAGTGGCAACCTCAAAAAAAAGATTATGATCTTTGTCCTTACAGTGGCGACTCCGTTGGGGATATAAACGTCAAACTCCTAAATAAAAACTTTCCTTGTGTGAATTGGATGCTAGCTCTAAGGATACTATATTTACCCTTGTATGATATTGCTTTGGGGGGAATGGGTTCGGTCACACTTTTATGCGAGTAGCCGAACCGGGTCCCATGCATATGGGGCAGTCCGCTAGGTGAAACACACAACCTTGGCCTGTACTTTGTGAGACCACGATCGGCGGGCAGCCTCTAAAGACCATTTCTTGGGTCCACCTGGGAATGCGTTATGTTACTCCACGTCGCTTGGATTCTTGCAACATAGTATATAAAGGGATTAGGGGCCCATTATTCATCGTGCATTCGGTGATAGGTTACTCCGTCCTTGTCAAGGTGGCCTTTTTTGTCCTAACCCAGATCGTAGACCAATGTTTGTTATTTTTGGTTCATCCCTGAACCGACCCGGTAAAATCTGCTTAACCATGACATCCATGTTTGAGACGTCAAATTTCTGCCCATTTTGTCCTCGATTGGTCAACATGTTAAAATCTACACGATGAGCATCTTGAACTCTCACCCAATGGAAGTATGAGGTATGTATACACATGTTCCATGTCATAGTGGATGGTCACTATACACCCTCCATTAAGAAAGCTCGATGTGTCGAATCTCTCATTGTTAACACGTTGATTTCGAAAAAACGAGCAGAAAATCCCTGTCAAGACTTAGATACCATGGTCAAGAAGAAACTTACTAGTTTGTTCCTCCATGAACCACTTTTGCTAACCATCCCTAATAAGGACAACGGATTAATATATCTACTTCAATTTCATTTAAATTCGGTAACCCAAGTGGCCAGACCTTGGTACCACTAATTATCCATTTTGGAATCGCGAGGTCCTAAGACTGAACACATGGCTTAATCATATTCAATTAAATTGACTTGGATAATGTTTACCCGATTACACTTATGAAGGACCTAACTCTTGTTTGGTTGAGTCATCCTTAATTGTGTATGTGATTTCTTTCCACTCCCGTCATCCTAGAGTCCTAATATTTATCACTTTTGGGTTCTTTTCTGGTACAAGACAAGGAGTCAGCTTAAACCACAACCATTTCTACCTCTTGGATAAGGGATCCCATTACTGGGAGGTTGTCTAAGGTGTACACACCAGAGCCAGTTAGTCCCACCTCAACCACATCAACTGAATCAATGGCTGAGGGATCAAACCAAGTCCCGATCACTATGGATGCTAGGATGGAGAAGATGGAGGATACCATGGGGATGATAGCTGCCACAGTAAGGGATATACAATTGTAATTGCAGGCTCAATGGTCGACCTCTGAAAGGGTAAATATGGAACCGCCATAGGATCGGATACCCTAACCCAGCCGTGTCAAAAAATTTCATAAATCCGGCATTCAAGGATATGGAAGGTGTCATACCCCAGAAACAGTCAATCGTTCAGGCTACCTATCACACCCCAATTCTGCACTATTCAGAATGGTGTGATGAACCGCTAATAAACCAACGGTTCAACCAGGATCTCTAATAGGCTGTATCCTTTTAAAATAAACATACACATCCACAACCATAATCAGAATAAATACACTATAGCGGAAGTCGTAATATTAAATGAACTGAGGAATCTAACTGTGATAATCATAAATAAAATATCAAATTATGTTGTATCAATCGAGACATAAGTAAATAAAATATCAAATTACATTTCCTTAATAATTCAAATAAAAATCTAATCGAAAACGCATGAGTTGCACTCACATGAGGAGTCATGCGTCTCCACTACATCTTCAGCCTCCATTGCAGCAACGTGCCCGTACACAGAAGCATTTATATAATCTTCTACAGTGGTACCTGCATCATCAACTAAAAATATTTGACGTCAAAAGGGTGAGCACACATCACGGCTCAGTGAGTAAACAAAACAATGCAACGAACATATGCATGCATTCAATTCATATCTGTGGTCTAGTATATAATTTTGAAATGTGCTATAGAAAGGTTCGATGGCCGCCTCACCTCTATACACGAGTGTGTGAAACCGCCCAATGAAAACAGCACTGTCGACCCGACATGCACCCAATATGACACAATATACCCCCATGAAAATGGCATGGAAGTACCGGTGACATCATACCAACATCTAAGCCCCTGTTGGCGAGGGCTTGCAAACTGGGCTCACAACTAACCAATCCTAATGTCAATCAGTGTATCCAAGGCCTCACCCCAGCATCCCTTAATACATCCATAGAGGTAGAGCTAAGGCCCCCCGACAGAGTCGAAGACTACATGGTCCGAGACCACCTCCCCTGATACCCTACGACGTAATAGTTCTGCTAAGGTAAGGTAATGGCGATACGACGATGTCAGTGGACAAGACTTGTATAGAGCTATGGCATAATATACCCAATGAAAACGGCATTGAAGTATCGATTGATACCATCCCCTATCCGCATCAAGTACACTAACCAAACACAAACATTTACATGCCTATTCCTATCATCATCATCATCATCATGTTATAAACAACAAAGTAAATATGCATGAACAGTAATAATAGAAATATTGGATGACATGTTCCATGTACATTACAAGCATACACATATAGAATCATTCATGGCATTGGACTCAAGAAATAAAACAATTT